>OW240913.1:197108272-197136949 GCA_933207985.1 Pelobates cultripes
TCACTTCACTGGTCAGTGGCTTTAATGTTGTCACTGAACAGTGTATATACAAGCATAGAAAGTATGACTTAAAGCAGGAGCATTCTTTTCCAGAACACGCATTTCATTTAAATTTGTATCATAAGATCTTGTTTGAGTTAGTCTTTAATCTTTTTGTTTCTTTTGGTATTATGAAAAGTCAGGTAGTTATGGTTTCTGTCTTGTGCAGAAACTGTATTGAGCCCTACCAGGTTAATGATATCTCTATTCTTGATTATCTCAAGGACAATGGAAGCAAATGTGACTATTTTCTCATGGATCATTTTGGTCTTCCTTAATCAGACACTACAAGCTAAACGTTGGTGCCACATGTCAAGAGATTATCTTTTATAGGCATTTAAATTTTCTGTGTGGCTTGATTTCTGTCTGGTACTTTTCTTTGGTGTCACCAACGTGCGATCTTGCAGTGAATCAAATATATTAAGCATGAAGTATTATTTTTCCATATATTTGTTTTCTAGGCTGCTTTTTCCATATATTTGTTTTCTAGGCTGCGATTCCCTTTTATTCCAGAAGTTTGGTCCTTAAGGTGTTAAACTCATGTTGAAGAGATATGAGGGCAAATCATAAATTCAATGTTTTGCTCACAGACGGTGTACCAACTGCACCTGCCCCATGCCAGCTACATATAATATTATACATCAATGTCTACCAGCATGACATCAAAGGAGTTTTATAACATGTAAGCTCAGAATCACTGTACATGGCATAATATATTGTTTCATTTTGAAATTAAGATTTGCAACAAGAAAATATGAAGCTATTTGATTCATATCTAATACTAATGAATTTCCATTATTCTCAGTTATAAAATGAGCAAGGTTCTTCACAGGTCAGCAGGTTTCCTGCTTCCTTCTTTTCTTTTGGAAAAAAAAGGAACAAATGAACCTATTCATTAGCATCTGTGCACCTGTTTTCCAATCACTTCATTACTGTTTTTTAAATGTCATCCAGCAAATAAACTACATAACAGGTGCAGATTTTTATGGTAAAAAGAGATCATGTTATTACTGTTAATCAGCAGTATGTGGTTGTTGCGTGTTTTTTGTGTGTTCGGTGCTCAGTAGATAAGTTATGTTATGTTTATATACAGTTTTTGAACTAATTATTTGACATCATAATTAAACAAACAATATGAAAACCATAGTTCACACTATTATTTTATTTTCAGATTTTAGGGTAATTAAGTGGATATATAAAAAAATAATTCTCATGCTTTCCGCATTATCAGAATCTATTAGAAGTTGTTAAGAGGTTTATCTACATACGTCACCATTAAAGGCCATGGGGATTTTTGAAAGCAATTGGAAATATATTAAATTAAGGCATGTTTCAAAAGATTATTTACGCAACTCAAGATGTGAAAATGTAGTAGGGGGAGAAATGAATGCTATTTTACTTGTTCAATAATTTGCAGATATATTATTCAAAAAATATTGAAATAAAAAAAGTTTACATTTAACAGCCTCTATTTTTGTTAAATTATTTCAACATATATGTGCTGTATCAAATGAAGACATAATTACTGAACAAGCTATCAAAATATGCTAAAAATGTACCTATATTTACACTTCACTTGTGTATTTTTATAATGCAATTAGTAGCAAAATGTATTTGTATAGAGCAAAGACCAGCTAATTTGTAAAAGTACGTCATAAAAACCCCAGTGTATCTTAATTGCAGCAACAATGTAACTGTATTTTCTACAAAATACCTTACTGTAATAAAAGGGAAGAGGACATAGCTTAATACTGTAGAACTGCATTGCTGGATACACCATTAGGGTTATTCACTAAAGTAAAAATTGTACGGATTTCAAAGTGAGACTATGGGGAGAGTTACTTATAATTGCTATTTAAAAAAAATGTTTTAGTTTGTATGTGTTTGGGGTGGGGGGGAAGGGCTTTTTCCCGGATTGCTGAAGACACAGCTGGGGCTTCACTTTCTAATGTGCCCTGCCTCTGTGACTGATGTGCTCTATTTGTGATTTGAATAATAATAATAATAATAATAATAATAATAATAATAATAATAAGTGTAATTTTTATTAAAACTTGTATTTGCATCTATGTTTTTGTATTTGCACTATGTTTTTCATTTCCTCTACATGTCCTTCCTATGCTTAGAAGACATCATACTTGACCATTTATTTTTTTCATGTGCCTACAATCAAATATTAATTTGTGGGTGATTTTCATTTACCCCTAATTATATTATTGTGTGTACAATATTTATCTGCAATCTTTCTTTCGGTTCTGTTTTTTATTTTAGATATTTTCTAAGTTTTTATGAATTCAATTCAATAATATCAACAAAGCTGATTTCTGTTTTTCAAATTCATCTTTTTTGTTCTATAAAAATTAAAATTCACTTGTAAATCATTTTGAATTGTGAAAAAGTCACACATTAGTCGGTAGCCCAGTGTTATTAGAGTCTATATTTGTGGATGTTTTATTAAACCTACCCATTTAAAGTGTCTTTGCTTTTGACTTTACAATTGGTTAAATTAGTTAAATGAAGTGTTCATATACAGTATTACCATATGCACTATTCTCTATTAGTTCTCAAGGAACTTGCAAAATATACAGTTATATTGATGTTGTACTATGCTGAAGAACTTTGCTGGTGTATGCTCTATGCACATATTCATCTGAAATGCACCTATAGTAATTTTTTTTTAATTCTTTATTTTGTTTTTGCAAAAAAATCACAAATTGGCTTGTACTGCCACAACAGCATGTGCATGCCCATACACATTATACATTTGGGAATAGGAACATGGCAGGTGAGGAATGTTGCACATTTTTTATAGAGAAACATGAAAAGGCAGTTCTGCATAAACATAAACATCAATTTAAACGGTGACATTGGTTACCGGAGGTGGTTTAGTGTGTTGGGCAAGACACCGCTTTTGTTTAAATAAAAATAAAAAAGAGAAAACAATTCTAAGATTGGTCGTTGTTTGTTAAATTCTGTTTATAGTCAGACAGTGGGGCCTAGACTATGTCACCCAGGGCTATTTTGTTGCTAGTTAAGGGGTAAATCAATGGGTCATTAGAGTGAAGTGTGGTTATTGTTCCAATCGGGCCCGTTGTAACATATTGACAGCTGTCATTTTTGGTGGGTCACCTGTGTGGACTAGAAGTATCGGGTGGATATGGAATGTTTAGGAGTTCCCTGTCTGTTGAGGGATTTGCTCCCCACCAAACACTGAAGTAGAGGTTTGCAGAGTGGTTCCCTTGGGGATTCGGTAGGCAGGGGAGGGTGTACGGACCATTTAAAGGTAATTGGAGGTGCCTGGTAGGCATTCGCTAGTGGACTACAATTATAAACTGGTTCTGAGGGTTGTGAGCGGAATGGTACTCGACTTCGGCCATGGAGGTGGGATGGCTAATTAGTGGTAACAAGGAGGCTGTTACTGCAAGACATTGCTAAACCGTAATAGCTATATAAGTAACAAACACAAACAAAAAATAAAAATAAAAAGGGGGACAGGAAAGTGGAGGAATGAGAAAAAGGATATCAGAAAAAAACCCGGTATCAGAGTAGACAATAATCAGTCCTGCACAGTGGTGGGATATGTAATCCTCTTTGGGGGCAGGTTGTCTCTGGATCAGTCTTCGTTTTGTCTCAGGTCGGCATAACATTCCGGGCCGCTCTCGGGGGAAAAGTCCGCTATATTTGCAGGATTTATGTGGAGCAGAGTCCCGCTTGACCCGTTCTGGGGGGCTGTGAGGCTGAGCGTTTGCAGGTATGTTTCCAATTCTTGTAGGCTCCGTGCCTTGTAGGTAGACTCTTCATATGTGAAGAGTAGTACTTGTGGGGTGCCCCATCGGTAAGGTATGTTCCTGGAGCGTAGGTGCTGGAGTGGTGGCTGTAGCGATTTCTGCCAGGAGAGAGTGCTTTTTGTCAAGTCTGGGAAGACTAGGAGCGTAGCTCCCTCGAAGGTTAGGGGAGTTTTCCCTGTTATTGCAGCTGTAAAGGCATTTTTGTCCTGCAGGTTTTGGAAGCGAAGGATGAGATCCGCTGGTGCAGACTGCGGTGCCTGTGCAAGCTTGAGGAGACGGAACATGGCTTTGGCCTGTCTGGGTGGCAGCATGGCCTCAAACAGGCGTCTGATGAAGTAGGGTAAGTTGTTGAGGCCTACGGTCTCCGGTATTCCTCTGACTTTTAAATTGTATCTTTTTCTTTGGTCTTCTAGTGAATTTACGCGGTTTTCTGTGGCTAATTGCCTGCTTTGTAGGTCTGCCAGTGATTGCTCCACCTGTGTGATTCGGGTGTCGTGGTTGCTTGAGGTGGCTTCAAGTTGTGTGACCATGGTCATTGCACTTTCTATGGCGTTTTTGTAGTAGGCCATGTCTGCGGCCAGGTCCTTTCGCAAAGCTGCAAACATAGATTTAAGCAGGTCCGCTGTCACCGGGTCTCCGGGTTGTAGGGGCTTGACTGCTCTCTTCTGTGGTGGGTCATAGGAGGCTTCCTCCCCGAGGTCTATGGAGGCCTCATCGGAGGAACACCATAGCTCGTCCCTCAGTGCCATCTTGGCCCATGTTGCCTGCTGTGAGTTCCTCAGTAGTTCCCCGATGTCTTTGCTGATCGGACCCTTGTCGGCTCGGGGCTTTTTTGTCATCTGCCCATTGTCTGTTCTGGCGTTGTGTGTGGAGTATAGGGTCGTTTTTTTGCTTAAATTGTCAGTGTTTGCTCGGTTTCAGTGAATTAGGGCTCGGAGCTCAGAGAGATGCGTCCGCTCCGTTCCTCAGTTGGCTCCGCCCCCTGTAGTAATTTTTTAATGGTGACATTTTAATGTTTCATATATTATATTTTTTGATGAGATTGCTTTCAATGTTTTATCATTTGGTGAGATGGATTTCATGTGAAATGTTTTATTTCACAATGAGTTTTATATATATATATATATATATATATATATATATATATATATAGTTATTTTTTGTTTTTGTTTTAAGACTACAGTGTTTCCCTGATGTGTTGATTTATATTTAAGTGCTGGTATGTTTTACACCATCTCTCATAGTTTGAAGTATAAAATATAGTTGCATAGGCTGAATATTGACTCATGTCCTTGAAGTGCAGCCATTTACACACTGTTGATCTAAAGCAGAACGAAAAACACAATTTGAAGCAATGTATTGATACACAAAATGTCAAAAAGAAAATCCTTCCTGACTCCAAAATCAGATTTTTCTTGGATTAACAAGCTGTTACCACACAATATTAGCTATTATATAATATATAATGTTATAATAAACTGCTTGTATCATCTTTAGCATAGAAAGATGTAGTCAAGTACTCTCTAAAACTGCAAATCAGTCTTTCACATCGCTGAGGACAAAATGTATCTGGCTGTGCTTTGGAGAATTGATGCAATTCAGTGACACCTGTTGTTTTTCACGCACAAACTGCATGTTTAAGGTCCTGGAACATCATCGTAATGGGGTTCAATTCTGGACATTGATTAGACCACTCAAAAAATCAAAATGTTCATTATTTTGAGCCTGTAATGAACATTTCTATCTACTCTTAGAACTAGAACAGCAACATAGATGTATAAAATGTTCATTTTGACTCAACTTACTATAATGCAAGATGTTATTGAAATTATGCACTAATTTGAGTAAAAGTGATTCATCCTTCCCGATTAAAGGAAATTCAGCATCTGCAAGAGAAAAAGAAATGTTGGAAATGGATAATGTAATCAAAATACTAAAATATTTGATGCATATATATATATACACACACACATCAAAAAACAAAACATATGCGCATGGACGGGCATGTTTGTTTTGTTCGTGATTCGGAGTCCTCTGAGGAAGAAGTTTTTATGAGAGAGTGCAAATATTCAGCTTAGTATAGCGTGATAGACAAGAGGTCTGCCCGATGATGTCGACTATATCTCTGGTCCAATCAAGAAGTGGAAAAAATTGCATGACTCTTCTGGACACTATGACTTCAGCTTAAAACACAACGTGTTTCACCACAAAAGGCTTCTTCAAGTGTACATCATACACCAGGCGCTTTACATAGAGCGGTTTGTCTGCTCTGTAAATTGTAAGTACATCTCTTATTTTATCCAGCACTTTTTTAATATAGAGAGCACTATGGGCCTTCTCTTGTGTTTTTATTTCATATAACCTGAACTGAAAATCTCGTGAGAGGAATATCCTACATGTGGGAAGTTTAAATACCACTGTATGCTGTTTTAACTCAAGCTGGTTATAGCTCCCATAAATGTGAGTTGGCATTTCTTAATCTCAGTGTTGTCTGCAGCCATACTCCTTTAAGTTACTGCACCATTGGTCCCCTCTGTGTGTTTTTTTCTCTTTCATATATGCTGATGAGAACTTGACCCAAGACATCCTGAGAATTTCTGAAGAATATACCTGTGAATTAGAGACTTTAATTTGCCTGTTTCCCTGGTATTTTTTTCCTATAATGCATTTTATTTATTTACTTTGTTCTTGGCGCACCCTGCAATTGTTGTTTCCTGTTGAACCAACTCCAATGCCTGATCAAAAGACGCAAATCGTACTCAACAAAGGTCTTTAACAATGCCATTATTCACTGAAGAACCAAATGGGAAGGATAAATGGTGAATGAACCAAAAGGTGCACGGTTCCTAAAAAAACTTTAAACCAAGCCCAAAGGGGACACCCAGAAATTGTCAAAGTGACCCAGCCTAACTTCCTTTTGAAGTTTCCCTGCCAAGAAATTCTCCTTACCCCAAACCAATAACAAATTAGGTGCAAACTATGCCTCCAGCGACACAACCAACAGAATAAGGAAACCATCTGTAAAACCTTCAATAAAATTAAAGCATCCCTACATTTGGGGTACTGAACAAGCCATGTGAGCAGCCTTTCTGCCTTCACTTGGGTCCTCACTTTTAAGAATGTTGTTTTTGTACGCAGTTCTTGGGAGGGACTAATCCAGCTTGAAACAATGCACTGTCGTGTTTGATCCCCTACAATGGGAACACTCATGCTTAAATCGACAGCTGCCCTTCCACCTAAACTCCTGCAGGAGTGCCTGTGGAAAGTGTGTGGGCTACATGGAGTCATAAGTAGCAACCAAAGGTTACCATCCTGTACTCCAAATTCAAATTGAGATCGAATCACTATTTTCTCAGGGAACCTACTAGTCGAAATACTTTCAAGTGTCACAAACCTTTGGAACCAATTTCCAAAAATACTAAGCAATTGCTTATCTTTGTCCCCCTCCCCAACTTCTCCTTGCCGTTATCTGTCCATTGACTCACCCTTAATATTTTTTATTTTTTTTTATCCAAGGGCATGTGTAAACCCAGCGTTGCAGCATTACATTACATACTGGACCCAGAGAGGGGGTTATACTTAATTCTAGACCTGAATCCATAATTCCTGTAAGCAATACTTTAGAACAGGGAGGGGACCCCCCCATGGGCCAAGTGTAGCCCCTGAATTCTGCACAGGGGTGAAGCGCTCTAACACTTCTCTGAGCAACTGCAATACTTCCCTTTGAGACCCACTAACCCCCGCTGCCTCTGTCTGTGCAGCCCAAGCGCAAGCATACTCACGACCCTGGAGCAGGGGAACCAGTCTCTCCATCCTATGAGAATCAGTCGAACGCACAGAAAACTGCACTTCACTCTCTTTGGCTCACCAAGCCGCACTGGAAGCAGAAGTCCTTCAGCAAATTTTGTCAGAATTCTGGCATCGAATAGACCCAGATTCTCATTTGAGAACTGCATCCAAGTATTCCAGTTAGCGTACTCCGAATCCTGTGACTTGCCTCAGAAAACCAGTGACTGAATAACATTCTAATCCCGAATGGCATCCGAATCTCATTGCCAAATTGCCTTTGAAATCAATTCGCAAACTTTTCCCAAATTTGATCTGGCACCACTGAATGACGTAGGGAATGCAGCAGTGCATATAAACATCACGTACGTGCTCCTAAGGGAGGTTTGAGCATCACTCCATCTACCCTGGCATGTGGCTGCACATTCTGATGTGTCATCCTGCCCAGCTGGAATAGAGGGCCTTGGGCTCAGGAACCTTACCTGGGATCCGGTGCTATCTTGATGCCTTGCACCGCCATCTTGGGAATGCGACCCAGATGTGGAAATGTTACACTTAGCAACTCTCCCGGCCATTCTCCTTGGCGCAATCACCAGGATTTAAGTCCCCAAACAAGCCTCACTCGGTTCAGAATTCCTGGGGGATGCTGGAACTGCTGTGGACGCTGAGTCAGACTTGGGCCGGGACCATCTGTTCACAGATGAAGAAGCCACTTCTTATTCCGATCCACTGTGTTCTTCCGAGCCCTCCATGACACCTTATATTAAGAAAGCATAGGACCTTCACCATGAGCCCTATGGAAAGCCTGCAGCAGAGTGAGTTATGCCTCCTTCAACATCTCTGAAGCACTAGCCTATTTATTTGGGAGGAAAACTCAACTTAATAAATTTAATTTTTACAGGGACTACCAGAGAAAAGACACTGCCAGGCTCCCTCAACATTGTTCACCAGTAGTCTGGTAATTTTAACAAAATTCTCTGCTTTCAACTGTAAAACCAACTGTATCCATTTGGTTGCTATGCCAATTCTTCAGGGCAGCAGTCATGCTCCCCTCGCCCTATTCGCTCCGGGGGTTGGCCTATTCTAACTTTAGTCCTTAGACATGCTCAATCTGCCACTACAAAAGATTTTTAAAGTTATCCATGTAGTTTTCATTGGGATTTTAAAGCTTAGCCTAGACAATAGCCGTGTACACTGACTCCTCTTCTAAGACTTTTATTTGACTTCCTTGATGAAATTCCCCCAAAATTCTATAAATAAAGTACTCTGGTAGTGTTTTTATTTTTAACTGACTATTTGAAGTGACGTTTTCTCTTTCTACATCTGTGGACATATTATGGATTATTTAGATAATAATTTTCCTTTTACGTGTTTGTCCAAAAAATAATTGTAACAGCTGGATAAATGTTTTGAAAATTAAAGGTAAATTGGATGACAAGGTACAGGTAACTCTGTATGATCACATTAACCTTTACAAGCTAGCTGTTGGACTACAATTGGTTTACATTTCTCCTAAAACTCTGATGGCTAAACATAGACTGGTAGAATATTGCTTGAGACATAGTACGGCCACTACAGAATTGTCAAGCTAGGACATTCTTGCTCTAAAAGTGTTTAAACAAATAAACAATTTTCCAGGCTGTTATTTTTATAATATTGTTCTTACCCTGCCCATCTGTTTCTATTATTAGTGCCAAAAGCTGTTGATATGATCTAAAATAGATTGTTTACTGTGTCATTGGAGTCAATTTAACTTTGACTGTAAATCTGTTACAAAAAAAAAAAAAAAATAAGAAAAAGAAAACCAAACACCACTAGATATTTTTTTTACTTGTTCAATAATAAATAAAGAGTCTGTGGATAATATTTTCCTTCTGGCATCAACAAGAAAAATCATATATGTATTTACTATCTAAATGTTTTAACATCTGTGCTTCCCAAAAATGTCGTTACTGTATACATTGCACGTTTAGGTTGTATTAACAATTATGAACAGACTTTGAAGACATCTATAAATGTACTCCTCATGTGATCCCTATAATGAGAGTCTCACAATTTATCCTATGCAGAACCTTCTTAGGAACCAGATAGGAACCATCCTGTTCTGTTCTGCGGAGATGTCTGGCCTTGGCTTCTGGTATCCAGTACTCTATTTACATTTCTTGTTTAGTTTTTCTTTGTTTTTCTGGTTTTCTCTTTATGTCTTGTTTTGTTTATGCTGGGTTTTCTTTGTTCATTCCTTTATTCTGTTCCTGGAATTCCCAGTCTCCTGGATTTTTTAAATGTTTATTTTTTGTTGCCACACCCGTTTCTTTGTCATTAATCCTTTTTGTTTCAGTTTGGTCCTGCAAGCTGTGGTCTCAATACCTCTGCTCATTTCTTTGCAGGTAAGTGCTGTGTGTGTTTTATTATTGTTTATTTAGTCATGCATATCTAGGCAGTTAGGACCCACCTTAATTGAAGTACTTTGGCGCAGTGGTGTGCTGCATACATCTTGGCCATTTATGTATGTCTAAGTCTCCAATGTTTTACATATATAGTACTTAGTTATGTCTCCTCTTGTTTTGCCTTGCATCTCTTGTCTTGTTTTATTTTGTCTTCCCAGTACAGGTACAGTCCTGTTCTGCCCTGTTAATGTTCCCCTCATGTCTTGTGTACATGTTCTGGGTTCTGCCTTCTGTCCTGCTCTGGTTCTGGGTTCTTCTAGTCTTGCCTTGTTTCTAGGTTTCTAGTACTGGATACATTTCTGCTGCAGAGCCTCCCTATCCAGATCTTGGGAGGTCTACATATTTTCCTCTGCTCCTGGCATCCGCAGAAGCTGCATCAGGGCCATGGTTTGTGGCCGCCCAAACGCTGGTGCTCAACGCTGGTGCTCAACTGGTGTGGTTACCCTGCACCAGGCCCTGATAGTCTATTTCCACGCTGAGACTCCAATCATCATCAGGCACTCAGGGGTCCCTGTCTCCGTACCACCACCCGTGACACCAGAAAACGAATTGATAGGTTCATATGTTTTACTGTTGAGTAATTGAGTAATGGTTTTGTAACAACATCTTCATTATAAAATGTTTGCTTCCTACAGCTCATACATTTACAGTGTTTAAAGTTGTCATCAAAATCATACATTTACATTGTATGTTCATAGAAACATAGAAACGTAGAATGTGACGGCAGATAAGATCCATTCGGCCCATCTAGTCTGACAAATTTTCTATTTACTTTCATTAGTCCCTGGCCTTATCTTATAGGTAGGATAGCCTATCCCACACATGCTTAAACTCCTTAACTGTGTTAACCTCTACCACTTCAGCTGGAAGGCTATTCCATGTATCTACCCTCTCAATAAAGTAATACTTCCTGATATTATTTTTTAAACCTTTGTCCCTCTAATTTAAGACTATGTCCTCTTGTTGTGGTAGTTTTTTTTTTTTAAATATAGTCTCCTCCGTTACTGTGTTGATTCCCTTTATGTATTTAAATGTTTCTATTATTTCCCCTTGTCTCGTCTTTCCTCCAAGCTATACATGTTAAGATCCTTTAACCTTTCCTTGTAAGTTTTATCCTGCAATCCATGAACCAGTTTAAACCAGTTTAAACCCTTAAAGACTGAGCCAAATGTACAAGTTGTGATCAAAACAAAACGTAAACAAAAACTTGAATTTGCACTATATGTCTGTTCAGGCGTAATTCGCCTCTTTCATATTATGTGCACCCACACTTATTATATATCATTTTATTCAGGAGAAACATGACTTTCATTTAACATCAAATATTTAGGTATAAAAAATAATTTAATATGAATAAAATGTTAAAAAAAATCTTCTACGTGACATTCTAACTGTGAATGACATAATACTGTTTGCTTTTACTGCAATAAAATACACATATTTGTATTCAGTGATGTCTCACATGTAAAACAGTACGCCCTATGTACAGGTTTTATGGTGTTTTGGGAAGTAACAGGGTCAAATATAGCATTTTACATTTTTCATTTTTTTCACATTGAAATTCACCAGATTGGTTATGTTGCCTTTGAGACCATATGGTAGCCCAGGAATAAGAATTACCCCCATGATGGTATACCATTTGCAAAACTAGACAACTCAAGGTATTGCAAATGGGGTATGTCCAGTCTTTTTTAGTAGCCACTTGGTCACAAACACTGGCCAAAGTTAGTGTTAATATTTGTTTGTGTGTGAAAAATGCAAAAAACTAATTTGAATGCCAAAAAAAAAAAAAGACTGGACATACCCCATTTGCAATACCTTGGGCTGTCTACTTTTGCAAATGGTATGCCATCATGAGGGTAATTCTCATTCCTGGGCTACCATACGGTCTCAAAGGCAACGTAACCAATCTGGCGAATTTCAATGTGAAAAAACTGAAACGCAAGCTTTATATTAGACTCTATACCTTTTGAAAACACCATAAAACCTGTACAGGAGGGGTACTGTTATACTCGGGAGACTTCGCCAAACACAAATATTAGTGTTTTAAAACAGTAAATCTTATAACAACAATTATATCGTCTGTGTAAGTGCCATTTGGGTGTGAAAAATGCAAAAAATTTCACTTTCACTGACAATATCGTCATTGTAATACATTTTGCTGTTTTGAAACACTAATATTTGTGTTCAGCGAAGTCTTCCGAGTAAAACAGTACCCCCCATGTACAGGTTTTATGGTGTCTTGGAAAGTTACAGGGTTAAATATAGTGCTAGCAAATTAAATTCCCTGGACTTTTTGGCCTGGGTTGTCAGACTGGTCCTGCTAATTGTAATTAATAAAATTACCTAATTATGTAAAATTATTACATAAGTATATACGTAGAATTATTATATATATATATATATATATATATATATATATATGTGTATATGTATATATATATATATATATATATATATATATATATATATATATATGTGTGTGTGTGTGTGTGTATATATATATATATATATATAAATATATATATGTATATAATTTTTAAATATTATTTTAATTTATATATAGGTATATATAGTGATATATACATATATACTTATGTATATAGATATATATATATTATTTCGTTCTACATGTATTTTGATATTAATATATATATATATTAATTTTGAAATACAGTTAGAACTAATTTACACATATATATATATTTTTATTTTTTTATTTTTTATTATTTTTTAATTGAATTTTTGACGTATTTACATATTTTTTTATTTTATATTATATATAAATATATATATATATATATATATATAATGAAAATTATATATATATATATATATATATATATTTAATCAATATCATTGTATGTGTATTTTGATATTAATATATATTTAGTGTATGTGTATATATGAGTATGTGTGTATATGTGTATATATATATATACTTAGATCATATATATATATAGTAAATATATATATGATCTAAGTATATATAATGTTATTTTCAACTGTTTTAAACTTTAATTCATTTATTTTCAGGCAGCAGGGGGAGTACCTGTCATCCATGTGATCGTGAGGTCCTCGCAAGGGGGGGCGAAGAGGATGGAGTGGGACAGTTTGGGTATTCTATGCCGTCCTCCAGCGTTTAGAGCCGGTTCCTTAAGGAAGGCATAGAACACCCACCGCCCTTAAGGGGTTAATAGCCCTTCTCTGAACTCTCTCTAAAGTATCAATATCCTTCTGGAGATACGGTCTCCAGCACTGCGTACAATACTCCAAGTGATGTCTCACCAGTGTTCTGTACAATGGCATGAGCACTTCCCTTTTTCTACTGCTAATACCTCTCCTTACACAACCAAGCATTCTGCTAGCATTTCCTGCTGCTCTATTACATTGTCTGCCCACCTTTAAGTCATCTGAAATAATTACCCTTAAATCCCTTTCCTCAGATGTTGAGGATAGGACTCTAACAAATATTCTGTACAGTGTCCTTGGATTTTAACGTCCAAGATGCATTATCTTGCACATATCCACATTAAATGTCAGTTGACACAACTCTGACCATATTTCTAGTTTACCTAAATCATTTGCCATTTGACTTATTCCTTCTGGAACATCAACCCTGTTACATATCTTAGTATCATCAGCAAAAAGACATACCTTAACAACAACACCTTCTGCAATATCACTAATACAAATATTAAAGAGAATGGGTCCAAGTACAGATCCCTGAGGTTCCCCACTGGTGACAAGCCCATGCTTCGAATATACTCCATTGACTACAACCCCTATCACTCATCCACTGCCTTACCCATTCAACAGTATTGGAATACAAACTTAAAGATTGCAGTTTGGTGATAAGCCTTCTATGTGCATCGTCTCCTGTCTCTGTGAGCAGTAGCTCCAGGAAGACATCTCACAAGACCACTATTGTCCAGCCCCTCACCTCTTATGATAGAATCCCCCAACAGCAACTGCTTACTATTAGGCCTCTCCAAGCCTGTCTCTATAATACCACTACACTCGGTGCCCGAGCCTGTCTCCACAACACCATTACACTCTGAAAGTGCTGAAAATGAATTATGTAGAGCAACAGACTGTGCAATATGCCTTTTATCCACAACTCTAAGTCTACCAGATTCTACAGTAATCCATCTGCCATTCCTAGTACGTCTCTGTGGCAGTGATTTTGCAACATTTTTTGTTTACCGGATAATTTACAAATCTCAGACTTCAAAAATACCATCTCCTGCCACAATATAGAGAACTGTCTACAAATCAGACAGCATCCAAATCTCAAAGTGGAATATGAAACAAATGCATAACAACTATTACACTGAACCAAGTTTACCATTTTCATGAGGTGAGTAAGTTAAATCAAACAAATCTTAACTTTTTTTTGTCCACCTGTATATCTCAGATTACCTCCAGTTTATATCCAGAATATCTCCAAGCACACACTTTGAAGCAGCAACCAAGCTATATTAGCCAAACTAATGACCAGAACCCATATATAACTCCTAAAAGCACCACCCACTAGGAATGTTTAACACCTGGGTGGGCCTATGCTTTTTTGCCTAGTTAATTAACCAACAATCAATAGCAAACATCTAGCTAATCAAATCAAATGCCTTATTAATTACCAACAGGAAATCAACCATTGTGCAATCAGTAACCCTTTCCAATAGATGAATATTACCTGTAACAGTAAATAGCAAAATCTTAGTAAAATCTTAGACAGTTGAAGAATCAGTAAAACTCTCCAGAATTTCTCAAAGCACACACTTTGAAGCAACACTTAGAAGCAGCAACTAAGCTATATTCATCAAAATGAGTCAGGTTATAGGACAAAGGATAGATAAACAACAATTAACAGAAAATGTGATTAGTTGTACTAAAATAAAATGTCATGCTCATATTTTTTTTTTAATGGCAGTGTAGGGGTTAAAATTGTCATTGTTCAGCTTTAAAGGGTAAAAATCGGTACAATAATAAGAATAACATAAACTGAAGAAACCTATGGGTTTCTTACAGCTTCTGTTACCCAGCACATTGACGTATAAAAATTACTAGGGATGTGCATGCACAAAAAAATTGGTTCTGTTTGGCACTTCCGAAATTCGTGAATTTGGCAATTCAAGAATTTGGCAATTCAGTTTGACACTTCCGTATTTCGGGAGTTGGGCAATATGGCATCTTCAGTTCGACACTTCCGAAATTTGGGAATTCCGGACTTCGGCACTTCAGCACTTTGGGAATTTGGGACTTTGGCAATTCCCTAACCCTACCCCTAACCTTAACCCAAATCTTCCCGTAACCCTACCCCTAACCCTAATCCTACCTCTAACCCTACCCCTAACCCTACAAGGGTTAGGGTTAGAGGTAGGGTTAGGGTTAGAGGAAGATTGGGGTAAGGATTAGGGTTAGGGGTAGGTTTAGAGGTAGGTGTGGGTTTAGGGTTAGAGGAAGATTGGGGTAAGGAGTAGGGGTAGAGTTAGGGGTTCGGCTTAGAGGAAGGTTGGGGTAAGGGTCAGGGATAGGGATATGGGTAGGGTTAGAGGAAGGTAGTCGTAAGGGTTAGGGGTAGGGTTAGAGGAAGGTTGGGGTAAGGGTTAGGGGTAGGGTTAGAGAATGATTGGGTTAAGGGTTAGGGTTGGGGGTATGGTTTGGGGTAAGGCTTGGGTTAGGGGAAGGGGTAGGGTTACAGGAAGGTTTGGTTAAGGGTTAGGGTTGGGGTTAAGGGTAGGGTTTGGTGTAGGGTTAGAGGAAGGTTGGGGTTATGGCTAAGGTTATGGGTAGGGTTAGTGGAAGGTTGGGGTAAGGGTTAGGGGTAGGGTTAAGGGTAGGGTTAGGGGCAGGGATAGGGTTAGGGGTAGAGGAAGGTTAGGGTAAGGGTTAGGTGTAAGGGTTAGGGCTAGGGTTAGGGGTAGGTTTAGGGGTAGGGTTAGGGTTAGAGGAAGGTTGGGGTAAGGGTTAGGGTTGGATTCCTTTCGAAATTTGGCACTTCGACAATTCGGTTCCGTTCAGCATTTCCAAAATTTAGCAATTTGGCACTTCAGCAATTCGGACATTTCTAAAAATTTTGACTAAAAAGAAAACTCACAAAATCACTTATCACTAAATTTGAATTAACTTATTTATAATCATTAATTGAAAATGCTTTTCAAAAAATACTTTTTTTTAAAAGGAAAATAATGGAAAATAAACAAAAGAATAGAATACTTTTGTATAAAGAATGTTGTGGCAAACTCCCCTTTTTACCTGAGTTTGCCACGAGCTCCTGGAGGAGCCTGCTTGTCAGCCTCCTACCCACAGACTATGGGCCCTGCAAAAGACTACCGAACTTAACCTGAAACTGTTTTGGGCATGGGGCCATGCTTGCGGTCGATCAAAACTATGACATCCATGAAATTCCTGGACCCCTGAACCGATCTGGGTGATTTTTGGATATGTTGTTCACCCAGATCGGGCCTATCAGGGGATGTGACTTTGGGGTTTTGTGTATTTTTAAGGTACTTTTTGGGGTTTCATAAAATCGTATGTTTTTTCGGTGCTTGGAGATAAATAGGTTAGATTAGTACAGTTCCTGATTCAATTATCTCCCAAGCACAGAGGAGGGATTATATTGTTTGTGTATGGGAGTGTCTCACTGTATGACTCTGTTTTTATTGGTTTGTTCACTTTTTGTCCCTGTGGCCAACAGGGTCCACCTGGGTGTCACCCTTGTTGGGGAAACTTGCATAAAAGGCCAGTGTGCCTCCATTAAAATCTGTTCCAGCTTACACTACAAATCTGTGTGTCTGCTCTTCTAGCTTGCAGGGGATTCAACGGAGAAAAGTCCTTGTAAGGACTAGAGCTAATTCCCCATTCGGCTCCAGGAAGGAGTGGTTCCAGGGCCCCACTCAAAGCCACGGCGACTGTGGGCAGAAGTGCAGTGGTTTGTCCCCTGTTCCAGCTAGGAAGCGGTCCTTGGTGGAGGTACCCAGCCAGGGGTACAGGGAGCTCCGTTACAAATGATATGTTCCAGTTTTGTAAGTGTTTGACCCTTTAAGAATAAGTTACATTCTTTTGAAACAAGTAGTCAAGTTGACCATTGACATTGTATTTTCCTCAAAGCAGACAGTTTCTATCTGAAACCACTCAAGGAATCACTACCACTCTCCCAATTTATGAGAGTAGTGCGCAACAATTCTGATCCTGTGAATACCCACAAACAGATCAAGGAGATGTGGACCAAATTCAGAAATAGAGGCTTTAACCCCTTAAGGACACATGACATGTGTGACATGTCATGATTTCCATTTATTCCAGAAGTTTGGTCCTTAAGGGGTTAAAGAATCAACCTTACAACAAGCACTGATTAAAAGTCAAGAGCCAGCATGACAGAATACCAAAAATAATCCACGCTTGGTCTTTCCTACCACATATAACACAGCGTCCAACAGTCTACAAAATGCACTCTGGTCCAACTGGCGCATCCTAGAATGTGACCCAAGCCTACCAGAGGTCTGCCACAATCTCCCCATGATGTATTATATAAGAGGGAAGAACCTGAAGGATCTTCTGGTCAAAACGGATCCAGTGCACTGTTACACCAAGGAACAGACATCTGTTAACTGGGGCTGGAACCACTGTCTGGGCTGTGTCACCTGTAGTCACATGTCACCAGGTAAATACTTCAGTCACCCTCAATCAGGGAAGAGATACCCTATCAAACATTGACTCACTTACACTATAGATTTTGTAATCTACAAGCTGCTGTGTCCCTGTGGACTGTCCTATATAGGAAAGCCAGATATCCCCTTGAAAGAATGCATAAGGAACCATCATTCTTATTTCCACATAGCCTATAGGGACAATAAGGCTGACCTCCCTGTGGCCAAGCACTTTTTGGCATTTGGACACCCTCTTCCAACGTTGAAGTTTATGGCTATAGGCCACATCCTCCCCTCCCCCTTTGCAGAGGAGGAGATCGTAAGAAACTTCAACGGGAAGTCTATTGGATTAAAATTTTGAATACTGTCCACCCTAAGGGTCTCAATGAAAAATGTGCATTATCAGTATTTTTAGGATAATTCCTCTATGTCTATACTTAGCATCTGCTACTGTTTTCTGGTGTGCTAACGTGACACAACACTTCCAGTATATTACTTGTTGCTACATGTGTTAGCTACCCTATTGACAATACCCTGCCATTATGTGTCCAGCTCAATATACTAAATAACGTAATATATACAATTAAATCATGTTACTTAGTTACTATTTTCAAATGGTTACTTCATTGTACTGTCACTATTTGTCAAGTGTTGCACCAACTCATTCCTATTGCTATTACCCTGTGATAGCTATTCTTTTGAGAGTATGTTGTCTTAGCACTAAAACATTATCGCCACTTAAAAACAGTGCCAATACAAGCTATTATTATAAGGTTGATAGTACTCTGTCGCTACTCCTACCAAGCTCTTCCCTTAAACTTGTAGATATTATCGGTCTATGATACTAATAATTTGTTAGCTTTGCGACTCGCCATCTTGTCCTACGAGTAGTTGTTTTTAGTAATCCAATGCTTAGTAACTTTCTTTTTATACAATATTTTTTACACTACTGAATCAACTACCAGGGCAACACAGCTGGCTAAAGATGATGAGAGTTGAAGTTCTGTTTGTAATCATGGTAACCTTGAACCATGCATACTGGATGTTGCTAGGCAACTGTTTGGAACACAAACACTCCCCTGCCCCCTCCCCTCTGAGCCCCAATTATGCAGATGCAAGGGCAGAGTGGGAGTAAGCCTTGGCCAGCTGTGCTACATCCGAACACTGATTCAGTAAGTACACTCCAGTGGTGCATACTTAATTTGATTGTTCAGTTTGTTTTGCAGGAATCTGGATTATATAGTCTCTTGTCTGAACATTTGTTACATGTTACCTGTCCTGATGAAAGCTTCATGTTGGAGCTGAAACGTTGATATTTTATATGGAATAAATAAAAGCTAGCTTTACTACTTCAGCCAAGTCCCAGGAGTGCCATTGTTTCTACACTCATATCTACCTTTGCAACAACCAGCACCTGGCACTACAAAAGTCTTCTTGGAGTGCACGCTACTACAATGTGTGTGTGTGTGCATATATATATATATATATATTTTATATTTTAACTTGCTATATATATATATTACAAATCATCTACAAGTACATCATGAAGATGGCTCCCAAAGATGAACTGCTCTCCATGGATGATGACATGTATCATTGGCAAATAGTGGATGTTGCTCACATTACAAAATCCTATGCGTGGTTCTAAAAAGCAAAACTAAAAGAAAGCACTAAGGCACTAACTTAGCAGCACATGAACAGGCACTCAGGCATTCAGCATCAAATCAGTAGAAGCTACCACACCATACAAGACCTGCGGTACATATTGTGGAATTAGGCCCTTAGAGGGCATAGTAATGAGGTGCAAAGGGCAGCATACACTGAGAGGCACAACCAAGTAGCTGGTAATATGAACCAAATCACTTGCACAAAATATTGGCTGGACCTGTCCAGATGGAAGGTGCCACAGAATAAAGTTGGGAATGAAAGGGCAAGATCCTGTGGGACTTCCAGATCCAGACAGACAAGCAGGCACTGACCAACCAATCCTACATTGTGGTGGTAGACAAGGAATGGAAGACTTTAGTAATGGTGCATGTGGCAATACCCAGTGACCATAACATAAAAAAGTTGTAAAATTAGAAGGTGGATACATAGGGCTGAACGAGGAGCTAGAAAGCATATAGAAAGTGTAGGGGATACTTTACAACTATGGCCTCAATTTAATATACTTTCCAATACTGTTGTAAAAATTTCCAAAAGATTTATTTACAAAAATGTCCATAGACTTTAATAGTGACTTCTGTAGATAAATCACTTGGAAACTTTTCTAACAGTAATGAATCATTAGGGATGCTTATTAAAGTGAGGCCTCTGCCCTTAATTTTATATTGTTAGATAAGCTTTCCAAATGTAATATTTTTGCAAAAATACTTTTATATGATTTAATATTATGAAAATTACTGCAATTTTGTAATATTTTGATATGTTTGATATAGTGATATATGTTCTATAAATTATATATATATTGTATATTAAAAGTTTATCCAAAAATAATAAATAATTTGGATACAATATTAAACAATATTATATTGAGGCCTATGTTATTCTGGAAAACTAGTGGTGAAACAGATTAAATATTTGTAACTCATTCCAAGTAGGGGTGTATGAGATACTGTATGTTATATCACAGGATCTCCCCAGCCTGTCCATGCAGGGCCGGCGCTATCTGAGGATAGTATTGAAAGAACCCTTTCTGAGGTGAGAAGAATTTATGGAACACCATTTTCCACTGTTTTACCTTGTCCGCCAGGAAAGAATATCAATTCTCCATCAGCCAGGTGCTGGTCTGCTTCTATAAGCTGCCAGAATACCATAAGAATGATCACAGTAGGCATGGAGTTCTCATACTGAGGAACAAGGATCCATTGGAGCAGAAAATCAATCTGTCCCTGCCAATACTGAAGCTATCATAACTGACAAGAACAAAATCAATAGTTCATTTCAAACAAATCTAGCCATCTTGAACATTTGTAAATGAAGGAATTAATTATGATATAACTATATCCTGTATGGTTAAGAAATACACATTTTCATATTTTTGTTTGAAGACAAAGGCATTATTTAAAAATAGTCTTGATATTTAACATATAATGTTACCAACTTTTTCCATAAGCAAAACCTAGAAATTACTAAATTGCAATATTTGTACCATTACACAGTCTAGTCATTAAAACTAATGATCAGCTTTCGTTGTGGTGGTTGTAATACCCGTTTCTATGTTCTAGAAAATATGTCTTTGCAGTCATGAACCCAGCTGTCACCGCAAGATTAAAATAAGCTTAGGACAGTCAGTACCAACCAAAAAACACACACATTTATTTTTGCATCTTATTTTGCCAGTAGGCACAGACTCAAAATGACCTAGTGCCTTTAAATGGTTACATTACCAGCTATGTAACAGACTTTGTGGTCTATTGCGGCATGTATCTAGAATACTAAATAGAACAGAATTCTGAGCATCTGTAATCCAGTGTTCCTTGGATGTAAGGGTGATGATACACACAACCAAAAGTATATAAATAGTTTTTGATAATCTAATTCAATGAAGAGAGAACAAGTATTAAAAAATATATTATTTTGAATATGCACACCATAAAATTATTCATGGTAATTACATTATAATTATAAATATATAATTATTAAAAAATGATATGCCTTCAGTGAACTTGTTGATGTTATTTCTTAGGGTAATCAATATTCACATGCGTTCAGAATCATCAGGAATGGCTATTAATTAGTAACCTTTATAATTGTGTTTAGAGTGTTTGGATAGAGTTCTTGAATGGAGAGTGGGGAGTGGGGAGTGGGTATGAGACTGCTGTAGCATTGGGAAGTTTATTGAAAATTGGTGAACAAGAGGTAGGAAAACTTTAGAACATGTAAAGAGATGAGAGAAAGCAAGATCAGTTTATTTAAAATCACAAAATGTTAGAGAAGATTTTTATTTTGTTCAGCTCAATGAGTTTGTAAAAAAATGAAGCTTTGAGACAGCAAAGTTACAACATAATCAATAGAAATGTATAAAATGTAAGAGCAGGTGTTTTAGAATAAGTATAACTGGGCAATGCACCAAAATATAACAACAACCTATAAAAGGACAGAATCCACTACAAAGGTGGAAAAAGAAAGTGAAGTATGTGGAGATATGCACAAAATATATAAAGTGAAGTGAGAGAAATAATTCAACACATCCATTTATTTGTCGCAAAGATTGACATACCAGCAGTGAGATAGCAAACAAATTCATATTAAGAAGGCACAGTGGAAGAGCGTCATAGTGGAAAAAAAGGTTAGGACGGCTAACAGGTTGCAGAATGTGTAGTGTCGGGAAAGGATGAGGCATCATTGACTGGATAACTATTATCTAATAATATTGATCTCAAATAACTCTGAATATCTCTATATTTTTGTAAGCTACGATGGTTCTTCCTTGCTGTTCATTTTAGTTGAATTTCAGTAATGAAAAATATTCAGGAAAGCCTTTGGACCAGTTAGAACAACAGGAAAAAAGGTAATTATGACCGTGCTGTCCTACAACAGCACTATTTTGCCCGGCCTAATAGCTATGCAGTATCAGCCATTTTTGTAATGTCAGTTCTGAGTAGTTGCCAAAATGTAATTATTATATAGGATAGAATTATATATATAGAAAAGAAATGACCCGCAACACTCACTTGTGTTCACTGGTGCAGTAAACTGCAGCCACACTGTGTATATTATTGAGGGAAAAATATTGCAATTTTCAAAGCAAAAGCAATGGCACAGATGCACACTGCAAATCACATCTAATTCACCAGGCTCATTATACTCCTAGTTAAGTAGCTGCTGGACCAGAGGCAAATAAGGTATTATGTTTTAACTATTAATGGTAGAAGCAGTTGCATTGCCTCATGGCTGAGGTGTTCCAACTGTCAAAAGCCATGGCACTACTGCTGTTGATGGATTGGGGAGCAGGCCACCTTTTAGGCTTGGGAGTAGTGCATGAAATTTATTATGGTGGGGGTTTTATTGCAGAAAATTTGACATATGCACTAGTATGCATTGTGTAAGCTAGCAGGCCTTTAACACAAATTGGTGTTTGTGGGTTGTAGGTTAGCACAAAATGGGTTAGTGCTTAGTTTGATTTACTGTAAAGTACAGTGCTCGCACACATGCAGATTACACACTGGATTGAACACAGTCTGAAAAAATAAAATAGGATATTCTTTCCTCAAACAGTTGAAACAAATACGTTTTAAAAACGGCATATTGTTAAACTAATCTCACACTAGGATCAATGACCTACGATAGGCAAAGGAATATTTTTTTCCTTACACCACAGTCTTCATAGGAAAGGTTTTTCATTACTCAAAACAGTTAACCAAAAAATAAAAAATAATAATACACCACAACTATTACTAACTGTATACTGGTAGGGTAGTTTCATACTAAGAAGAATGAAAAAATGCCTGTCAAATGCCAGTCTCCTATCTCCCACTCAAACTTTTCTCAAATGCTCATGGTGGTGCTATCTTCTAGATACAGCATAAAGCTAATCTCTTGACTCTTACTAATAACCCAGTCAATCTCCAACTCAAACTCAGTCATAGGAAGGGTATAAACCCACGATCACTGTGGGTCTGTCTCTGTCAACAGATGAAGTCAAATTGCGTAGAAGAATCCTGTTTGGAAGTATAATATCTAGGATAATAAGGATACACATAATTTGTAGTCCGGCAAAGGTCAGGGTAACAACAAGCCAAGGTAAAAAAAACATAACAGTAAGTCCAATACACAGTATAAGTGCATGCTTGGGTAACAACCCAACAAGAACTGCACATTTTAGAGTGGCCTTTTATTGTGGCCAGCCTAAGGCACACCTGTGCAATAATCATGCTGTCTAATCAGCATCTTGATAAGCCACACCTGTGAAGTGGATGGATTATCTCGGCAAAGGAGAAGTGCTCACTAATACAGATTTAGACAGATTTGTGAACAATATTTGAGAGAAATAGGCCTTTTGTGTAAAAAGTCTTAGATCTTTGACTTCAGCTCATGAAAAATAGGAGCAAAAACAAAAGTGTTGCATTTATAATTTTCCTGTATATCCTGTTGTTGTTCAATGTATATCCTGTTATCTCTCTAATGAAATAACATTTGAGAGCATTTCAGTACATTTTGAGTGCAGCTCAGGTCACTCACATGGATTTCCCGAAACGTTTTTAAATAAATGACACAAACAGAATGATTGCATGTAAAGTATTTGTGAACATTGTATAACTTCCTGATCAGGGTTACTAATTTTAAAACTGTCGGTGGCCGAGAAAGATATGTGAGGCCTGAACAAGTATTTCTGATGAGATATAAATGGCAGGAAAGAGTGTCCATAATCAGTGTTATTTTAAATTCCTTATTTTATCTTATTTGATTAGACTAGTACTTTGTTTTAGTTTTTTTCTTCTTTCTGCTAAAAAAAAACAAACCAACAAAACACCCCCACAACAACTGTGTAAAAAATCCCCAACTAAAACTGCTAAATTTAACAATTTATATTAAAAGGGCAGCATAATTACTGGGAATACTACAGTTTTGTTACTGAGTAAATTACATTCTCTAAAGGGCAGAAAAGTTGGCTTTGCTGTATATGCTGTTGGATGTGGCTGAAAACATGCTGGCTCTCATAAATTCACTTTCCATTCCTTCAGTACACTAATGCACAAAACAAGTTTGCTATTATGTTTTATGGAGTCACATTAGATATGTGAATTTAAACAGAAAACAATACGCCCAGCTGAAGTAAAAAAAAATATGAATGTGATAGCTTGCAAAATGCTCTGTTGTAATAAGCAAAGTGATTAAAGGGATACTATAGTGCCAGGAAAACAAAGTCATTTTCCTGACATTATAGGTACCTACAGTGCATCCCTCCTTCGCACCCCCCCCCCCTTCCGCGGTGCTAAAGGGGTTAAAACCCATTCAGTCACTTACCTGAATCCAGTCCCTTGGTGCTGGGTCAGGCTCTGTCCACGCTCTTTCCCCACTGACATCAGCCAGCGGGGAAGACCTAATGTCTGGTAGACAGCCACTAAAGGTGGAGTTAACCTTGAGAGGTAATTATTGCTGTTTCTCAAAAACTGTAATAATTACCACTGTGGGGTTAAGGGACAAGAGACATGGGACATGGCACCCAGACTACTTCAATGAGTTGAAGGGGTCTGCATGCCTATAGTGTCCCACTAATTTGTTTTATACAAACCAAACCTTAAAATATATAGTGTATGGATAAAGAGTACTATTCATATATGTAAAATGTGCTCATGGAATGAAAGTCTTTAACCCCTCAAGGACCAAACTTCTGGAATAAAAGGGAATCATGACATGTCACACATGTCATGTGTCCTTAAGTGGTTAAAGGAACACTCCATATGCCATTACCACTACAGCGTTCTGTAGAGTTTATTTTGAGTGGGAGAACATAATGTGCTCTTGCGCCCTTCGTTGTAAACAGTCAAATGTTTGCTTAGAATGCTTTGAATACTTACATGTGGTCCTCCAGGCGATACTCCCTGCCTTCTCTCAGCTGAGCTGAGAGACAGAAAGTAATCTTCTAAAGTGGCTTCTAAAAAAAAGACTGGACATACACCATTAGCAATACCTTGGGTTGTCTACTCTTGCAAATGGTATGCCATCATGGGGGTAATTTTCATTCCTGGGCTACCATACGGTCTCAAAGGCAACGTAACCAATCTGTCGAATTTCAATGTGAAAAAACTGAAATGCAAGCCTTATATTTGACTCTGTAACTTTTGAAAACACCATAAATCCTGTACATGAGGGTACTGTTATACTCGGGAGACTTCGCTGAACACAAATATTAGTGTTTCAAAATAGTAAAACGTATCACAACGATTATATCATCAGTGTAAATGCCATTTCTCCGTGAAAAATGCAAAAAATTTCACTTTCACTGACGATACCATCGTTGTAATTCATTTTACTGTTTTGAAACACTCATATTTGTGTTCCTCTGTATTAAATTTTTCAAGATTCTTTTGTTTCAGGTATTGTACCGGAGGTTTGGAGGAAGGCAGATGTCATTCCTATATTTAAAAAGGGTTCAAAATCCTTGCCTGGAAATTATAGACCTGTGAGCTTAACTTCTGTGACTGGGAAAATATTTGAAGGGTTATAAGGGATAATATTCAGGAATTCATTGGGAAGAACTTTGTTATTAGCAATAATCAGCATGGTTTTATGAAACATAGGTCATGTCAAACTAACCTAATTGCATTCTACGAAGAAGTAAGTAGAAGTATAGATCAGGATGTTGCAGTGGATGTGATCTACTTGGATTTTGCCACGGCATTTGATACAGTTCCTCACAATAGGTTAGTCTTCAAACTAAATGAAATTGGTCTAGATGATTATTCTTGTTCTTGGGTAGAACATTGACGAGTTGTCATTAATGGTAAATTTTCAGGCTGGACAAAAGTGGTAAGTGGTGTCCCTCAGGGTTCTGTTTTGGGACCGCTTCTTTTTTTTAAATTCTTTATTTTTATTTGTGCATTGTTGGTACAAACATTCTTGCCTAGCCACAACAGCTGTTGCAAGTATTTTCTTTCAGGCATAGGTATACAGTTGTTGGCTTTAATAACACAGCACTTTTTATATGTTATACGTTATAACGTTAGGATGATTATTGCCTCTTGGTTGTTAGGTTGAACTAGGGCTATTAAACTAGGAGTGGATTCGAGAGACCAGTGTCCCCTTTCATTGACATTTAGGTCTGTAATATCGGATGTTTTTCATGAAGTAGAAAGGGGGAGTGAAGTGAGAGAACGGGTAGTAGTACTGCAGTGTATACATACAGCTTTCGAGAGGACATATAAATATGCCAAAGGTCGTTGGCAACCAGCTTTAAGACAAAAACATAAAACATAAACATGGAACGTTACTTATAAAGGCTTGTGGTTAGAACCTGAGTCTAAGGTTTCAGGCATTGGTGGTGTCAGGGAGTTCATGGCACCGAGGCAGATGCTGTTTCTCCTCGTTGGGTTGCTGGTATAAAGGGTTGCGCAGTGGCGGGGTTCCAGGCTGTAGTTGTCATCGGCTTGTTGGAATCTGTGGGACCCGGCCCTTGCCTTCCCAGTGTGAGTTGTTGTAGGGTGTCAGGTATTTCGATAGCTTCTTTTTAACATATTTATTAATGATCTTGAAATGGGCATTGAAAGCTGTGTTTCGGTGTTTGCAGATGACACAAAACTTTGTAAAGTAATAAAATGTGAGCACGATATTGCTTTGCTGCAGATGGATTTTGACAGATTGGGGGATTGGGCACTAAAATGGCAGATTGAATTTAACGTAGAGAAATGCAAAGTTATGCACTTCACGGTCAAGAATGCACAAGCAACTTACACCCTAAATGGTAATGAATTAGGGATAACCACACACGAGAAGTATTTGGGAACTGTTATAGACAACAAATTAGGCAGCAATATGCAATGTCAATCTGCAGTTGCTAAGGCCAGTAAGGTTTTGTCATGTATAAATAGGGGCATGCATTCTCGGGATAAAAATATAATTTTGCCTCTTTATAATTCGCTGGTAAGACCACACCTTGAATATGCTGTGCAATTGTGGGCACCTGTTCTAAAGAAGTATATTATGGCACTAGAAACAATGCAGAGAAGAGCTACAAAATTGATAAAAGGAATGGAGCATTTTATTTACGAAGAAAGGTTAAAAAAATGTAAATCTCTTTAGTTTGGAAAAACGGCGCCTCAGAGGGGATATGATAACATTATACAAATATATTTGGGGCCAGTACAAACCATTATCTGGAAATCTATTCATAAAAAGGCTATACATAGGACACAAGGTCACACATTTAGACTGGAAGAAAGGAGATTTCATCTAAGGCAAAGAAAAGGTTGTTTTTTTACAGTAAGAGTAATAAGTATATGGAATTCTCTGCCTGAAGAGGTGGTTTTATCAGAGTCCATACAGATGTTTAAACCGAAATTTAAACATCACAACATACAGGGATATAATTTCTAATTAGTGGGGAAATAGCTGCTTGATCCAAGGAGACATCTGACTATTATTTTGAGGTCAAGAAGGAATTTTTTCCTAGTTTGTTGCAAAATTGGAATTGGTACAGACTAGGTTTTTTGCCTTGGTTTGGATCAACAGCAAAAACATATGGGAAGAAGGCTGCTCTTTACAAAATAACACACACACACATATATATATATATATATATATATATATATATTTTTTTTTTTAATTATTTTTTTAATTATTTTTTTACGTATTTACATATTTATTTTATATTATACATATTTATATATATATATATATATATATATAATACACCCCTCTTGTTTTATATATATATATATATATATATATATATATATATATATATATATATATATATATATATATATATATATATATATATATATATATATATATATATTGCGATCCTTGTCAGCAGGTAGCACGGTCCTCTAGGGCAAAAACATGCACAGTCCTTGTAATTGCAAATACTCCAGGCACTTTATTTGTAAGTTCACACAGGATACATCAGTAAATGAAAACAAATGTAACAGAAAACCCTATAAACAAAAACCTAGCTCGTCTGAGCACTAACTGACGTTAGGTTCCCTATCTCTCAGGGTTAAACTAAACAAAACAATGGCACCAACCTTATTAGTTAGCAACACTCTGCAGGTTAGCCTGTTGCGCTCCTTTCCTGCACTCCCAGTGCTCCAAGCCAGCCTTGCCCTGACTGCTTTGCTTTCTGCACTCCCAGTGCTCCAAGCCAGCCTTGCCCTGACTGCTTTCCTTTCTGCACTCCCAGTGCTCCAAGCCAGTCTTGCCCTGACTGCTTTCCTTTCTGCACTCCCAGTGCTCCAAGCCAGTCTTGCCCTGACTGCTTCCTTTCCTCACTCCAAGTGCCTAGTCTCCTTGACTATCTGG
>OW240913.1:197137049-197161191 GCA_933207985.1 Pelobates cultripes
AGAAGGAGGGGGGTATAGAATTTTTCAGTCAGCCTGTTATCTCAGGACGCAGCCACTCCCTTTTAAGGAATACACAGGCTTCTATTCTCTTTAGTTACCAAAATAAAATTTGACAAGACACAAATAGAGGAGATCTTGAATAAGCCTTGCAACATGTACGTAATTGCTGGAATTATACTGCAATGGTAGTGGAATTACACTTTAAAAGTAAAATACAAATACATTTAAAAAAAATAAATATTTGGTATTTAAGTCAGATTTTGAAAACTTCCTTGGGTAATCTAACACGCAAGCATGGGGCACTGAAATGTAATTTACAGCATAGCTTCAGGTACTATTAACTAAACCAGAAAAACTACTCTGGGAGACAGTTTTTGTTTCCACTGCCCTTTTGTTTGAACAATCTCGTGGCAGAAGAGAAAAGAAGAGTAAATACCTCGGGTGGTGCTTAGAGCATTTTTTTAGTCACAGGTCAGTTAGTCTGTGGGGGAGGGAGTCTATAAACATACATACCAGCAGAATTCTCAAAGAAGTTCAAACTGTATCAAAGACTTAACAGCCATTCTAGCATTCGGTTTCTGTGGGCTCACAGTACAGGTTTTGTCCAGTTTCCCTTAAACCAGATGCAAGTCAATCAAAAGTGCCAATATTGGTTTTGACAATAGAACTAAGGTTTCTGGTGTCTCACAACCAGGACAAAAGCATAACTGTAACAATTTTCACATAGATGGTGCTGACAGCAAACCAATTTAGTCCTTCTCTCACAGTACTCAGTCTACTTAGTTCCAGCAGATCTATCAGAGCCAATCAGTACTCATAGAAAGGATTTCACAGCCTCACAGAGTAACACAAGCAGCAATCACTTGCAATGGGGAATAATGGGATGAGATTCGTTTTGCAGCTCAATGTTGTTCTAGTGACAGAGGAAGTGGATAAGGAATTTATCTTAAAGAGTTAGATCTCTGCATGAGGAATGACCCGCAGGTTTTTGTCACTTAGTGTACATAGATATAAACTCAAGATAGCAACCCAGAGCCCTCATACCAACATTAGGAACGAGGAAGGTGATCCACAAGTGCAATACTCCTATATACACAATGGCTATTATTAACTATTTAAACAGAGCAGGTTTATCTGTGCACCGATAATACCAGTATGCACTGACAATGGATTCCCCTGTAGGGTGAATGGGGGTGGAATGGATTAAATTCGGGTAACAGTTGTAGAACAAAGGCTAGGCATATTGACTCTTTCTAAGGCATGCTGAGACGCCTTCTCATGTAGATTGAGTAAAACCATACCTGCTGCCTAAAATCTGTAGGAGAGTACTTTGAGGCTTGAGCACTAATTCAACAGCCACCCCTTCCAACAGATTGTGTGCCCTGTGCAATACCACTTACTACACTGGTGTAGGAGGGCGAATGTACAAGGGAGATTTAACCATCTGTCCTGTGCAGCCTGATGAAGATGAGGCCACAGACTAAATCACATAACCCAAAAGAACCAGCATCAGAAAGAAACAGGGCTCCAAAACAGACAGCCCAGTGTGCTGTGAACTCTAAGAAACCCAATGGACAATCAACAATTTCAAACACATGATGTGTATAGTAGTGACAAAAAAATAAAATAAAAAAAATCAATGCCTAGAATGTGGAAAATACATATGCTTATTTTCTGGGGGGAAAAAATGCTACAAGACCTTATTCAATATCAGGCAAATTCTGTTATAGTGATAATAAAGGTAAAATAGGTAAATGAGATAGTATAGCTGGTTAATTCACCAACTGAAGAGCGTGCTCATACTCATGGGTGAACTGTAAATCAAATCAAACGCTAATTTCATTATGAATTGCATACATGTGGCATTTTAATTCAGCACAAATCACAGTTTAGTACATAACCCACTTAAACCTTGTATAATCCTTAAATCGTGATACTTCATCCCATCGAGCTATATAATATCTAGAATATAGTAGCTACAACACTCTCTCCATTTCGAACATGCCAGCATGCCCTGCCTGTAGTATATACACCTGCTGTGTAGCAATCAGATCCCTGCACTAGGTGCACATACAACCTGCTTACATACACATGATACTTCCCCAGGACATGTAAAACATGTAATCCAGGCTGGCCAAGGCTAGATCTTCAACCATTGAGGAACTGCAACTCCTACAATGCTGTGCCAGACTTCATTCTGTTATTCTAATAAATGTAAATCAAACACAAATAATCTAGAAAACCTAGTAAGCCAGCAGTAGCCCCTGTCCAGCACACACAGGCAGTGAGAAGCTGTAACATGTCCAGGATGATCCATACCTGTCCTCAGGGTGGCCGCACACAGCAAGCACACTGTCAGCAGGGTCCCTGCACCGGCTGCCATAGTCCTGCTGGAGGAGATGCCCGGACTGCCTGACTGTAAGGGTAGGAGGGAAAGGGGGCACTTGTGGCTCCTGCCCCGGAATCAGCTGCCTCTCTGGCCGGGCTCTCGGCTGGCACACTGCCCTCCCGCGGGCTGGTCTAGGTAATAACCTGGGGACGCAGGTACTGGGACGTCCAGCCAATGTCAGAGCTCACAAAGCAGCCCGGGAGGAGATTCCCAGCTCGGGCACAGAAACTTGTAGCCGGGGGAGAAGTTGTCAGAGGAGCGCTCTCAATGCCGAGCAAGTAGTGAGCGGTCCGGGCAAGGTGTATGAGGCAGTCCTGGCAGCAGGTGCTGTGACGGCGGGAGGTCCACACAGCAAGGCTCCGTCCCTCAGCCGCAAACTTGGTTCCCTGTAACGATGTGTTACCACATCTCTCCGAAAGCAAACGCAGGCTGTGAAAGGCAGTGAGAGAGGGGGAGGGAGGCTGAGGGAAGGGGAGGGAGTGTGGCTGCTGAAAGTCCTGAAAGGTCAATAAATTATTCCAGCTTCTCTCCCCCTGCACAGAACAGCATTAACACTTAGTACTGCAAAAAGCAGGTAGGCCCTCTAATGAGCCTTACATCAATATACTTACATCAGTAAAAAACATAAGTGCATTTATTTCTAAGCACGTACAAGTATCAGTCTATCAGTTTGTTCTCATCTACTATTCTTCTATCACCACCTGCAAATAAAACTTGATAGACAGACAGATAGACAGATTTACAGATTGATAGATAATTATAGAATGTAACTCCTTCCTTACCTGCATTTGGAGGAAGGAGAGTATTAGCATCAGCTACATTCAACTTTAACGCTAACAGTGAGTGTAAGTTTCCACCAAAATCTGGAGATTTGGAACATCGTGCTGTAATCAGTGCCTTCACTCAGTGATTCTGCATACGAAGAAACCCACCCCACTGAGTAGATTAGAATCCCATTCTAAATAACCACTCTTAAACAAAGAGGGTAAATTTAAAACAGATAATATACTGAGTTACCATAAACACACAAATGCAAATGAACATAAACAGTGCAAACTAATAGCTAACCTATGATAAACTCTGCTGCTGTAATGTCTCAGTCCTGTGTGGTTTCTGCAGCACCACAGACACAGTCTGTATATACTCAGCATACAGCCAGAGCTGTATCTTCCACGACGCTAACAAGGCATTTGCCTTGAGTGGCACTTTAAGGGGGGTGACAAAAAATGCAGCCCTATGTGCCCTGGCACATGCCTTGTTAGCCTTTTTCATGGGGGGGCTTAACAGCTGGCTGTCTGGCCCACCGAGACAGGTGGCTACTACAGGGAGTGCAGAATTATTAGGCAAGTTGTATTTTTGAGGATTAATTTTATTATTGAACAACAACCATGTTCTCAATGAACCCAAAAAACTCATTAATATCAAAGCTGAATATTTTTGGAAGTAGCTTTTAGTTTGTTTTTAGTTATAGCTATGTTTGGGGGATATCTGTGTGTGCAGGTGACTATTACTGTGCATAATTATTAGGCAACTTAACAAAAAACAAATATACACCCATTTCAATTATTTATTATTACCAGTGAAACCAATATAACATCTCAACATTCACAAATATACATTTCTGACATTCAAAAACAAAACAAAAACAAATCAGTGACCAATATAGCCACCTTTCTTTGCAAGGACACTCAAAAGCCTGCCATCCATGGATTCTGTCAGTGTTTTGATCTGTTCACCATCAACATTGCGTGCAGCAGCAACCACAGCCTCCCAGACACTGTTCAGAGAGGTGTACTGTTTTCCCTCCTTGTAAATCTCACATTTGATGATGGACCACAGGTTCTCAATGAGGTTCAGATCAGGTGAACAAGGAGGCCATGTCATTAGATTTTCTTCTTTTATACCCTTTCTTGCCAGCCACGCTGTGGAGTACTTGGACGCGTGTGATGGAGCATTGTCCTGCATGAAAATCATGTTTTTCTTGAAGGATGCAGACTTCTTCCTGTACCACTGCTTGAAGAAGGTGTCTTCCAGGAACTGGCAGTAGGCCTGGGAGTTGAGCTTGACTCCATCCTCAACCCAAAAAGGCCCCACAAGCTCATCTTTGATGATACCAGCCCAAACCAGTACTCCACCTCCACCTTGCTGGCGTCTGAGTCGGACCGGAGCTCTCTGCCCTTTACCAATCCAGCCACGGGCCCATCCATCTGGCCCATCAAGACTCACTCTCATTTCATCAGTCCATAAAACCCTAGAAAAATCAGTCTTGAGATATTTCTTGGCCCAGTCTTGACGCTTCAGCTTGTGTGTCTTGTTCAGTGGTGGTCGTCTTTCAGCCTTTCTTACCTTGGCCATGTCTCTGAGTATTGCACACCTTGTGCTTTTGGGCACTCCAGTGATGTTGCAGCTCTGAAATATGGCCAAACTGGTGGCAAGTGGCATCGTGGCAGCTGCACGCTTTACTTTTCTCAGTTCATGGGCAGTTATTTTGCGCCTTGGTTTTTCCACACGCTTCTTGCGACCCTGTTGACTATTTTGAATGAAACTCTTGATTGTTCGATGATCACGCTTCAGAAGCTTTGCAATTTTAAGAGTGCTGCATCCCTCTGCAAGATATCTCACTATTTTTGACTTTTCTAAGCCTGTCAAGTCCTTCTTTTGACCCATTTTGCCAAAGGAAAGGAAGTTGCCTAATAATTATGCACACCTGATATAGGGTGTTGATATCATTAGACCACACCCCTTCTCATTACAGAGATGCACATCACCTAATATGCTTAATTGGTAGTAGGCTTTCGAGCCTATACAGCTTGGAGTAAGACAACATGCATAAAGAGGATGATGTGATCAAAATACTCATTTGCCTAATAATTCTGCACTCCCTGTAATATTATGGATGGACAGTGAGGGAGAGCTTTCCTCTGAGCTGTCTGCTCAGCTCCCTGACGTCACTCTGGCTCCTGGCATCACTAAGCGGCGCGTAAGAAAGCTGAGCAGGAAGATTACAGCTCGCTGTGCACATCAGTCTAAGAGCCTGCGCAGCCACCCAATCAGCCCAGCACCTACACTGGAATCCAGGTAAAGAATCCACTCCAGCTATCCCAAAGGTAGAGTATGTGTATAGTGGATGCAGAGTGTGTGTATAGTGGATTTAGAGTGTATGTGTTGTAGATACGGAGGATGTGTAGTTGGTAAGGAGTGTGTGTGGATGCAGTGGATGCAGTGTGTGTAGTAAATGCAGTATGTGTGTGTAGAGGATACAGTGTGTATAGTGCATGCAGAGTCTGTGTTTGTATAGTGAATGTAGATTGTAAGTTTGTGTCATGGATGCAGTGGATGTAGTGGATGCGTATTGTGTTTGTGTAGTAGATGTAGTGTGTAATGTATGCAGTTTATGCAAAGGACAAATAATGTGTGTTTGTGTAGTAGATGCAGTGTTTATAGTGAATGCAGAGTGTGTTTGCGTAATGGATGCTGTGTATGTATAGGGATTGCCGAGTGTGTGTTTATGTATGCAGTGTGCATTTGTGTAGTGGAGGTAGTGCGTGTTTAAGTGGGGAAGGATAAGAGCCACAATCTGTAGGGAAAAAGCTTCCTTTTTTTAAATGCATTTTAATAAATTTAATTTTATTCCCCTCTTCATGCCTCTTACCTGTGGTCAGAAAGGGGGGCAGTCTAGTGGTCCGGTGGCATTGTGCAAGTTTCTAGGTGCTGTATAGTAAACAGGGGCCCCTCAACGCCATCAGTTTTCAGCAGCTCCTCTAGCTAACTCTCATGAGCCCAGCTTGCATGCTCACACAGAGCTTTGCCATGGTAACCCGCGGATAAGCTCTGACGGTTGGGGTTCACGAGAGTTGGAGAGGGGAGCTGCCTGAAACTGAAGATGGAGTTTGCTGGCCCCCTCTTCACTATATAGTCTGCAGTGTTCTACTTTCAGAAGATCATAAAGGCTTTGTGCTATCTTAGAGTAAGAGACAGAACGACGATAATAACCACAGAACTCCGAAAATGAATGCAACTCTTCAATTTTGTTTGGCATAGGCCAGTTGAAAACTGCTTCGATCTTGGAAAGTCCCATGGCTACACCATCAGCTGACACAATGTATCAAACATATGTTACTGAATTCTGAGAAGATTTACACTTATCCATTGACAATTGTAGGCCTTCTTTCTGCAAACGGTCTAGTATTTTTGAATAACTGCTTTTCATGCATAATCTTACTGAACCATTAATTTTTCTCACCACCACTATAGATGAGGCATATGGACTCTTCAATGATCCCAGCTTCCTCCACTTCATGAAATATATTTCTCACATATTCAACGCCTTGCGGAGCTATTCTTCTAGATCTTTTTCGAAAAGGAGTAGGGTCACAAAGCTGAATGGCACATTTAGCACACCCTACATCTTTATCTCCTGTGGAGAAATTTCCCTCTCAAGAGTGGAGAGCTTGCAATAATCTTTTTTTTTCCATTCTACTGTCAAGTTGTAACCTTTCAGGTCAAAATTCAGTTCTTTATAGGCCTCTCCTTTAATTTCTAGAGTCATGGTCGGATCTAATGGATATCTCTCCCTAAAACCCATAGTTTCTGACAGTGAGTTATGCAGACTTCTATTGGCAATCTATTGTAGACAGTTGCACCAAACACATCAGTTTTCCTGTTTCTACAGTATTTTACTTCTGCCATAATCATCCATCCTTTACAGGAATCTTCCTCTGGAAGTGACTCTAGGCAAAACAGACAATCTACAGACATCATGACTTCCTTTAAGACTGCTAATGCAGTAACAGACATAATTTCTCCAGCTGAAGAACAACTGGCTGTGGGTCCCAATGGAACTCATCGGTTCTAGATTGCAATGTAAATTGATAACATTCATCCCTCAGAGCAGATTCTAGTTTTGCCAACTGATTTAAAGAACAATTGCCAACTCCTCTTAAGTAGGCCCGAAGCACATCCCGCACTATCTGAGTAGTAGTTCCCAATATTATGGGAATCCCAAAATGTCCTAGATTCAGGGACACCAAGACTTACACATTCATGGGATATGCTATAACAGTATCTGATTGAGGTATCATGATTTGAACTTTAACCCTTCAACAGAGTAAGCCTGAGATTCCAAATTCCCACAATTTCACATCATCTACCGGTGATATTGGCAAGTGACTCAAGTGTTTATCATAAAAGAATAGAAAGGCTTGAGTTACTTGTGACCCAGTGTTTAAAAAAGGCCAAAGCATAAATCTCTTCGATCATAAGTCTTGCACGTGATTTAGGGCCTGTTCTAAGATTCCCAAGCATGCAAAGTCTCTTATTAGGAGAGCTTTTACTTCTTATTTTAAAGAATTTCTTGTGTTTCTTCTTTTGATGCTTGTCTGCTCTGGGGCCTAGGCCAAGGGTTAGTGTTTCTACACTGAAATTATTTTTTTTTATTGAAAATCTGTTTGCTATGTACCAAGTCTTTCCACAATTGAAACATTTAACCTCTTGCTTCTTTTCCAATTGAGAAACACCAAGATGTTTTGTTTTTGGTCTTTGGTTTCAGAACCAGTCCCCTTCTGATTACCCTGAAATGTATATCTGTGCTTGGCGATTTGGTCAATCTGTTTCTCTATGACTTTTGCTTCCTTGATCATTTCTATGAAATCCAATAATCCTCTGGCTCGCAGAAAACTGGTCAACGCTGATGGAGTGTGATTACTAGGTAGCGTGCCCCTTAAACCTTGTGGTTGCCTATACTCATCAAATTGGTCTGAAGCAATTATCCCTTTTTCAAACAGCTTTGGCAGCATTAATTCCAAACAGACAAAGTATGAGGTAAGCTTTACTTTCCATGCTAAACAGTAGCTGCCTATTTTAGGCATAGCTTTTCCTCTTAACGTTCCTCTCAGTAAGCATTGTGTAGACTTTCTTCTTTGCTCGTCAGTACAAGTCCACTTTCTCATAGCTTCAGTTGCATTGATCTTCCATAAATTGAAATCTTCCCCACCAGCCGGTACTGGTATGGTACCAGAAATAATCTTTAGCAATTTCTTGTTATTTTCAGTGGATGCCCTAACCGCACTTTTGGCTAGTTGCTCCAAAACCTCTGTTATATAAAGACTCATCTCTCCCTTTGATAAGGTGGGGGATGAGGGAAACTTCTGATGTGATTGTTTCCAGTTGACAGCCTAAGATGGTTTTATCCATCTTCTTCCTCACTCGGTATTGAACAAAATATGCAATCACTGTCTATCACTACACTCTTCTCCACCATCAGTCTCTTCATAAGCATAAATTGAGGGGTTTCCCATATTCTTTATTTAGGGGACCATAACCCATTACAGGAGCTACAGATAATCTTTCATTTTATCCTTCTGGTTCTAAATTAGGAAAAAATACACTTCAACAAACATACCTGTTGGCAGAGGCGGCTCTCTAATTAGGCGATTTAGGCGGCCGCCTAAGGCCTCGCGCTTGCTGGGGCCTCGCGGCCGCCTAAATCGCCTTGGGGCAGACTGAACTGTCAGGTGCTCGGTCAATGACCGAGCACCCGACAATGAGAGGGGGCCCGGCGGCTTGCCCAGTATGCCGCCGGGTGGCCCCTCCACATGGTCTGGCCACACGGAGAGCCGGCCGCTGATCTGCAGCTCCGCCGAGTGCAGAGCTGCAGATCACATAATGTGCTTCTCGCGAGCACACAGAGCGTTGCCGCGGGTTACCACGGCAACGCTCTGACAGGCGCTCGCAAGAACGAGGTCTGCAGCTCTCGCGGAACTGCAGACGGAAGTCATCCCACCGGACCACCAGGGACTGCTGCCACTGGACCACCAGGGAATTCTATTAATTTAAAAAGGTATTTTAGTGTCCCCAGCACTGCCCATCCACCCTCACTGCCCAGCACTGCCCACCCACCCTCACTGCCCACCCACCCTCACTGCCCTGCACTGCTCACTGCCCACCACTGCCCAGCACTGCTCACTGCCCCAGCACTGCCCACCCACCCTCACTGCCCAGCACTGCTCACTGCTCCAGCACTGCCCACCCACCCTCACTATCCACCTACATACACTGCCCCAACATTGCCTTCCCAACCTCACTGCCCTCCCACCCACACTGTCCCAATACTGCCCACCCACCCTCACTGCCCACCTACATACACTGCCCCAACACTGCCCACCTAGATACACTGCCCCAACACTGCACTCCCACCCTCATTGCCCCAACACTGCTCTCCCACCCTCACTGCTCACCTACATACACTGCCCTCAATGCCCACCTTCATACACTGCCCCAACATTGCCCTCCCACCCTCACTTCCCACCTACATACACTACCCTCCCACCCTCACTGCCCACCTACATACACTGCCCCAACACTACCCTCCCACCCCCACTGCCCACCCACATACACTGCCCTGCCTCCCACACTGCCCTCCAACCAACACTGCCCTGCTCCCCACATACCCTGCCATAACATACACTGCCCTGCCACCCACATACCCTGCCCACACACTGCCCTGCCAGTCACATACGCTGCCCCCCACATTGCCCTGCCACCACATATACTGCCCCCCACACTGATGACCACCACATACACTGCCCCCACACTGACCATCACATACACTGCCCCCCACACTGATGACCACACTGACCACCACATACACTGACCACCACACTAACCGCCACATACACGGCCCCCACACTAACCACCACAGACACTGTCCCCCACACTGACCACCACATACACTGCCCCCACACTAACCATCACACTGACCACCATAGACACTGTCCCCCACAATGACCACCAAATACCCTGACCCCACATAACCTGCCCCCCACATTGACCACCACATAACCTGCCCCCCACAGTGACCACCACATACCCTGCCCCCCACACTGTCTCCCACACACTCTGCCACCCACATGGTCACACACCCTGCCCTCCTAAACTGTCATACACACTGCCCCCTCCTGCTGTCACACACCCTGCCCTCACTACACTGTGTCCCACACACCTTGCCCTCCCACACTGTAACACACTGCCCCCACACGGTCACCATCCTCCACACTGCTATCCCACACTGTCATCTTCCTCCTCACTGTCACCCACTCACACCCTGCCCCCAAAACTGTCACATTCCTCCACACTGCTCTCTCACCCTGTTAGCCTTTCACACACTTGCACCCCATATTGTCAGCCCCCAACACTGTCACCAATACATACAGTCACCCCTCCCACACACTGCCCCTGCACACACTGTCACCCTTTCCAACACTGCTTCCCACACTCTCACCTACCCACGTCACAATTCCACACACATACAGCCACCCCCCACATGCTGTCATGCCCCCTTCACCCAGCCTTGCTCACATTAACCTCTCCTAATCTTGTCGCTCTCACCCTCTCCATCCATACCACAGTTAACGGCCCTCGCTCTTCTACACTCACCCTATCACATTAATCCCCCTAATCCTATCACACTCATCTTCTCTCATACTGTCACACTCACCCCCAACCCTGTCACACTCATCCTTTTTCACATTAACCCTTCCACTTGGGCCCAACCATGCCACACTCACCCTGTCACACAACCCTCCCTCATCCTGTCACTCTCACCTCCCTTCGCCCTGTCACACTTTCTCCTTCAACAGTGCCACACTCACCCCAACAGTGAATACAGAGACTAGCTCTCTGTATCCAGCGCTGCAAGCCTGTCATACATTATAACAACAGCTCATTATACACACGATGCAACCCCCATATGTTTTTTTTACTATGAGTGCTAGTGGGGGGCCTCTTGTTTGAGTTTCGCCTAAGGCCTCATAAAGTCTAGAGCCGCCACTGATGGGGGTTTAGTTACATTATATGATCATACATTGCATAAGCCTGCCAACTACGTCAAAGTACCCCAAATTCGGCAGGTCCTATCCTAGTAGCAGCCTAATGCTTGCTCTTATGAGATTAATCCACTTACTTGGGAAATACTTCCTTACTGGGAATATATATATATATTGAACAGTGAGCACACAAGCTCACTGACATGCGCAAATAGGCTCACCGACAGACAAAAACTCTCTGACTCGCACACAGGCTTACTACAGACAAACTCACTTGTATAAACACAAGGCTCACCACAAAGAAGTTCAGGGACACACACAAGCTCACTAAAGACAAGCTCACTGACACACATATGCTCACTAAATAGAAGCTCACTGACACACACAAGCTGTGTTAACAAGCTGTGTTAACAAGCTGTGTTAACAGTGTTAAGGGCCCCCAGGCAAAGCAGTGCTCTGGGGCCCTTCCTACACAACAACTCACAGGAATAAAATGTTTAATTATTGATAGACTGCTGAGTACATACACAGAGTACACAAATATGAACACCGAGAGACTTCTGAATATACACACACACATACACACACACACACACACACAAACACACACACAGATTTCTGAGATTTCTGAATGCACACAGACTAATGAATGCACACAGGCGTTGCTGAATGCACACAGGCTGATTTATACACTTACACACAGACTGCTGAGTCCAACACACACAGCTGAGTCCACACACACACACACACACACAGACACAGACATACAGACTTCTGAGTCCATACACACACAGACTGCTGAGTCCATATACACACACAGACAGACACACAGACTACTGAGTCCATACACACACACACACAGATACACAGAGTGCTGAGTCCATACACACACACACACAGACTGCTGAGTCCATACACACATACAGACTGCTGAGTCCATACACACAGACACACACACAGACTGCTGAGTCCATACACACACACATACTGCTGAGTCCATACACACACACAGACACACAGACTGCTGAGTCCATACACACACACATACTGCTGAATCCACACACACACACACACACAGACTGCTGAGTCCATACACACACACAGACTGCTGAGTTTATACACACAGACACAGACTGCTGAGTCCATACACACAGACAGACTGCTGAGTCCATACACACAGACAGACTGCTGAGTCCATTCACACAGACAGACTGCTGAGTTCATACACACACATAGACTGCTGAATTCATACACACACAGACTGCTGAGTTCATACACACACACAGACTGCTGAGTCCATACACACACCCACAGACTGCTGAGTTCATACACACACACACAGTGGGCTGAGTCAATTCACACACACACAGACTGCTGAGTCCATACACACACACACACACACACAGAGTGCTGAGTCCACACACACCCACAGACTGCTGAGTCTATACACACACACATACTGCTGAATCCATACACACACACACACACACACACAGACTGCTGAGTCCATACACACACACAGACTGCTGAATCCATACACACACACACACAGACTGCTGAGTCCATACACACACACACACACACACACACACACAGACTGTTGAGTCCATGCACACACACAGACTGCTGAGCAGGGCTGCCATCAGAAATTTTAGGGCCCCTGACACAGCTCAAGATATGGGCCCCCAGGGCCAGCCCCGAGTCTGCCCACAAGGATGACGTGTGTGTGTGTGTGTATAGTGGATTTAGAATGTGTGTCATGGATGCAGTGTGTATAGTGGATGTAGAATGTGTGTAGTGGATGTGTCATGTGTGTCATGGATGCACTGTGTATAGTGGATGCAGTATGTGTGTCATGGATGCATTGTGTATAGTGGATGCAGATTGTATGTTTTGTGTAATGTATGTAATGTTTGTATGCATGCATTAGATGCAGAGTGTGTGTGTAGTGAATGTAGGTCTGTATAGTGAATGCAGAGTGTGTGTTTTTGTAGTGGATGTAGTGTGCATAGTCAATGTAGTGTGTATAGAGCATGTAGTGTGTTTGTAGTGAATGTAGTGTGTTTGTAGTGAGTGCAAAGTGTGTTTAGTAAATGTAGTGTGTTTGTAGTGAGTGCAACGTATGTATAGTGAATGTAGTGTATGTGTGTGTGTGTAGTCCAAAGTGTGTATAGTGAATCTAGTGTGTGTGTGTGTGCAGAGCCCATGGCAACGCGCTGGCGGCCGCAGGGCGCAGGGCGCAGGGCGCAGGGCACAGGGAAGTTAGACAGAGAGCAGCTGGAAAGGAGGACAGAGTGTGCTGCTGGGCTCCCTCTTCAATGTACAGGTACCAGGGGGCCCTCTGTGCACATATATATAGCAAAAATCACGTGGGAATACCGCTCAGATCCCAGCTTAAACTACCGAACGTCGCACGAAATACACTTTACCATTGGGTTCGCCTGAAAGTACCGAACACCGATGGGGAACCACAATAGTGAAAGACCGGAGCTCCCGAACGGCCTGGAAGTCCAGCGATGTTCGCGCCGTCGAGTAGCCAATTTCAGTTCCACGCGCTCGATGACCAAACACCGCTGGTAAAACAAAGGATCCAAGATGGCCGACCACCATGTGGTCGGTAGCCGAACGACGGCCACCTAGAAAGGTCCATAACTACCGATTGCAACAATGTTGCAATCGGTTAACGAGTGCCACACGTCTCTCTATGTGTGGGCTATTGGGGGGTAGCTCATTCGTTTCATGAACAGCCAGTAAAGTCGCTGTTCATGAAAAGAAATACATGAATGCTAGCGGCATTCAGCTGCTAGCATACGAATTCTATCCACATAACAGTACAGATCAATGTTACACATACAATACAGCGGTTATTACAGACAACTTTTTGATACAGACAGTTCAGCATCCCACAAGTGGCTAGGTTTGCCACATATATATATGTCCATACACACACAGACTGCTGAGTCCATACATAGATACAGACACAGACTGCTGAGTCCATACACACACACACACACACATAGACTGCTGAGTCCATACACACACACATACAGACTGCTGAGTCCATACACACACACAGACTGCTGAGTCCATACACACAGACAGACTGCTGAGTCCATTCACACACACACACACACACACAGACTGCTGAATCCCCACACACACACAGAGACTGCTGAGTCCATACACACACACACATACAGACTGCTGAGTCCATACACACACACAGACTGCTGAGTCCATACACACAGACACAGACTGCTGAGTACATACACACACACAGACTGCTGAGTCCATTCACACAGACAGACTGCTGAGTTCATACACACACACAGACTGCTGAGTCCATACACACACACAGACTGCTGAGTCCATACACACAGACAGACTGCTGAGTCCATTCTCACAGACAGACTGCTGAGTTCATACACACACACAGACTGCTGAATTCATACACACACACAGACTGCTGAGTCCATACACACACACAGACTGCTGAGTCCATACACATACATACTGCTGAGTCCATACACACAGACACAGACTGCTGAGTCTATACACACACACAGTGCTGAGTCCATACATACACACACACACACACACACAGACTGCTGAGTCCATACACACAGACACAGACTGCTGAGTCCGTACACACATACACACAGACTGCTTTGTCCATAGACACATACAGACTGCTGAGTCCATACACACACACACACACACACAAGCTTCCTCACTAGCAGACAGACAGACACACACACACACACACACACAGACACACACACATCAAGCCTACCTGTCACTGGAGGCTGTTGCTGGGGGTCAGACAGCCATCTTCCATCCTTTCCAGGAGCAGCAAGGGCTGCTGCTTAACGGCAGGGGCGGGGCTTATGTGCGGGAGGCGGGGCTTCGTTTGGTGGCGGGGCCTGTGCTGGGGAGCCTGTCAGTGCTCCCTCCAGCCATAGCAGCTCCAGCTGCTCTGGCCAGTCTGTCCTGCATTCCCTCGGGCTGTAACACACTGTCATGGCCATCCTCTGCCACCCCCCCCCCTCCCTAGCGACGCCACTGTTTGGAAGAACAGGTAATTTGTACTATCTATAAAGGTAGTGATGTAGATTAGTAAATGACTACAAAGATACCCTTTTTGGGAAGAACAATTGAAAAAAATGTATGTTCATTGGTATATAAGTTCTTATGTTGCATTTTACAGAATTATTGTTCATAAAGTTATGTATGTAGATCAAAAGAATAATTTACTAATGACACAAGATGAAATGAAAGTATCAGCACAGTGGTCATAGGGACAGATCATTTAGCATACTAAATAATTTCCGCATGATGTGATCACTAGAATCATTCCTAATCTCTGGCATGAAAATCCTATTACAGGCTTTTTACGTCAAACACATTTATTTTCCCTTTTGTGTTTTGTAGTAAATGGAAAAAAATGTGTTCAGCGGATAATCTTTATTTATGTTCCCTTTGGCTGCAGGACTGCTATGAAACTTATGTAAGTGTACAAATAGCTATGAACTAATTTTATTTAATTTTATGAATTTGATGGCTTTATTCATGTACTGTACACATGGTTTACTTTTTTACAAGTTTACTGCATAAAAACTAGTGAAGACATTACTTTACGAAATTAGTGAACAATAAGAAATAGTACATTTCTGACTAGAATAACTTGGCAGAATTCTCAGCTATATGGAACGGATGAGCCTATCAAGGAAGTCAGTATAGATTGAGAACAGTAGGGTACCAAGTTCCTTAGGGAACATCAACAGGAAAGACCCAGAGAAGAAACCACTAAAAGTGCACTGGAAGAGGTAGTAGGAGAACCAGAAAAAAAACAGTCTCGGAGACCAAGGTTACAAAGTATTAGAAGAAGTTGTTAAGATTAACAATGTCGAAATAAGCAGAGAAGTCATGGAAAATTAGAAGAGAGTAGTGACCACTGGATTTAGCAGCAATTAAATCATTGGATACTTTGGTGAGGGCTGTTTCAACATAGTGACAAGTGCGGAATTGAGATTGAAGCTGGGCAAGTAGAGAGTTAGATTTAAATAAGTTGGTTAGTGTTGAATACACAACTCTCTCACGGATCTTGGAGGTACATAGGGTGGTAGTAGTAAGACAGGGCAGAAGTTGGATGGAGAGTTTATGTCAAGGTTGTTTGTTTTTTTAAGAATTGAGGTTATGGTTGCATGCTTGAAGTGTGAAGAAAATATACCACAGGAGAGGGAAATATTGGAATATTTTAGTGAGAGGAAGAGCAAGAGAAGGAGACCGAGTGTAAATACAGATCTCTTCCCTGATCATGGAAATCTATTCGGTGAACTGAGTTGTGAGGTTTGAAGCTGTCATGTTAGTATTCCTATACTAACATGACCGCTACAAACATTAAAACTCACTTCCGGAGCAGTAAGAGGGCAAAACAAACTTATGTGGTTATTGAAGTAGTGTTCCTTTGCAGAGGAAAGAGCCTGTGTAGCCTAAAATTATAGCAGAGAAAATCAGATGCCGAATGAGACATTCTCCAACAATATTCAACAGTTCTGGAGCAATCATTTTTTATTTTATTTTCCAGAGTTGTGTCATGGAATTATGCTTTTTTATTTGTCCTTTTTTGGGACTGAAGATAAGAATATTTACAAGAATGAAGACCTCAGACAGTAAGCATAATTATTTTTTTGACAGTTATTAGTTCTAATGGCTCCCATCACTAGTATTACAATGAAGTTGGTAGGTTTTATCTATTTGTTTTGGGGGGGAGCCAGTATAATCGAGGTTGAAGACTCTTGGTCCCGCCCAGTATAATTACTGTCCCATAGCTACCAATGAGTAGGGGCTGGGTTCAGATCCTTCCCATTAAATTATTATAGCCCCTACCCCTTACCTATGATAGAGTGTTGGGGGGATTTTATGTCTCCTCGGTATAAATTTATCATATAGTTTCCCATCTGATCGAGGACGAGGCACAGGGGGTGGCTATATTACCGCTGGTTATTTTACAGGCCCCGTCCACAAGAAATGGGGCCATTCTAGCAACTGGGCAGCAATGGCTGTCCATTGACTAGTTTAAAAGATTTAGCAGATATGCCCCCACCTGCTGCCTGGCTTGATATGCCCCCACCTGCTGCCTGACTTGATCCCCATAGGCTTTATTTATTTGTTTACTTACTTTTGAACTTTTTTTTAATTTGGTGGAATCTGTCTAGCTGCCACATGATTAACCTTTGCAGCTCTGAGGTTTATTAACTATTTGATTGCTGGCTACTAACACTGCCAGTGAGCAAATAGTTCAGATTTTATTTTATATCCGGGGCCATATTTGAAGCATCTGGACTTCTGGACCGTTATTAGAAGCATTCAGATCTGGATTTCAGATGTCCGGTTGTGTTAAATTTGACTGATATTTGAAATCTGGACCTAATTCAGAGCCTGAATTGCAAAATCTGGACATTGTTAAACATCATGAGCAATGTCTGAATAGCTCAGTTCGGTATAGTGCCATTTACCTTTAGTGAATAACCCTGTTAGAACCATATAAAAAGATTTAAATATTTATATAGCTATTTTATATGTGAACTAGGTATCTAGAGCATGAGGGCAGTGGAAGCAATTGGAGTGATGAGAAAATTATGTATTAAGGGAAATGTTTTAAATGTAAATGGAATATTCCTCGAGAACAGGAAGTAGAGACTGCTACCATATACAAACAAATAAAGGTCTGACATATCTACCAATGCAGTGGGTGGAAACTAAAATAAACAATAAAGACTGTGGGTTTTATGTAGGAAATGGGCAGACAGCATGAGCTAGTTGGCTTTTATCTGCTGTCAAAAACCTTTATTTCTATTTCCTTAAAGCTGACTGTACAATTTGAAAAAGAGATTTGGGGCTCAGAAAATGCCTGGGTTATGCCTGTTTGAATTAATATCTTTTGATGGACGTTAATCATCTACAATTTCCATTTGCATGTCTTCACATGATTTCCAACAGGCTTATTTTGTCTACAAAACTGCACTGAAATGTCAAATACGAAGCAACAATTATGGACAGACTTAAGCAACTTCTACTGTATCAGTGTTTTATAATGTATGAACACATTTTAATATTATAAATATATTTATTTACATTGTTCGATGTTGCTTTTAACATCTAGATTTAGGACTAGTGATGTCCCGAACGGTTCACCAAACGGTTTGCGAATGGTTCGCCACGAACGGTTCACCACGGACTCATCATTGAGTAAACTTTGACCCTGTACCTCACAGTCAGCAGACACATTCCAGCCAATCAGCAGCAGACCCTCCCTCCCAGACCCTCTCACCTCCTGGACAGCTCACTAAGAATGCAGCTTCAAAATGGATGCTGTCCAGGAGGTGGGGGGGTCTGGGAGGGAGGGTCTGCTGCTGATTGGCTGGAATGTGTCTGCTGACTGTGAGGTACAGGGTCAAAGTTTACTCAATGATGAGTACGTGGCGAACCGTTCGTGGCGAACCGTTCGGCGAACCGTTCGAGACATCACTATTTAGGACCCCTGTTTTAAAAAATAAAAATAAAACTCATCTTTTATACAGTGTAGTACCAGATACATTGAAGCATTGGCACCTACGGCGCATGTGCAGGAATTGCTAATCTCTGACATTCAGCATTTGGCGAACTCATGATGGGTGTAATGATGCCAAACATGAAGGTCTTAAAGGAACACTGTAGTGTTAGGATTATGTGTCTGTATTCCTGTACACCTTAGTCTTGATGTACTGACTTTGTTTCAGCTTCCTCCCTATCAAGGTTAAAATAAAAAAAAAAAATTAAATGAATAAAAATGTATTGCTCAATGTTACTCCAGTGGTGAGTCTCCCCAAGTGCTGCCACGGCCTCCGCCTTGTCTGATGTCATCCAGGGAAACTATATTCCAGTATAGTTTTTGGGGAGTTGAGATATATTTTACCTTTACAACTGCACTGTGCAAAGAATTCCCTTGTATCAATAGGTAAGAAGAAAGATAACTGTATGTTGTACGTTACAAGAAACCCAGTGATTGGTCAGTTTTTCAATTGGTCAAGATTGTTGCATGGTATTTAAAAAATGTGAAAGGTATTTTGTCATTTTACATTGTGGCGGGCCAGATAACACACTGATATTCTACCACTCTATGTGATATTGATTTTTTTCCTTTTCTTGTTGTTTGTTATTTTATTCATGGTTGTGGAGTCAGAGTCATAGAATCGCAATCAAATTTTGACTACTGGAATCAAATAGTACATGTTGGTAAAATATATGCTATATGTGCCAGGCCCCAAATATATTGTACAACTTTTAGGCCTAGGCTAGGCTTGCGGACTCTTATCATTAAGATTTGGGACTAGGCTAAGTAGAAGAAGTCAACAAATAGTCTGTTTCATATAAAATTATAAATGCTGTTTTACTTATTGTATCCTGTTCTATGAATTTTATTCTATTATACTATTATGCAAATAATAATATGGTCAGAATTGAAACATTAAGAAACAAAACATTACCTTATAGTTTACTTTTTTTTTGCTATAGATGGAGCATATCTTTGCGATGGCACAGCCAGTCAGCTGTATTTGATGTATATGAATGATTTGATTCCATATGAAGCTGCAATGCCATGTGTTAATTCTCCCCAAATTTGTGTATAAAGAGTAAAAAATGGCTCCAAAGCATACTCAGTCATTTTCCTACCTTTACCAGTTTGATTTTGAATTGACTGAGGCTGCAGATACTTCGTGCACAGTTAAGAAATACCTCCTTTGGCTAGAATTCCTCATACGTGTAACCTGTTTCAAGCAAAATGATTCATTTACATTGCTTTCTATGTGACCAGTCAACTCTTTTCAACGTTTTTTTGATATCTTATTAAGTTACGCAGCTTACTAAGTTATTAAAGAATAGAAAAATATATGACCAACAAATCAGAAAAAAAAAACCTGTGGCCAACATGATGATACATAGGTAAACATAGCTAAGTCCTGTTATTAGCTCTGAAACATGGAAATGGGAGCTGATTTCGGTTGTTGAATTTGATGAGGGGAAATGGCTCCATTAAGATGTCAGTAACTCATCTGAAATGGCTTAAATGCAAAATTTGACTAATTAAAACAAAGAACAGGGAAAAACTGTAGCTGAACCAATAATAACAAATGTGTTGCTGAAAAACACTATAAAGTTGCAATTCTGATTGTATCAATGCCTCAATGGCAGTTACTGATATGTAAATAATTACATTGTAGATTAATACAGTTGCATTCTTGGAGAAAATGATCACTTAAGCGGTTATATAATAAAAAATTTTCAAATACATGCACAACTAAAAAAAGATGACCGAACCACAGACAAAAGGCAATTCATTAAAATGGGAGAAATATTTTGCAGTAATGGCAAATAAAAACATATGTAATCCCCTGCCTCCTATTTATTGATCCTAGAATGTTCTAGCATAGACGTGTTTATTAATCTGTATGGTGGTTCAACAAGAAAACCTCATATCATATTTTTGTCTCCTCAGTTGAGAAGCCTTCTACTACTTAAACTCTAGTAGTATTTTTCTGGGGAAGTTGTTTTTCTTGGGTATAAGGACATTTGATCATCAACTCTACTGACTTCATGGTAGGTGTACATAGCATTACTGAGCACTAGAGGGAGGCTCTAACCCATATTTTATTAAAATCCAACTTTTTTCTCATACTGAATATCAAAACTTAGCAAAAGCATTAATGGGAATGTAATGTTTCCTTGTAATTACTGAAGTTGTTTGTGTAATTTAAGTGTCAATTTCTAAAGCAAATGCAATTTAAGTTCTATTTTTCATATTGAATATACATATTTCATTTTAATATAATATTAGTCAAACCGTGAAAAACTATTATTATTTCTATTAACCCATAGAAAAAGCAACATGATTATTCATTAAACTAGAATGTGAATTGCTGGAAAGTCAAAGTAAATTAAAAATGTTGGTTCAAAATAAGTCATAGTAGAAACTGTTACCTATGCGTAATGCTTAGCTATTTCCCACATATGTTAGATATGCGTGTCTTATAACATATATGACATACTGTATTTTAACTATAGCTTCATGTTCGTGGCAATATAAAGGCCCCATAAAACAGTGGCATTTCCCTAAATAACAGTCGATATAAACATTGCGTCATACATTCATTTTGTTGTCATTATTTCATAATTGGTAAAAATATAGTGCCCAAACAGTGCAAAACCCTCTCAAGATGCAAAACCTTTAGCATTCTCATTTAAGAACAGTACTTGTGACAAATTACATTGTGACATGCCCATAATGAGACACATTGCAAATTCTGTAACAGGAGTATTCTGGTGCAATAACAAAGCTGAAGTATTTAAAAATAAAGTTATGCAATTTCAAACAGGAAGTAGCCATGTGCACAACAAATAAGTCAAAACTAGGACTGGATCCCTCTGCTATCAGTCAGAGAGGTCTGTTTCACTGAAACCAAAAATGCTAAAAGAAAGAAACCATGTAACCTAAAAGCTGCAATATAACATCAAAACTTGTAACATTACAAAAACACAGTCAATGCACATCTCTAACATATATATTTAAAAGCATACTTCTTGCAATTTTTCTGTTGGATGTTTATTCAATAATTTGTGTCAGTCATATGCCAAGTATACTTTATTAGCTTTTTTAACCTAATATGTAAGTCTACTATGTTTTAATGGAATGTTTTTTCAATACTAAAATATTACTGCAATAATTATGTAACTACTGACACATCTTTTATGTTTTTTCCACCCTGGATTTGTTCCAAAATAAATGTTTCCAATGTATAAAAATAAGCTATAGATAGAAGGAGAACATATGGTAAATGATACAATGTTAAACAAACCCCCCCCCCAAAAAAAAAATATAAGTGCAAAAAACTATGAAGAAACTATCATAGAGAAAAGTCCACATACAGTCTGTTCAAAGAAAACAAATCCCCATAAAATAGGCAAGCACTGAAATAAGTATAGCATGCTAAAACTCAATAAGTGTTGGGCGTGAAAAAAAAGCTTTAAATTTTTGGCAACAAGTAGCTGAAGAAAATCTTAAAAATTTGTCTCAAAGGCTAAAGCAAACCAGCCTTTTTGTCATTTTTGGCACAAATGAGGTCCCCCTACCCCCCCTTGGTGACATCATCAAAATTGCATGCTACGGGGAAAGCATTGGATTGGCTAAAATCATCAAGTGGGCGAGGTCAAACACTGTTTTGGCCAATCAGCACCTCCTCATAGAGATGCATTGAATCAATGCATCTCTATGAGGAAAAGTCAGCATCCCCATGCAGAGTGTGGTGATTTTGAATGACAGGGCTGCCTACTGTGCATCACTGAGCCAGGAAGCCCCTCCAGTGGGCGTCTGAGGAGTGGCCACGTGGAGATGTCCCTAGGGGGAACTAAACACTGCCTTTTTTTCTGAAAAGGCAGTGTTTACATGAAAATGCCTGAATGGAGCTATTATACTCTCCAGAACAACTACATTGAGCTGTAGTTGTTCTGGTGACTATAGTGTCCCTTTAACGTTAAGATTTTAAATAGTCAAACTTGAAAAAATTCTCCAAGTCAGCTAAATTTCAGTTTGGTTACTCTGGCCTTAAATTTGAAATTCACAAAATCTGGTGAAAATGGGCAAATTCAGACTGGAATGGAAATTGCCATATTTACTATAGCCAAATATAATCGGAATTCGGTTAGTTTGACCAAATCTATTGAAATCATCTGGAATCATTCGGTGTCCTGATAAAAATAACTTTATTTTATTATTAATACATATATATTGGTAACAAAATACACTTAGAATGACATTCTATATATATCTATCTATATATAAAATACAAATAACTGCAAATATTTATGTATAGATATATATAATTACATAAATAACTACATAAGTATACACGTAGAATTTAAATACATATATATGTATATATATATAAAAATTATACGTGTATGCGTAAGTAATATTTTAACATAATTATATGATTTAATTAATAAAAATTTGATTGACGTGCCTGACAACCCAGGCAGCAAGTGCAGAGAATTAAATTTGCACGCGCTATATTTAACCATGTAACTTTCCAAGACACCATAAAACCTGTACATGGGGGGTACTGTTTTACTCGGGAGACTTCGCTGAACAATTTAGTGTTTCAAAATGATAAATTGTATTATAACGATGATATATTTAGTAAAAGTGACGGTTTTTGCATTTTTCACACACGAACAGCAATTTTACTGATGATATTATTGTTGTAATATGTTTTTCTGTTTTGAAACACTTATGTTTGTGTTCAGTGAAGTCTCCCAAGTATAACAGTACCCCCTCTGTACAGGTTTTATGGTGTTTTGGAAAGTTAGAGAGTCAAACATAAGGCTTGCATTTCATTTTTTTCACATTGAAATTTGCCAGATTGGTTACGTTGCATTAGAGACCGTATGGAAGCCCAGGAATGAGACTTACCCCCATGATGGCATACCATTTGAAAAAGTAGACAACCCAAGGTATTGCAAATGGGGTATGTCCAGTCATTTTTAGTAGCCAATTAGTCACAAACACTGGCCAAATATTAGTTTTTTTGCTTTTTTCACACAAAAACAAATATGAACGCTAACTTTGGCCAGTGTTTGTGACTAAGTGGCTACTATAAAAGATTGGACATACCCCACTTGCAATACCTTGGGTTGTCTACTTTTGCAAATGGTATGCCATCATGGAGGTAAATCTCATTCGTGGGCTACCACACAGTCTCAAAGGCAACATAACCAACCTGGCAAATTTCAATTTGAAAAAACTGAAAAATGGAATGTGCTATATTTGACCCTTTAACTTTCCAAAACAACGTAAAAACTGTTAATGGGGGGTACTGTTGTACTCGTGAGACTT
>OW240913.1:197161533-197199485 GCA_933207985.1 Pelobates cultripes
GTGGTGGTCAGTGTGGGGGCAGTGTATGTGGTGGTTAGTGTGGTGGTCAGTGTGGTCATCAGTGTGGGGGGCAGTGTATGTGATGGTCAGTGTGGTCATCAGTGTGGTGGTCAGTGTATGTGGTGGTCAGTGTGGTCATCAGTGTGGGGGGCAGTGTATGTGATGGTCAGTGTGGGGGCAGTGTATGTGGCGGTTAGTGTGGTGGTCAGTGTGGTCATCAGTGTGGGGGGTAGTGTATGTGATGGTCAGTGTGGGGGCAGTGTATGTGGTGGTCATCAGTGTGGGGGGCAGTATATGTGGTGGCAGGGCAATGTGGGGGGCAGCGTATGTGACTGGCAGGGCAGTGTGTGGGCAGGGTATGTGGGTGGCAGGGCAGTGTATGTTATGGCAGGGTATGTGGGGAGCAGGGCAGTGTTGGTTGGAGGGCAGTGTGGGAGGCAGGGCAGTGTATGTGGGTGGGCAGTGGGGGTGGGAGGGTAGTGTTGGGGCAGTGTATGTAGGTGGGCAGTGAGGGTGGGAGGGTAGTGTATGTAGGTGGGAAGTGAGGGTGGGAGGGCAATGTTGGGGCAGTGTATGAAGGTGGGCATTGAGGGCAGTGTATGTAGGTGAGCAGTGAGGGTGGGAGAGCAGTGTTGGGGCAATGAGGGTGGGAGTGCAGTGTTGGGGCAGTGTATCTAGGTGGGCAGTGTTGGGGCAGTGTATGTAGGTGGGCAGTGAGGGTGGGTGGGCAGTATTGGGACAGTGTGGGTGGGAGGGCAGTGAGGTTGGGAAGGCAATGTTGGGGCAGTGTATGTAGGTGGGCAGTGAGGGTGGGAGAGCAGTGTTGTGGCAGTGAGGGTGGGTGGGAAGTGTTGTGGCAGTGAGGGTGGGTGGGCAGTGTTGGGGCAGTGAGGGTGGGTGGGCAGTGAGGATGGGTGGGCAGTGCTGGGGCAGTGGGAGGGTGGATGGGCAGTGTTGGGGCAGTGAGGGTGGGGTGGGTAGTGCTGGGAGCAGCAGCAGTGCTGGGGCAGTGAGGGTGGGTGGGCAGTGCTGGGGCAGTGAGCAGTGCTGGGCAATGAGGGTGGGTGGGCAGTGGTGAGGCAGTGAGCAGTGCTGGGCAGTGAGGGTGGGTGGGCAGTGTTGGGGCAGTGAGGGTGGGTGGGCAGTGCTGGAGCAGTGAGCAGTGCTGGGCAGTGAGGGTGGGTGGGCAGTGCTGGGGCAGTGAGGGTGGGTGGGCAGTGCTGGGGACACTAAAATACCTTTTTAAATTAATAGAATTCACTGGTGGTCCAGTGGCAGCAGTCCCTGGTGGTCCAGTGGCAGCAGTCCCTGGTGGTCCGGTGGGATGACTTCCGTCTGCAGCTCCGCGAGAGCTGCAAACCTCGTTCTTGCGAGCGCCTGTCAGAGCGTTGCCGTGGTAACCCGCGGCAACGCTCTGTGTGCTCGCGAGAAGCACATTATGTGATCTGCAGCTCTGCACTCGGCGGAGCTGCAGATCAGCGGCCGGCTCTCCGTGTGGCCAGACCATGTGGAGGGGCCACCCGGCGGCATACTGGGCAAGCCGCCGGGCCCCCTCTCACTGTCGGGTGCTCGGTCATTGACGGAGCACCTGACAGTTCAGTCTGCGCCAAGGCGATTTAGGCGGCCGCAAGGCCCCAGCAAGCGCGAGGCCTTAGGCGGCCGCCTAAATCGCCTAATTAGAGAGCCGCCTCTGACCCCCATCATTTTTTTGCCTAGCTGAGGTGTTTTTAAATAAAACTATTACAATCTCTGAGATTTGAAATCATTGTTTAGTGAATATGTGTGTTTTTCTGTGTGCAAGGGGTGCATTGTGTGTGATGAATGTCAATCTCTCCCCCCCCTCCAATTTCCTTCTCTGCCCCCCTCCAATTTCCTTCTCTCTCCCCCTCCCAATTTCTTTCTTTATCCCCCTCTCCCAATCTTTCTTTATCCCCCCTCTCCAATTTCCTTCCCCCTCCCCATCTCTCCTTATCTCCCCCCATCTCTCCTTATCCCCCCCAATCTCTCCTTATCCCCCTCCCAATCTCTCCTTATCCCCCATCTCTCCTTATCCCCCTCCCAATCTCTCCTTATCCCCCCATCTCTCCTTATTCCCCTCCCAATCTCTCCTTATCCCCATCTCTCCTTATTCCACCCACCCCTCTCTCCTTGTTCCCCCATCTCTCTTATTCCTCCCATCTCTCCTTATTCTCCCCATCTCTCCTTATTCTCCCCCCATCTCTCCTTATTCTCCCATCTCTCCTTATTCTGCCCCCCCATCTCTCCTTATTCACCCCCACTCCCACCCGTCTCTCCTTATTCCACCCCAGGGCTGCTTTCCATTTGGCTCTGCCAGCGAGTGTGCTTTACCGCTGAATCATCTGTGTGAGCTGCCGCACACTTTAGCCCTGTTACACGCGTCTGGGAGCTGCTGTTGACAGGTACTAGTAGTCTAGAGATTGGGACATGGGGTATATGCTCAGCTATCTGTATAATACTATAGTGCTGTTCTCTGTATAATACAGGTCTGTGTCTGTATAATATCCTGGGACAATCAGTGTTCCCTGTATAGTGCTGCACTCTGTCTTGGGATATTATACACAAACAGATCTGTATTATACAGAGATCAGCACTATATAGGGAGCACTGACTGTCCCGGGATATTATACACACAGCCATGTATTATACAGAGAGCAGCACTGTACAGGGAGCGCTGACTGTCCCAATGTCTCAAATGTTGGCAACTATGGCACTATATCAAGGGAAATGTTTGTTTTTTATTAATCCCTTGTAGAAAATAATGAATCCTCCACCAGGGGGTGGGGCTTAACATGCAGCAGGGGCGGGGTCAAACTGTGGTGAGGGCAGGGTTGAATGTGCTCCCCTACATTTGTCCCTGGCCCACCATGTGACCCCCTAAAAATGAATCCTAGAGACGCCACTGCTTCCAAACACACCAATTATGTCAATCAACCCCTTCTAATCTGCTTAATTCCAACACTGCATGTCTTTTAATCTCACGCTCCATAAACTTACTTACTTTAACTAAAACATGGCTCTCTCCCTCTGACATTGCCTCGTTATCCTTTGGTGGTCTTCACTTTACTCACAACCCAACACAATGTCAGTAGTCTCAAAACTTTTTTCAATTGATTTCTCCATGAGCTATCACAGTGGATCAATTGACTAATTTTCCCACGCATGTAGCTGGCAATAAGTATTATTTTTTCAGATGCATGCACAGTTTCCAATCTCTGTAACACTCCATTTACACTTTTTATTTGTTTTTGAGAGTACCCTCACACATCATTAGTAGCCTAAAACTCCTCAACTCAGGAAGAACCTGAATTATTTTAGTTGATGTCCGTTCACAACTCTTACCCATTCCCACCTTTTCCTGTCCCTCTCATATAATGCTACACTCACCTCTGCCATGGATGCTGCACCCTGCTCCAAACATACACATCAAGAAAGATATGCCTCCTTCTGTGGCACACGAAGTTGACCCGTTACCTGCAGACATGCTCCGGTTCAGCCGAATGCATCTTGTCAGACTTTCTCCATTATACATTCATCTTGAGTTTGTACAGCGCTGCCCTGACCCTTGCTAAACAATCTTTTCTTCTCTCTTTAGTTAATGATCCCACAACCCCAGGCATCTTGTTAATATGTTCAACTCTCTTCTTCACCCCAAACGAACCTTTTAGCCAATAGCTTTGCATGCTACTTTATTGACACGTTTAGGCAGTTAAGGAAAGAATTCTGCTCTCTTCACTCATTTCTCTCTCAACTGCACTTGGACAATGCCTTTCCTACCCTTCAGGTCTTCTCCATGGCTATTGAACACCACTTGTCCACTTGATCTCATCCCAACTCACCTTGTCAGATCTCTCTCACCTTGTCTTATGCCATCCTTAACTCATATATTCAACTGCTTTCTTTCTTCTGGCATTGTCCCTGCTCCCCTTAAAAATTGTGCTGTTATACCCCTCCTTAAAAAGCCATCTCTTGACAATTCTTTCATATCCCTGCCCTTTTTCCTCAAAGTTTATAGAAAGACTTGTGTTTACCCATTTAGCTAGCTTTCTCAATTTCAAGTTTCTCCTCAGCCCTTTTCAATCTGGCTTCTGCCCCATCCACTCTACTGATACCACTATGATTAAAGAAAAAAATTATCTAATCCGGCTAAATCCACAACTCTATACAAATTATTTTTGATCTCCCTGCTGCCTTTAACATTGTTGATAATGTTCTCCTTCTCCAAACTCTTCAATCACTCAGTCTCTGTGACACTGTCCTCTCGTGGTTCTCCTCTTAGCTCTTCCAACATTTATCCAATATCTCCTTTTTTAATGAAATCTCCTACCCTCATCCTGTCTCGTTTGGAGTCCCGCAAGGATCTGTTCTTGATCCTCTTTTGTTTTCTCTTTATACCTCTTCTCTTGGCAAACTATATTAATTCATTTGGATTCTGCTATCACCTGTATGCTGATGACACCCAAATATATCTCTCCTTCCGTGATCTCTCCCCCGCTTTCCTAGAATGTGTCACTGGTTGCCTTTCTTTCATCTCTGAATGGATGTCCACCTCTCTAAAATTGAGCTTCTTAGTTTTCCTCTTTTTTTTGTCCTTCAGACACTTACCCAAATACAGCGCCAATGTCCCTTGGTGCTGGGTCATTATTCAATGCTTTATTCAATGCTTTCCTATCTGGATTCCGGCGACGCTGGAGTTCCTCATGCATAGCGTGAGGACGTCCAGCATCGTTTAGATGACCAAAAGTTGTCTAAGAAGCCGGAAGACCCTCTAGTGCCTGCCTGGTAGACAGCCACTAGAGGAGGACTTAACCATGCAAAGGTAATTATTGCAGTATATAAAAACTGCAATAATTACACTTGCAGGGTTAAGTGTGATGGGAGTTGGCACCCAGACCACTTCAATGAGCTGAAGTGGTCTGAGCGCCTATTGTGTCCCTTTAAAATATTGCCCCTTTCTTACACAAGATGCTGTTCATGCAATCATAATTTCTAGCATTGATTGCTGTAATTCTCTCCTAGTTAGTCTTTCCAGAAGCTGTACTGCCTCACTACAGGCTGCAATGAATGCTGCCATCAGGCTGATTGTTCTCTCCTGTGGATCCTCTAACACAAAGCGTTTCAACCATAATACTGGTCTTCCTCAGGTGCATATAATATAATATTTGCTTTGCAAAGTTTGTTTATTGTTATTATTATACTGTAATAAAGTTGTGTTATACTACATCTTGTTCCTGCCTATCTGTGGAAGTGCTGACAACTGCCTCAAGTGGACATGTAAAGTGAAATTCAACATCTAATGTCATCTGTATATTAATGAAAAGCCTTCATAGTTCAGAGCATACTTAGATTGGCTCTGCAAAGTGGGAGTTTTCCAATTTATTTTAACTTTTCTGATTTTATGGAATGTATTACACTATTATGGCATTTTATGTATTTTGTATAGGTTTTATGCTATTAAATGCATTGCAAGAATTCCTATGATATTGTAAGAGGTAAATATATTATTGTGTGTGCTAACCCCTTGTCTTTTTTACATAATTGTAATAATAATAATAAAAAATGACCTCAGATTTCATGAACAGAATGAAAAGGGAGGAATATATTTTGATTGCATATTATTTTTGAGTGACCAAATAATCATGTATGCATTTGCAAGTGTATAATAGTGCAGGCTTTATTCACCGCACCAAGAAATTACACATTTAGGAACCAAATAGTGTGATCGCAAAAATTAGTTGCAGTCAGTCTTTTTCTAGTTCTGCTATTTTTCTAGTCATTCCTGCACAAAACTTGAATTAACTGATAAACCCTCATTCATCCCTGATGTTATGTTGTGCTTTTTTTTCTATTCTATCGTGATCTATTTATCTATCTATCTATCTGTCTATCTAATCGTATGGCCTTTTTTGTTTTCAAATTAATTGTTTTCATTCCTCTAAGCATACACACTTTCAGTGAACATTACATGCTCTCATTAGCACTATTTAACTAACACAGACTCTCACTGACACACACACACACACACACACACTAATAAACACACACAGACATAAACACATGGTGAGGGCCGGATTAAAATAGGGGCTGATGGAGCTGCAGCTTCAGACCCATGTCTATGAAATAGGCCCATTGATTTAAAAAAAAAAAAAAGTATTGAAACTTGAGAGGGATGTAGGGGAACAAAACTGGTGTGAACTGGCTGACAATGAAATTAGTTAATGTAAAGCTGATTTTGCACACTATGCAAAAGCCCTTGCAACTCCAGTCTCTCTAACACTGTGGCATGTTCCCTTTTTTCTACACTCACTACATACACTTTTTCTCTGTCCGAGAGAGGAGCTTCTGCCTGCTAGTAAGGAGGTTAGGAGAGGAGTGAACCAGCAAGTGTTTAGAACGCATAGAGCTAGCGCATCATTAGACACATTTATGCCAAGCTCAGGGTGCTGTCTGCACAGTATGCACAGTATGCACATGGTTGGTCATCCTGCATGATTGGCAGGCAGCCTTACATGCATTCACGCTACGCAGACCATTTAATTCTTCATGAAGTCATGCCCCCTTTTTGGACATGTTTGTCCCTTTGGGCGTTTCTGGTTACATGATTTACATCAGTGTCCCACCCTTTACCTCGGCCACCGAAATCCTGCTTTACTGGACACTGCTGTTAGGTGGTATAGATTTACTTGAAAGATGAAAGCGAGAGATTAGCATAGGGTATGTTTTTTCTGATAGCTATATCCTTCCCTCCAGCACCACTTCCACCAGATACATGATGTTAGGAAGGCATAACTCTTATAGTGTTCTGTCAATTGGATTCTATAATTTGACTCATCATAATTGTCAGCACCAGGCTCTATGGGCTCGTAATCCGGCCCTGGACACGTACACATGCTTATTGACACACACACACTGAGACACACGCACACTTACTGGCATATACATGCTGCAGGATCACAGTGTATTATCTACTTGGACTCTGGCGCTGCAGGCTGGTGAGAGATTAATGCGTGGCCAACATTTGGTAAATAAACTAATAGTTGACAAAATTTCTCCTGAACTGAATATCTATACATCAGAATTCGGAAAACAGATCCTTTTTTTTTAACTAAAAAGACTAACAAAAAGAATCAAAAATAATTTCTATGAAAATACCTAGTAATTATCTGAGTAACAAAACAACAGTCTATTATACAAAATGTTTAATTCATTGTGATATAATCTAAATGCACTTACGGATTCCTAATATTTCCATGGTCAAGGACAATTCCCTCAAAGTTATTCAAACTATATTATACCCTACTATGCCACCTAACATATCCATAAATTACTTGAACGGTTTTGCTAAGTTTGCTTGTTAATGGAGAATTCACCAGACATATCTATTTGTGTTACAACATGAAAGCACTTGTAAAATACCATTAGAAGCAAGTAATCGTTTTTATTTTGTTAAATGCTTCATTTCTCAATAAAAAAAAATGTTCCAAATAGTTTTGACGTTTCAATATTTTTATGATTAAGGTTGCTATGGTAACCAGCACTAAAAAGAATCTCAGGTAAAAAGGTATTTCCACACAAATTGGCTTATTTATTAAGTTAGTTTCAGAAGTTAGTTTAAAAAATGTGTATTTTAGCTGAATTGGAAACAATCTCCAACATTTCCTTGACAGTTTTGTCCTTTTTCCCTATCAAATCCTGATATTAGAGAATAACCCCAGAATAATTAAATAAAATATCAGACATTGACAAAAAACACTTTAGTAATAACTGTGGAATATTATTAAAAATACATGTTTGGAAGGTGTCTGATTTTCATTTCAAAAAGGCCACTGGGATCATACCCAAATCAAATGATTATTCAAGCTTCATTAGCTAAAAATAGCCGAACTCTGTAGCAGCTTAAACATACACTAGTCACAACATTAAATGAATGTTTCAGCATATTAAGTAGAAAAGATTAAACAGATCTCTTTTTGTGTTATTTCTTCCATGCAGAGATGCTGAGGTATGGAACTCTATCAAGCTTCTACCTTATCCACATAAAACTGTTCTAATTTTTGCTGGTACATTTTGTCTACAAAAACTAAATTTCAAAATTGATCTATAGATCATTAGTACACATATACTGTATTGGTAACCTTATTGGCACCCTTGCATTTTAATCAAATTGTGCTCTGTTCACCCTAAACCCTGACTGGAGTTTGCCAAAATGCATGATGACAAGCCATAGTCTAGAGGTAGAGCTTTTACGCAAATCACAGCTCCATGTACACAGAAAAGACAAGAGAAAATAATTTTTTTTGGGTTTGGTTCAGTTCAGAAATTTGGGTAAGTAAAAACATTTGTCTGCAAAGGCAATTCGGACCAATGGCATTCGGTTCAGCACTTCGGAACTGCCAAACGTCGTCACTTCGGAACTGCCAAACGTAGTCACTTCGGAACTTCGTCGCTTCAGAACTTCGGCACTTTGGACATTCGTAAGCATCCGAATGCCTAAAAGGCATGAAATTCCTACGAATGTACATTCAGAACGAAACTAATTGCACATTTCATTGGACAGGGAATAGTGAAACCAGATTGGGCAAGCAAGCATTACATTGCACAAAAGGAATTAGCTTACTGGTCAAGATTCCTGTTATCATTCATGTAATTTTCCCTTTTCAGAAATACGAATCACTTCGGCACTTCGGAGCTTCGGCGCTTCTGAAGCGCCAAACTTCCTCACTTCGGAACTTCGGACATTCGTAAGCATCCAAATGTCTGAATGGCATGAAATTCGTACAAATGTACATTTGGAACTAAACGAATTGCACATGTCTGCTGGGTGCCTCAAATCTGTACAGAGCACGATAAAAGCATAAGCCTATCATGGCATTCTGGAGCAAGACATACTACCCAGTGTCAGAAACGTGTGATTCAGTCACAAGTCATGGCTCCTCCAGCAGGATAATGATCCAAATGATTTACCTAAAGAACAAACAAACAAGAAAAGATGAGCAGAATGCATTATATCATTCCAAAGTGGCCTTCCATGAGTCCAGACCTGAATCCCATTGAACATCTGTAGAAAGTTGTAGAAATTCAAATTGAAGAGTATATTAAATCTTAGTCAAAGCTGCAAAAATTGCTTAATTGTTTTTTAAGGCTGTGCTACAAAATAGCATTTGTCTGTGTCTTTTTGTCTGTGCCATTCTAAATTGTGTTACTATTTAAAGTAATATGTGAACTCATAAATCAAAAGTATTTTTGTCAATTTTAATTTAGTTCAGAGAAAAGTGTGTATTCCAACAAAAGTGGAAGGGTGCCAATATTTTTGTCCACGTCTGCATGTCTAGCGACAAAATGGTTGAGACAGTGGTTGCAACAGATCCAGTGTTTTGGAGTTAATTGTTTTAGAGCTTTGGTTGTTTTTACAAGATATGTAGCATCCAGGACTTGAAGTATTGATATTATGCTCTAAAAAGATTTTTATAAATGTTTGTAAATCATTAATTTTCCCTGTAACACACTCAACAAGCACACAGTCTACTCCTTCATAATTGTCATGGCAGAAGATAGAATACCTAACTGCAGTGTAGAACTGTAATCTGAAGAGGTATTAGCAGACCGTGGAGTGGCTGGTCTTAACTTACATAGCAAGGTGTAATCTATTAGAGCAGGGGTGGGGAACCTTTGGCCCTCCAGATGTTGTGGACTACATCTCCCTTGATGCTTTACTAGCATTATGGCTGCAAAATCATTATGGGAGATGTAGTCCAAAACATCTGGAGGGCCAAAGGTTCCCCAACCCTGTATTAGAGAAATCCAGAATACTAGCCAAAGTCAGGATGCCAGAGAGCAACTTAATCAGACCAGCCAAGGTCTGGTCAAAGACAAATCGAATTGGCACACAGAAAAAAATGGGTGGCTGGGTGCATGCTTTTCATATTTTTATCCCCTGGCCTCTGGCAATAAAGGATAAAAATATGAAAAGCTACAGCACTAAACTTATGTTGATATGAGAATTTTATTTCACCAAGAGTGGACCCGTCATTTTTTCATAAGTCTGGTGTTTTGGCTTTTCTCGTTTTTAGTCAATTAAGCACATTCCTTATATCAACTCCCTGTTCACTGATTCCGTGTTTCTTTTTACCTCTCTTTGTATAAAGTTACACTATGCTTTTTAAAAAGTTTGTGCCTAGTTTGTTTATTTTCACTGTATCTTTACCTTTCCTAATATGATTAAACAAATTGAGAAAGGTGTAGGTCCTTTTCACCTAAAACTCGATCTAGTGATAAGAGACTAATTTGATTTTAAAAGAATTATATTAGGAGTTATCACTTAGACACCTTTCTTTCTCTCTACATTCTAAGAACTGATTCTTTCTCTTGAAAGACTCAGCACTTTATATATAGGTGCACGTTCTCAAAACTGTCATCCTGTTCCTTTCCTCCTCAGGTTTTTTTTCTTTTTTTTTACTATTTTGGTTTCATTTAGAGGGTTGTGCCTATAATCAGCGAGGAATCAGAGTAGATATACTTTAAAAAAAAAAGTTGTAAAAAAAGTAAAAAAATTAATTATATATATATATTTATATATAGACTCCAAAGTGGCAACGGCTGCTCTCCGGTTTTAAAAAAAGTTTTATTGAATCATAATAAAAGCAATGACCAACGTTTCAGTCCCAGCTCGGGACTTTCCTCAGGGTCCAACAAAACAGAATAACAAATACCATAAATTCAAATCCTAAATATATACCTATATAATTAAAATTGAAACTCACCCAGGTGTGCTGCTGCCATCACCACCGGGGTCGCCGAACTTCCGGGTATGCGCGCGCACCTCCGCACGCTCACTCCTCCCACACCACGTGCTGACGTAATACGTCCAATCACCATGGAGACATGTATACAAAATTCTCAACACCGTTGCAACTAAATGTTGATTAAAAAGATCGTGATAATAAAATAGTGCTTAAGTGAACAATGTTATGGATAATTGAACATTATTAAGAAGGGGTGTATAAACACCCAAGTTGCCATTGTATAATTATGGCATTAACTATATATAAACTTGAAAGTGCACAGTTAGTATTAATTGACCTATTAAAGTGACATCAGTGTAAAGTGCATTATAATATGCTATCATATAATAAAGTGCCATATACCCTCAAGTGCATGATATGCCCAATACATCAATGTTATTCAAAACAGACTAATAGCATACGACACATACTAAAAAAAGGGGAACATATAAAATTAATACATCCCATATTCTAATACTAAACACCAACTATATATTATACTCATAATATTAAAAACAATTGGTAACAAGCTGTCAAATAAAGGCATTGTACGGAATATTTTCATTAAGTCCCATGGGAGATACTGTATTTAATTGATGTATCCAGAAAGCTTCTCTTTGAAGGAGCATTTTACTCCTATTGCCACCTCTATGAGGAAGAGGGATGTGGTCTATACCCACAAATTTAAGGCATGTCAATGAATGGTTTTTGTCCAAAAAATGTTGAGCCACCGGTTTGTCCGAATGTCCGTCCCTGTACGCCAATCTAATACTCGAACGGTGGCCTCTAATGCGCTCACAGAGTTGTGTCTCCGTCTTGCCCACATAATACAATCCACACGGACACATCAATTTATATACCACAAACATTGTTTTGCAAGTGATAGTGTGTCTAATATCGTAAACTTTGTTAGTGTGTGGGTGGCTGAATTTCTTTGCCGGTATCATATGTCCACAAGTTACACACCCCAGACACCGAATACACCCTCGTATGTTTTGTTTCATGTCCTTCGAATAGCTTGCAACTGGATCTGTATGCACCAGCAAGTCTTTCAGGCTCTTATTCCTTTTATAGCATATCAACGGCGGTTCTTTAAAAACTTTTGGCAACGTGTCATCCGTTGCAAGCATCTTCCAATTGTCTTTAATCACTGTTGATACCAAATTCGAGCAATTATGGAAAGTCATAGGAAACATTATCCTATGATCACTTTACACTGATGTCACTTTAATAGGTCAATTAATACTAACTATGCACTTTCAAGTTTATATATAGTTAATGCCATAATTATACAATGGCAACTTGGGTGTTTATACACCCCTTCTTAATAATGTTCAATTATCCATAACATTGTTCACTTAAGCACTATTTTATTATCACGATCTTTTTAATCAACATTTAGTTGCCACGGTGTTGAGAATTTTGTATACATGTCTCCATGGTGATTGGACGTATTACGTCAGCACGTGGTGTGGGAGGAGTGAGCGTGCGGAGGATTTTTGTATTTTTTATATTTATATATATATATATATATATATATATATATATATATAGGGATTGCTTTGGGACAATATTGTGGTTGGAAGATATAATATATATATAAATATATAGAGTTGTGCTCAAACGCTTGCATACCCTTGGAGAATTAGTAATATATGTTGTGGCAAAACTAGCCACTGGAGACTATCAATGTATGAGTATGTTTATATTCTTTCTAAAGCTGTGGAGACAAGTGTAGGGTTGTAATTGCATTTCAGGCGAATGAGGGCATTCGTATATGCTGGCGGCATGAAAACCCCAGCATTCATACTGTAGTTTCATGAACAGTGAGTTTCAACACTGTTCGTGAAACGAATAACCTACCGAATGGACGACCACACACAGGAGGTCGTGTGGCGCCCATTAACCGATTGCAACATTGTTGCAATCGGTAGTTAAGTGTGTTCCTAGGTGGTCGTCGTTCGGCTACCGAACACGCGGCAGTCGGCCATCTTGGTTCCTTTGTTAGCCCAGCGGGGTTTGGTCGTCGAGCGCCTGGAACCAAAATCGGCTACTCGACGGCGCGAACCCCACTGGACTTCCTGGCCGTTTGGGAGCCCCGGCCGTTCGGTAGGTTGTTCCCCTGATGTCAATCGGTACTTTGAGTAGAACTTGAATTTAATGTGTGTTTCGTGTGGCGTTCGGTTAGTTAGGCTGGGATATGAGCGGTATTCTCACGAACTGTGCGCTCAGACCCCAGCTATCTACCGAACGTCCATTCGTTTAAATGAAGGGAATATTATGGGAATTATGTATTTTAATGTGAAATGTAAATTCTGCTGCACGGGGGGATAATCCACTTAACGGTATATTCTCGTGGGAATATCACTCTAGTGCAGCAGTGCATGGTGGGAAAAATGTATGTATTGTTCAGTTCCCCATGTGGTCCCCTACTGTGCCACCCCTGGAATGTCGTTAGGGAAACCCATTGCATGGGGAATCCCATAAATACTGTGCCTGTAATTAAAACCTCAGTTGACCTCCAAGCTATGTGTCGTCTAGTTCTTGGGAGGAAGGGATTGTAACTACACTACCTGGATTTTACCTGCTTTGTACCTGCTTGATTTTGTCTACCAGCGGAGAATCCTTGGATAATACTACTACTCCGCTACATATGTACCATTTTTAAAGAAAACATGAGTGAGCAGGCAAAACACATGTATTTTATTTCTTATGGGATTCATATTCAGCTGTAGGTTATAAGAGAATAGCATAATCATAAAACAAAACATGTCAACAAAGAAAAAAGTGAAATGACCCTTGTTCAAAAGTCTGCATACCCTTAGTTCTTAATACTGTGTATTGCCCCCTTTAGCATCAATGGCAGAGTGCAGTCCTTTATAATAGTTGTCTATAAGGCCCCTAAACCTTGCAGGTGGTGTAGTTGCCCATTCATCTTGGCAAAATGCCTCTAGGTCATGCAAAGTCTTTGGTCTTCTTGAATGAACCGCATGTTTGAGATCTCCCCAGAGTGGCTCGATGATATTAAGATCAGGAGACCATGATGGCCATTCCATTACCTTCACCTTTTTCTGCTGTAATCACTGTAAGGTCAACTTGACCTTGTGCTTATGGTCATTGTCATGCTGGAAAGTCCAAGAGCATCCCATGTGCAGCCTTCATGAAGAAGAATGCAAAGTGTCTTCCAGTATTTTCAGATAACATGCTGCTTTCATCCTTTCATCAATTTTCACAAAATTCCCAGTGCCTTTAGAGCTCACACCCCCCCCCCCCGAAACATCAGAGAGCCATAACCATGAGTCACATTGGGGGTGGTATTCTTTTCACTATTGGCCTTGTTGATCCCTCTCCAAACATAACGCTTGTGTTTGTGACCATAAAGCTCTATTTTGGTCTCGTCACTCCAAATTACAGTGTGCCAGAAGATGTGAGGTGTATCAAGGTGTTGTCGGGCATATTGTAACCAGGCTTTTTTGTGGCATTGGCGCAGTAAAGGCTTCTTTCTGGCAACTAGTTTTTGTTCAATTATTGTCGTATTGTGCTCCTTGAAACAACCACAACATCTTTTTCCAGAGTAGCCTGTATTTCTTCTGAGGTTACATGTGGGTTTTTATTTGTATCCTGAACAATTTTCAGGCAGTTCTCACTAAACAAAATTAATAGACTAAGTCACCCCTATACCGAGAATATCCCGGATGGTGGTTGGTCAGTGGGGGTGGTACCAACTCCACCCATGGCTTAACCCTTATATTAAAGATATAAATCAGGGAAATCCCTCTTTTTCTATTTTATTAAACTAAGTAATTGATTGAATGAATGTCTTCATCAGGGAGGTAACTGGAGGGCGTACTCCAGCTTCTGGGTGGCCAATTAAGGTCGCCAGCCGGCTTCCCACGGCTCTGGGGAGGCTGAAAAGAAACTGTGCAGAAAGGCTGTGCAGAAAGGGAGAAATAAAGCAAAAGATAACCATTTAACCGTCTATTTAATGATATCTACTGCCAAAAATAAACATAAAACTGACAGTTGTATCTATATGCTAATTAGATATAGTGATCCTAAAAATCAAGCCAACAGGTGAAATATTGTGTCTCTATATATTCCCTATTAGTATAATAAACATCCCTTCAGAATCATTTCATAATTACAATGTCCAAATAATCTGGAACAATCATTGATATAGGAGAGGAGAGTTTAATAAAAAAAAAAAGCAAAAAAAAAAGCAGTATTATGTATTATAATAGGGAGAGATCACCTAAATTGTTAATTGGCTGTAATGGTAGTACAGGGGGTTATTAGAGTAGAAAAGTAGGGTAATAATTGTAAGATAAGATAAAGTGAGATGATATAAGTAGGGTAATAATTGTAAGATAAGATAAAGTGTGATGATATTGGAAGATCTGGAGAGATAAAAGGAGAGAGAAGATAAGTAACTTTAGACACAGCTTAGGTAAGTATGGCGGTAATCAAAGGCAGTAATTGTCTGGAGGCTTAAAAGTGCCTATTTCTATACATATTTGCTGCTCCTTATCCTGCAAAAAGGCCACTTATTTAAAGTCTGGTCTATTAAAATACAATTGCCCAAACCCCTCAATTACTGCACCTTCAAGGGTGCAGAAAAACAGAAATAAGTATAAACTCCTGCACCTACACGGGTTCTATTAGTGCTTGATACTGATATCCTTTAGCACCTTCATGGATGCTAATTGTATAAGTCCCTGTATAAACGACTGCAATGGAGTCTCCTATCTCATAGTATACATAGTTAAACCCTAACTTAGCCCCCTGGAGCATCCTCACAAGTGATCCTAAAAATCAGGACAACAGGTGATATATTGTGTCTCTATATATTCCCTATTAGTATAATAAACATCCCTACAGAATCAAGTCCAAATAATCTGGAGCACTCGTTGAAAAAGAAGAGGGGAGTTAAATTGAAAAAAGACAGTATTATAATATAAAGAGATCACCTAAATTTTCAATTGGCTGTAATGGTAGTACAGGGGGTTATTACAGTAGAAAAATAGGGTAATAATTGTAAGATAAGTATACAAAGCGAGATAATATTGGAAGATCTGGAGAGATAGAAGGAGGGAGAAGGTAAGTAACTTTAGACACAGCTTAGGTAAGTAAGACGGTAATCAAAGGTAGATATTATCTGGAGGCTTAAAAGTGCCTATATCTATACATATATGCTGTTCCTTATCCTGCAAAATGTCCACTTATCTATAGTCTGGACTATTAAATACAATTGCCAAAACATAGCAGTTTCTCTGAAACTGCTATGTTTACCTGTGAAGGGTTAAAACCTGAGGGACCTGGCACCCAGACCACTTCATTGAGCTGAAGTGGTCTGGGTGACTATAGTGTCCCTTTAAACCCTCTGATAAGGGTGGGGGGCATAGTAATTCTGAACACAGAAAAATACTTGAAAATGACAAAAAAATACTAACAGATGACACTACATACAGAGTCTGAAAAATTGACCCAACAACAGGTTTCTTGGACAGGCTGAAAATTATACTACAGAAAGGCCTATGAGACAAACTAATCTCCAGGGATGAATATATCTTTATGCTAAATATTCATCCGAGTAGAGTAATTTTTTACAGCCTGACCAAGATACACAAAAAACAACCAACACTATCTGGGAGACCGATAGTATCAGGGAATGGCAACCTCATCCAAAACGTAAGCCTCTATGTGGATCGCATTCTAAGACCACTGGTGGTGGGGTTGCTGTCCTACCTGAGGGATACAAAACAGACTTTGTTAGAATTGTCATCTAAGCAAATACCTCATAGTTCTTTACTATGTAGCCTCGAAGTAGAGGCCCTTTATAGCTCCATACCACATGCCTTGTGTTTACAACATACCAAAAACTTTTTATCCAAAAGAGGGACACATCTGGAGAAACACAACCAATTCACGATTGAATTACTCAACTTCATATTGATGCATAATTACTTCATCTTTGATGGGGTTTACTACCACCAGGTGCAGGGACTGCTAAGGGGACGTCTTGTGCGCCCTCATATGCCAACCTGCACCTAGGTTGAGGGTAAGAAAATGTTGTGCTCTCCGGTATGTACGGTAATTTTGTGGGGTGCATCCAGAGATTTATAGATGACTGTAACGGACCGTTTTGCACAAAAGGGGTAAAAACCGCTTAGACGATAATCCCCTTTCAGAGACAGGCACAGCTACTGTAGAATCACCAAAACTCACGAATTGAATACAAGTGAATGCACCAAACACCCGAACTGCATACAAGGGAATGCTCCAAACACCCGAACTGCATACAAGGGAATGCTCCAAACACTCGAACTGGAACCTCACGAATAGCTGCTAGCAGACGAACAGGAAAAGCACCCAAGCGGCTTACACTCCTGGCAATCAGTCTCTATCAGCATACAGTAAATGCCCCCAAAGACGAGACAAGGCTCCGTGTTGAGGGTCAAGCAGTGGTCTGTTTAATGAGGGCTACCTGCCCAGTATTTATGCAGGTCTCCCACCTGGTGGACACTCCCCTAGGGGACCAGATGGAAGACTGTAACAAAAGACAGACATGTACCAATTACAGACATACAGAAGTAAAACATCCCCACAATGCATCCTGGCTTCCTCCCCTCTGCCCTGGAGAAGTAATTCAATTATCTCCCAGGACAAAGGCAAAACTCCATTACACACGTGGGGACACAAAGACAGACTATCACTTTAAAATACATAATGGGACAAATGGTACAGTAAATATATACATGTAACATATCCCCAGATAGCTCAGGTCTGAGTGCACATTATTAGGTGAATGGCACTCAGACCACACGAATACAGTTTAATTGCCATGGAGCCAAAGTCTTTAATTCCACAAACAGGCTCCATGGCATAGCTATCTGGGTTAGAACATTCCCCCAACACAAAATACCGAATTTACATGCATTCGTTAAATCCGTACGAATTAGAACCAGGGGATGGAGGTTCAGCGGTGCCTGCACGTAAAAGTGTCCGGGTTTGATGCAGGAAAGCCGGGCAGAAAAGCGCTGGCTGCCCGGGGAGCTCCAGAACACCGCCATCGTGTGGCGGCTAAGTGTAACCGCGACCACCCAGTAACAATCAATTAAGCTGTGGTTAACCGCAGCTACTGGGTGGTCAATTGCCGGCACACGCTCGTTAAGCCGCAGTTAACCGCGGCTTCAGGGAGGTAACTGGAGGGAGTACTCCAGCTTCTGGGTGGCCAATTAAGGTCGCCAGCAGGCTTTCCATGGCTCTGGGGAGGCTGAAAAGAAACTGTGCAGAAAGGCTGTGCAGAAAGGGAGAAAGAAATCCTTCTGCACAGTAAAATTAACCCTTTAGCTGCCGGTCCATAATCCAAAGGCAGCAGGTGGGCAACCAGGCTCCTCCAATGCAATGTGGCGAGATTGGTCTCGTCACAATGACATCCTGGTTGTTTGGAGGGGGGTATAGTGAGGATTTCTTCTCCTTTGTCAAATTATTAAATTCAAATTAACTCCATTTGAGATTTACAGCAGAGGTGGGAAATCCCTACTTATACTTTTTGGATGTGACACTAACTCCCGAGACTGAAGGTACCATTTGAATAGACCTTTAAAAAAAAAGTACAGCCACTAATAGTCTGTTGAACTGGAGAAGCCAGTTCAACAAAAAAGGGGTATTCCTATTGGTCAATATCTACGCCTCAGAAGAAATTTCTCTAACATAGAGGACTTCAAAAAGAGGGCAAAAGAACTACGCTCTATTTTCAGGTTAAAAGGCTATCCCAACAAATGCTTAAAAATAGTGTACCATAGGGCACTTTTAACTGAAAGAGAAAGTCTCCTAAGTTAGGAAATAAACTCTCTCTCGATACAGTTAAGGTGCATAGCTACCAATGATGCAGGTTGGGATAGGGTAAAGATGATTATGGATAGATTCTGGCCCATCCTAAGACAGGATGGTTATCTCAGGAATGTCATTTCTCCAAATGCATCCATCACATCTAGAAGTGGAAAGAATTTCAAAGACTTATTGGTACACTTCATTTTCAAAGGGAGACGACACCAAAGCAATGGCTGTCAAGTAAATTAAAAGGGACTTACAAGTGTGGCCACTGTAAAGCATGCAACTTTATTACTAAGAATCCAAACACCTTGAGAATAGCAACAATAATGAAACATTCCAAGTTAAGTCTTTCTTTAACTGTAACACAAAAGGACTAATGTATTTACTGACATGCCAATGGGTCTCGTGTACATAGTAAAAACTTTCAAGAGACGCATTCTAGAACATATTAAATCTATAAAAACCACTAAAAATATCGAGACACCAATATCCAGGCATGTCAAACTGGTCTATCAGGGCAACACCAAAGGACTGAAATTCCAAGACATCGAATTAATAACACTGGATCAAAGGAAAGGCAACCTTGACAAGCCTGCTGAGGAGGGAGTACTTTTGGATACATCATCTGAAGACACTCTCCGCTCTGGGACTTATTGAAGGATTTACACTCTGCATTTATTAACTACCTCTAAAATATATTATTCAAAGATTGATTACTAATACAACAGCTAAACTATCAACTATTTTACCAAAACATGCAACCATTTAGTAGAGCTTCAGCGACTCAGCATGACAACTATGTCCCCACATCTCCATAATTTTCTTTAATACTCCATTCATTGGAAAAGAGATTAGGGACCTGTAACCCACTTCACCCTATAATAGACTACAGTGAAAAGATGAAAGTATACTCTAAGTTTCTATTTACAGAACAGATCCTATAAAGGATTAATAAAATAATACTGTGACGAGACCAATCTCGCCACTGTGCATTGGAGGAGCCCGGTTACCCACCTGCTGCCTTTAGACTATGGCCTCATGTTGAAACGCTTGATTTTCCCCTTCAAAGACACGAAAGCCGGGTCATTCGGTGCTTGCCCTGTTTGAGTGCTGATACCCCAGATAGCTATGCCATGGAGCCCATTCGTATAAAGAAAGACTATGGGAAAGACTTTGGCTCCATGGCAATTGAACTGTATGTGTGTGATCTGAACGCCATTCAGTAATAATGTGTGCTCAGATCTGAGCTATCTGGGGATATGTTGAATGTACCTGTTTTATGCAATGGCTGCACAGTTATATATTTTTATGTATTTTATTGTCTTTTGCTGCCATGTGTTCAATGGAGATTTGCCTCTGTCCTTGGAGATAATTGGATTACTTCCCAATTATCTTCAGGCTAGAAGACTCTGTGGAACTGGTTTTGGGCAGAAAAGCCATGCTTCATTTGGTCATAAAAGACTACGATCTATCTTTTGAACCACTGGACCAATTTGTATGATTTTGACGTATGTTTGTATTTGGAGTATGCTGAATGTACGTTTTATGTGAATGTGATGCATACTTTTAAAATTATGAATAATGTGGAAAAACTGTATTTCTCTGCCTGTGATAATTACATTACCCATTGTGTAAGGTAATTGTATCACAGGCAGAGGGGAGGAATTTGTGTGGGAGTGTCTGAGTGTATTGTAAGTGTTTATTGGTTGTTTTCCAAAACCCTGTGGGTGGTACTAATGTGTAAGAATGTGTATATAAGAGCAATAAACCCATAGCTCTGTCTGTTCCTGCTTGACCCTAATAACAGAGCCTTGTCTCGTTCTTGGGGGGATTTATTGTATGCTGTTCCAGTTTGACTGCTAGGAGTGTAAACCTATTCGTATGGTTTTTCCTATTTGGCTGTTTATAGCATTCGATGGTTCCAGTTCAGCTGTTTACGGCATTCATATGGTTTCCTGTTCGGGTGGATTGGTGTCTACAGTAGCTGCCTGTATATCTGGAAGGGGAATATCTACTAAATGGCTGTTAACCCCTTTTATCCCTGGGGGTGCCGTTACAATTGATGGCAGCAGTGGGATCATTCCCACAGCCCAGAAGGACAGCTACAAGGAAACACCATTCCCTGGATTTACAAATTGAGGGCAACGCATGTCTGAGTACAGTGACCCTGACAGCAGCAGGATGGAACCAACAGTTTTATATGATGAGGGTGTCATGGGCGATCGAGATGCAATCCGCAAAGGCATCTGGTACCAGGCACTGGATAATATACAGCACCAGTGGGGCGAGGGACTCCCCAGTGAGGAGCAGCGACAGCAGACACGAGTGGCACTGCGGATGCCCCTCCTGGGAGAGCAGACCCTGGAGGAGTGGATAAAGGAACTGGAGCACTGGGCATGGCAGGAGCTGTGGCTGGAAGATGCCTACCAGGCACTCTGGTGGTATGCAGCGCAGTATATACCCTGGACAGCCGAGCATGACAAGCCAGAGGGAGAGGAGTTTGATGGTCCTGGTTTGTTATGGGAATCTTTTTCAGAGCCTGATTTTGGGAGCTCTACACAAACCCGGTTCCATGACATTTTTGAGTGGAGGGAGAGTATGTACTACTTGGATGACCCTCACAAGGTGGAGCAAAACCTGGCCCACCTAGCAACCCAAGAGATGGAGCTGGAGCAAGACTACCAACATCTGTTCCACTCCATTGAAAAGGCACGACAGAAAAGCAGAGCGGCAGATCCAGTTACAGACCCCTTCAGCTGGGAAGATATTGTAGATATTTACTGGGAGGAATCTCTCCACCGGCCCTACAGGGATGCTGGGCGGTCAGCCCAGGTCCCCAGCGGCAGATTGCTTTGCAGGGAATAGAGAGCCATGTCTCCTTTCCCCAGCGGCAGTGTGAAGTGCAGGGAGTGGAGAGCATCGTCTCCCCTCCCCAGTGGCAGTGTACCTTGCAGGGAGAGGAGATCGCTTAGGGTTGACACCTTACTCAATGACCCTCTTACAGTGTCAACCCTAAGCGATACCATGCGCAACTACTTTGCCGAAAATACTGCACCATCCAGCTCCCACACAGTAATATGGGAGGCACACAAAGCTGTATTTGGTCCTCAGGAGTGAGTACTTGGTTTTGGCATTTAGAATCGACTGTAGGGTGGACCGTTTTTCCACTAGTTGTTTGTACATGTCTATCGTGGTGTTTTGTTTGTGTATGGTTTCCATTTGTCTTATTTCATTTGTGAGTCTTGTCACCTGTTTCTCTCTTTGATTTTTCTGTTTGGATGCTGCTGCTATTATATTGCCTCTCAATACAGCTTTGTGTGCCTCCCATATTACTGTGGGGGAGCTGGATGGTGCAGTATTTTCGGCAAAGTAGTTGCGCATGGTATCGGTTAGGGTTGACACTGTAAGAGGGTCATTGAGTAAGGTGTCATTAAGTTTCCAGTGTGCTCTTGTGGCTGGGAGTTTTTATTGACATGGTAAGAGGACTGTGGTCTGACCATGTAATGGGGCCATATTCAATGGTCTTTATTAGGTGTAGATGTCAGTGTTGTAAGAAAATCATGTCTAGACGGGAGTATGTGTGTTTGACTGTAGAGTAGTAAGAGTAGTCTCGTACTGAGGGGTGTTTTGTTCTCCACCCGTCATATAGACATGGGTTGTCTAGTATTTGTTTAATTCTGGCACGTGTTGCTGAGTTGTATTGTGTTGCCTGGGAAGTTGTGTCGAGGTCTGAATCTAGCGATATATTGAAGTCTCCTCCTAAAATGAGTATTCCTTCTGTGAAACTTTCTATTTTAATTAGGTATTTCGTAAGTATGAGCTTTGTTTTGTGTTAGGTAGATAGAGATTGGCAAATGTTATTTTAGTGTTCCCTATTAGTCCCTTAACCATGGTTAACTGTCCTTCTGTGTTGGAGTAATGTTCCTTGTGTGTAAAGGATGCTTTGGCTCCTATTAGTATGGCTACAACCCTGGCTTTGGTTGCCGAGTAGTTGCTAAAGAACCCCTGTGTGCTCCTTAGATTGGGGGCTTGATCTGCTTTAAAGTGGGTTTCCTGTAGCATCACTATGTCTGCTTTTAATTTGTGCATTTCGTTGAGGGTTTGGGATCTCTTGGTTGGGGTATTTAGGCCCCTGCCATTCAGGGTTGTCACGAGGGTTGCTGAGCGAGCGAATTAGAGTTTTGGTAAGTATTAGGAGGTAGGCCTCTTCGGACGGTGGCTTTCCCCAAATTTGCCGTGTAGCTTTGGGGATACAGTAAGGCACCGCATAGGCCTTTTGGTTCGTTGTGGGTGGCCTAGGTGGTTAGGGGGTGTGAAGCTTTGTTTGTTAGTAACATGGTGTGGTGGTTGCCAGAGGGCAATCTTTGTGTAAAGTGAGTGATTTTTGTTGGTTTTTCAGGCCTGATCGATGGTTTATATGGGGGGACGGTGGATGGTAGTCTTGGTTTGTTTGTGTTCCTGGCTGGTGGGAAGAGCTCAAGGTGTCTGTCACTCCTGGGAGATTTACACTCCCATTTGCTCCCTCTGGCATTTTAATAGGTTTGTCGTTTCTTCCAGTTTAGGTATGTTAATTCTAGTTATGGTTAACACCTTATATTGTTATTTTGGTCCTATTATTTGTACCTTTTACATTAGACATTGAGGTTCACAAGATCCTGTGCATTTATAGTTCCCTAGGCATACAGTGATGTATACATACATAACTGTAGGGTAAAGCATTGAAATAATACATTGCAGTAATTGTTTTCGACTAAGTGGGTTGGAGGTAGGTGTGCGGTTAGGAGGGGTAGTGGATATAGATGGATGGGTATGATAAGAGGTACTTGAGTTATGATTCAGGTAAGTCCTTGTTCATCTATTTTGGGTTTCAGTTAGTTGTCTTTGTTGTGCTGCATCCGTATATGTGGCTGTGTCCTTTTCTGATGGTGTTTTAACATCGCTTTGGTATGCTTGCAGGTCATTTGTTTCGGTTGCTTCTATAGGACCTATTAGTGGAATTATATTGGTTGTGAAGATGTTCTCTCCGCTGTGTTCGGATATCCAGATCTGTGTTCATCCTTTGTCTGGTGTTGTGTAGAATTTTGGTCGTGGATTTTTACAGGCCTGTGTTTTCGTTCTGATGTGTCCGGCGTTGTCTTTCCCTTTTGGGTTGTTCTTTCAGGGGTTTGATTGTGCAGGAACTTTTCCTTCCGTTAGGTGCTGTTGTTTTCGTGGGGGAGTTTCTTGTCTGTATTAATATTTAAGATGTTGTCTCTTTAGGTCAGCCAGGATTTTTGGAGGTTATAATTAGTACCGTGTCTGTTTAGCAGGGGGACCGTTCTGCTTGTATGGGAGTGTCTCTGAGTTGAGGTGGTTGCGATTCATATCTGCGTCGTTTTGATGGTGTTTCCACCTCGCTCTTTGTTAGCGTGGTTGGTGTGGCTGCATCAGGACTGGGCCGTACCAGTCAGGTAGGTGGATTTCTGGTAGGTTGAGTGCTGAGGTAAATACTGCTACGTCTGTTGCTGATGTAAGAGTTGCTGTAACTCCGTTGCTTGTGGCTGTAAGTGATAGTGGAAAACCCCATCTGTATCTAATGTTTCTGGTACGGAGTACGTCTGTGAGGGGTATCAGCATTCTTGTAGCCTGTAGTGTCATCCAGGAAAGGTCTAGATATATTTGGTTTGGAGTGCCTCTGTATAGGAGAGGTTGGGTTGCTTGGTGGAGTTCTTTTAGGATTTCTTCTTTGACATTAAAATAATGTAATCTGTAGATGACATCCCTGGGGGAGTCCGATGAGGTGCTTCTTGCTTTTAATGCTCTATGTGGCCTGGATCTGTGTAGAAGTGTGGTCTTGATTGTCCTCTAGTGCACTGACTCTGTCTCCCACCTGTTTGATGTCAGTGTTTATGTCATCCATCTTCTTTTGAATGCTGACTTCCAGCTTATGCAACATCCCCTCCAGATCCTGCTTTGAAGGTAAGTTTTGCAGGATCTCCCTAATATCATGGTCTGTAGTTGGGGATGTTGATCCTATCGAGGTGGACGGGCTAGGGGGGGGATGATATTTTGCTGTGCGCCGTGGCCGGCACCATCTTGAGGTTTACCTCGGCATTTTGGCCGGTAGTTCCGTCGTGGAAGTATTTGTTCAGGGCACCCGTTTTCTGTCCGGGGGGCTTGCCTGGATGTTGGGCGGTCGCCCCTGACTTTTTGGGGTGTCCCATTTTGCCTTTTCGGCCTGATGGCTATCGATTGCCCTGCTGGTCCGCCGGAGCTCGACTAGTGTGCGTCCAGCTTGTTCCGCGGTTGGCTCCGCCCCTGAATGTACCTGTTTTATGCAATGGCTGCACAGTTATATATTTTTATGTATTTTATTGTCTTTTGCTGCCATGTGTTCAATGGAGATTTGCCTCTGTCCTTGGAAATAATTGGATTAATTCCCAATTATCTTCAGGATAGAAGACTCCGTGGAACTGGTTTTGGGCAGAAAAGCCATGCTTAATTTGGTCACAAAGGACTTCGATCTATCTTTTGAACCACTGGACCAATTTGTATGATTTTGACGTATGTTTGTATTTGGAGTATGCTGATTCTGAAAATGTAAGTTATTGTATGCTGTTCCAGTTTGACTGCAAGGAGTGTATACATATTTGTATGGTTTTTCCTATTTGGCTGTTTATAGCATTCGATGGTTCCGGTTCAGCTGCTTACTTTTTCAACGAGTGCTCCAGATTATTTGGACTTGATTCTGTAGGGATGTTTATTATACTAATAGGGAATATATAGAGACACAATATATCACCTGTTGTCCTGATTTTTAAGATCACTTGTGAGGATGCTCCAGGGGGCTAAGTTAGGGTTTAACTATGTATACTATGAGATAGGAGACTCCATTGCAGTCGTTTATACAGGGACTTATACAATTAGCATCCATGAAGGTGCTAAAGGATATCAGTATCAGGCACTAATAGAACCCGTGTAGGTGCAGGAGTTTATACTTATTTCTGTTTTTCTGCACCCTTGAAGGTGCAGTAATTGAGGGGTTTGGGCAATTGTATTTTAATAGTCCAGACTTTAAATAAGTGGCCTTTTTGCAGGATAAGGAGCAGCAAATATGTATAGAAATAGGCACTTTTAAGCCTCCAGACAATTACTGCCTTTGATTACCGCCATACTTACCTAAGCTGTGTCTAAAGTTACTTATCTTCTCCCTCCTTCTCTCTCTCCAGCTCTTCCAATATTATCTCGCTTGGTATACTTACCTTACTATTATTATTCTACTTTTCTATTCCAATAACCCCCCCTGTACTACCATTACAGACAATTGACAATTTAAGTGATCTCTCCCTATTATAATACTGTTTTTTTTTAAATTAAAGTCCCCTCTCCTTTTTCAACAATTGTTCCAGATTATTTGGACATTGTAATTATGAAATGATTCTGAAGGGATGTTTATTATACTAATAGGGAATATATAGAGACACAATATATCACCTATTGGCTTGATTGTTAGGATCACTATGTCTAATTAGCATATAGATACAACTGTGGCAAAACTAGCCACTTATTGAATGTGTTTATATCCCTGTTTCAGCTGTGAGAACCAAGTGTACTACTGTATGTGTCTTTCAGACGAATGAGGGCGTTCGTATGCTTGCAATATGAAAAACCCAGCATTCCTAATGTAGTTTCACGAACAGTGAGTTTCAACACTGTTCGTGAAACAAATAAACTACCGAATGGTCGACCACACACAAGAGGTCGTGTGGCACCCATTAACCGATTGCAACATTGTTGCAATCGGTAGTTAAAGGCTTCCTTAGGTGGCCGTCGTTCGGCTACCGACCACGCGGCAGTCGGCCATCTTGGATCCTTTGTTAGCCCAGCGGTGTTTTGCCGTCGAGCGCCTGGAATTAAAATCGGCTACTCGACGGCGCGAACACCACTGGACTTCCAGGCCGTTCGGGAGCCCCGGGCGTTCGGTAGTTTGTTCCCCTAATATCAATCGCTATTTTAGCAGTGTGTTGGAAATAATGTGTATTTCGTGCGGCGTTCGGTTAGTTAGACTGGGAGCTGAGCGGTATTCTCACAAACTGTGCTCTCAGCCTCCAGCTATCTACTTCCAGGCCGTTCGGGAGCCCCGGGCATTCGGTAGTTTGTTCCCCTAATATCAATTGCTATTTTAGCAGTGTGTTGGAAATAATGTGTATTTCGTGCGGCGTTCGGTTAGTTAGACTGGGAGCTGAGCGGTATTCTCACGAACTGTGCTCTCAGCCTCCAGCTATCTACCGAATGTCCATTCGTTTAAAAACAGTGAATATCAAGAAAGTTATGAATTTTAATGTAAAATGTAAGTTCTGTTGTACGGAGGGATAATCCACTTAACGGTATATTCCAGTGGGAGTATCCCTCTCATACAGCAGCGCATGATGGGAGAAATGTATGTGTTGGTCAGTTCCCCATGTAGTCCCCTACTGTACCACCCCTGAAATGTCAGTGGGGAAACCCCTTGCATGGGGAATCCCATAAATACAGTGACCTGTGATTAAAAGCTCAGTTGACTCCCAGCCTATGTGTCATTTAGTTTTTGGGAAGGAAGGATTCTTATAACGCTACCGGGATTATTGTATGCTGTATTTATTTCCTTGGATTATTTTATGCTGTTCCTGTTGCCCAGCAGAGATACTGTGGATTATACTACCTCTCCGCTACAACAACTATCAGTTTTATGTTTATTTTTGGCAATGGATAATAAAGCCTGTTATATCACTGAATAGATGGTTAAATGGTTATCTTTTGCTATATTGCAGCAATCTTCTCAAACATTGGTTACTGTTGAAGACATTTCATTCAATCAATTACTTATTTTTATGAAATACCAAACCAGGGATTCTCACATGAGGTTTCACTGATTTATATAGTTGTGACTGAAATCTTTCTTGGTCTACCTGACCTTGGCTTGGTATCAACTTGGTATCCACTCCTGAATTAGTTATTTAACAGTACTGACTGGCATTTTCAAGGTTTTGGATATCTTTTTACATTCTTTTCCATTTTTTATAAAGTTCCATTATGTTGTTACGCAGGTCTTTTGACAGTTCTTTTCTGATCCCTGTCACGGCTGCTTGTGTGGTCCAACACGCAGAAACTATATAAACATATATAAACATGTACATAAAAAAAGAAAGGAAATAAAAGGACAGAGCGTAAACCAAACCTTAGAATGGCCGGACTAATACGCTAGAGATAGAGAATGGTCAAAGGGAAAGCTGAGGTCAAGGAAGCCAGAAATACTCAGATACCGTTTAAACAAGCCAAGTCAGGGGAACCAGAATTCGGAATAACCAGGGAAAAGCCAAGATCAGGATACCAGGAAGTCAGATTCACAAAGATAAACGCACTCTCGGGAACCAGGAACAGGAAACCATGACAGGGCAAGGAACTGGAGTGAATTAGGGATTTAAATATCCCTCTCTGGGCTCTAATTGGTCAGAGGGTGACCTCTGACCCCAGAACGTACGCGTGCGTTGACGTGGTGACGTCACGCACACGTCCGACTAAATTTGAGGGGCGGAGCTTGTAACGTGATCAGTGCCATCTTTGATTTAGGCGCAACGCCCAGAAGACGCGGAGGAGCGGTTTGATCAGGGTCATTTGGGTGATTTCTGTTATCATAATGATTTAAAAAGGAGCCAAACAACTATGTGAAAATAAATGGCTTCATATGATTACTATCCTTTAATAAAACACCTTTTTTGCATGATCAGTCATATTTTCAAAGTCATTGCCACAATTTTACAATTTCTGCTAGAGTATGCAAACTTTTGAGCACAACTGTATATATATATATATATATATATATGAAAAAAGTCCAGATAGAACTGAAACATCAAATTTTTTTTGTAATATTTGATGCTTCAATAAATAAGCACGATTAGAAATGCTAGAGTCCTGCGAGTGCACTTCAACAAGGTTCTATATATTCTGAAGGTCGGAGTTTGCACCCAGGTGTTTACAAGACCGGGAGCAGTGAGTGCTGGACACATGGAAAATTATATATATATATATATATATATATATATGTTGGAAGGCCGTTTGGCCTGAATTTGTTGGAGGAGTTATGATCCTATATAAACCCTACCCTCCTACTTACCTTTTTTTGTGCAAGCCGTTTGTGTTCACCCTAGCAACCAGCACTTTCGGCCCGTTGTTCCCGCCAAAGTCAGTCTCCAGCAAACAATCCGTCGCCAGCAGCTCCTACCTCCGTCTTCTGTGTCCATCCACCGGCTTCTACCTGACTTCCCTACTCGCTACCCGGCTTCCGGTCATGTAAGCATAACGTGGGAAATAGCATTTGGCCTAAATACGCGGGGATAGGCTCCCTTCATTACTTACCTATTCGTGCTATCACGCTGTTCGTTTACTTCTGCGTTCGTGCGGCTAACAGTCGAACGCGGAATACACATGCTTTCATTTATTTTTGTTTAATTCTATGTACTGTACGTGCACACTTACCCTATGTTCGTCTGTTCTTTCATACGTTCGTTCAGCCGAACACGTTCAAACGGCTTTTTCATGCAACCTTTCGTTAATTTACATGTTACAGCCTGCAGCTGATTATTCAATTGGCTTTCGTTTAAATCCTTTTGTGTGTTCCATTTACCGAATGCGGGAGTTCTTTCTATTTATAGTACTCTTGTTCATTCGGTTAACTGAACGAAAGGGGCTACAGTGTTTAAATTTACTAATCTAGTATAAAATATCTAGTTATGTCTCTTACTTATACCAAGCACTCACATTAATTATTTTCCTATATGATGGTAAGTTTATTATACGGCTCTTAAAGTCACCACTGGGTGAAATATATGTGTTTTACAAATTTTCCGTCCATGGTCACATAATTGTGGGACACCTATTTTTCACAGGGTAATCTTCTTAAAGGCACAGTTTGGCCACTTTCTTTTATAATTTACATATATAATACACCACCACTTTCCTCCAATCAGTCTTCAAGAAGTGGTATCCCTGTATTACTGTATGAGGTAAGTAGGGTTACCAGTTCTCTTTTCCCTCGAGGCCTCATTCAGCCTCCACGGCCTCATTCAGCCTCCCCACCTCCCAAAGTGGGTTCTAAACTTCTAACAGGCCAGTTCTGAGATTCCTTACGGTGTTTAAAAAATCAATCACACAAACCTACACCACCTTACTACTACTTATACGTTACTTCAAACAGAGCTCCAAGAAGAGGTACCCAGTATCCTGCATTTCGGTGACAGGTAAGAAGGTTTACCATTTTACGTTTTCCCTTGAGGCCTCATTCAGCCTCCACGGCCTCATACAGCCCCCCACCTCCCAAAGTGGGCTCTACACTTCAAAACTTACCTGGGCTAAAATTCCTCACAAAATGTCAACAACAATCTCATAATCATAATCCACCGTATTACTACTATATTTAACGGTACATGTTTTGTCATTTATTTCTACATATCATTACTTAGACCTGTGTCATTGCCGCAGCTCACCAAGTCCTACGCCATCAACAACCTACAGGCTACCTGGTTCCCTGCATTGCAGTATCAGGTATTGGTAATCTTACTCACTACGATTACGTTTCTCCTTAAGGCCTCACTTTGCCTTCGTATCATTCAAAAAATTCACATTTATGAGAACCCAGGGCTTGTCTCTAATTTACAGACCAACGTTCAGATCCCTCAGCTTACCCACGTTCGTACATTACAGTATCTCTTATACACACCTTCTCATACGTTCAACATTTTTACACTCATTATATTAGTGGCACGCCTCAGGCCCACAAGCATCTTTTTCCCCCTAAGGTTTCCTGGACCGGGCCCATTCCCTGCAGAAGCAAGAATATATTGTGATCTTCCGGCACGTTGCCCAATTAAAGAGGGCAAACACTCAAGGTTAAGTATTGTGACAAAAGTACTCCTTTCCCTTGGTACCTTGTCCTGGGATTGGGGTGTTACACACAGTCTTTTCAGGCTTTAGAGACACTTCACACGCTGGATGAGGTAAACTGACTTGCTCTTTTATTGAGGTTCCAAAATAAATGCACAGTAAGGTATAAAGGTAACAAAAATATATCAAACAAAAGCCTTGCTCTTCTGAGCACTAACTAAACAAAATAATCAGCTAACTGGGTTGGATGGCTTGTCCATTTCCCAACATAAACATAAACATAAACATAAACATAAACAGCCTTACTGCTTCAGGGTTTTCAGCTCTCTGTTTCCACTCACAGAAACCAAACACAATCTCCCTTCTTCCTTGGCAGGGGAGTACTTAATAGCACTGGTAATTAACAATCCTTTTCAGGTGAGTTAGATTAGGATTCAAACTCCAGAACTGGACTTCTCACCAAGCAACTTCCAAAATGTGGAGTGGAGCACTGGCCCACCCTACTCTCCAGGTGCTCCACCCCAGGGCCCAAATATACACATATTTAAAGTGCAACATTCATTAGAACATAACACATTTCCCTGGGGCTAATTACACAAAGTAAGAACCTTGCAAAATCTGGGGAGGTATATAGGTTCCTTCCAGCACAATTCCTTGCTTTCTGTCACACATCCTCCCCCCCAGCTCAGACCTATAGGGTCGAGCGACCATGGACATTAGAGAGTGCATCCGCGAAAGACCATCTGCATTTCCCTGTTTACTCCCAGCCCTATGCTCAATGGAGAAATTATAGGGTTGCAAGCTAAGGAACCAGCGGGTTACTCTACTATTTTTCTCCCTGTTTTGGCTCATCCAAGTAAGGGGTGCATGGTCTGTCACTAGTCTGAATTTTCGTCCCAAGAGATAGTACTTAAGTGTGTCTACCGCCCACTTTATAGCCAGACACTCCTTCTCAACAATGGAATAGTTTCTTTCCTGGGGATTAAGCTTCCTGCTTAAATATAATATGGGGTGCTCCTCACCCTGAATTTCTTGAGAGAGAACAGCACCTAGTCCTACATCAGATGCATCTGTCTGTAAAATAAATTCTTTAGAAAAATCAGGTGTTACCAACACTGGTTGGGCACAAATGGCTTCTTTAAGCTTTCTGAATGCTTGTTCCGTCTCTGGGGACCATTTTACCACTACTGGAGCATTAGCTTTAGTAAGGTCAGTTAATGGGCTTCCAATTGTAGCAAAATTGGATATAAATCTCCTGTAATAGCCAATGAGGCCAAGAAATGTTCTCACCTGTTTCTTAGTCAGTGGTCTCGGCCAATTTCGTATGGCTTCAATTTTAGCAACTTGGGGTTTCACTAGTCCCCTACCAATAGAGTAGCCCAAATACTTTGCTTCCTCTAGGCCAATCGTACACTTACTAGGGTTAGCAGTTAAGCCAGCATTTTGTATTGAGTTAAGGACAGCCTGTACTTTTGGAAGGTGAGATTCCCAATCCTCACTGTGTACTACAACATCATCCAAGTATGCAGCTGCATAGCGCACATGCGGCTTTAGTATTCTGTCCATCATTCTTTGGAATGTGGCAGGGGCACCATGCAAGCCGAAAGGCAAAACTCTGTACTGAAATAGGCCGTCAGGAGTAGAAAATGCTGTCTTTTCTTTTGCTCGCTCTGTGAGTGGTACTTGCCAATAACCTTTGGTTAAATCTAGTGTAGTGAGGTACCGAGCTCTCCCAAGTCGTTCTACTAGCTCATCAACTCTAGGCATGGGGTATGCATCAAACTTAGAAATAGCATTCAGTTTGCGATAATCATTACAAAACCGTACTGTATTATCAGGCTTTGGTACCAGCACAATTGGACTGCTCCAGTCACTTTGTGACTCCTCAATGACTCCAAGATCTAACATTTTCTTAACCTCTGCTCTGATAGCTTTTCTACGAGCCTCGGGTATTCTGTTCACCTGATGGGTTTTCAAAACATGCCCATAGGTCTAGAAAATGGGGAAAATCCCTTCCAATAATCATCTCATGTGCCAGTTTTGGTACCAGCCCCACTCTGCAGTTTACAGTACCACACTGGGTTTTAACAAGTATATCTGCAGTAGGGTAGTTATGTATATCCCCGTGTACACAAGCAATATCAACTTTTCCAGAGTAAACAATATGAGTATCCTGTAATAAGGATTGGTCTAGAAGGGTAACCATACTCCCTGAATCTAGCAATGCCTGTATATTTTTTCCCTCCACATTCACGGTACACCCAGGGTGACTATTCAAATAACCATTTTTTTCCACAGAACATACAACCTGCGAATAGAGTGCAATTCCTTCCCAATTATTACCAAATTACACTCCATTGGTTCAACATTTTCAGGACAGTCTTTTGCAATATGTCCAAAGTTTCTGCATTTAAAGCATTTTATACCATAATTAGTACTTTTTGATTCATTTGTAGGCTCTTCCCACCTCCCAAAGTCTTTTTCTCTTTTAACAATGTCTCTTGGGTAATAAGACCCTGTTCTCTCATCAAAAGACCCCCTTTTCCCTGGAACAGTCTTACCAGATTTGCTGGGGTTGTAGGTTTTCGGATTCTTGGGTCTCTCTTGGCCAGGAGGTTGAAGCAGTTCTCCCGCTGCTATATACCGTTCAACCAATTGGTCAGCTGTTTGGGGATTGCTCTGGCTGACCCACCGACGAAGTCCAATAGGTAAGCCTCTTAGGAATCTTTCCATCACCAGTTGCTCCACAATGCGGCTGGGTGAGTTGATCTCTGGCTGCAACCATTTTCTGGCAAGGTGTATCAAGTCAAACATCTGGGAACGAATCGCTTTATCCAGGCTGTAAGTCCATGAATGAAATCTCTGGGCACGGACGGCTGTTGTCACCCCCAGGCGTGCCAGTATTTCTGCTTTCAGCTTCTTGTAGTCACTGGCTTCCGCTGGTTCCAGATCATAGTATGCTTTCTGGGATTCACCAGTAAGAAACGGTGCTAGCAGACTTGCCCATTCCGCTTCAGGCCAACCTTCTCGCTCAGCGGTTCGCTCAAATGCCATCAGATAGGCCTCTACATCATCTGTGGATACCATCTTTTGCAAGTAGTGACTCACTCTGATCACCTTTGGACATTGTGGTAAGTCTGTGGCATCCCTGGCCAGCCTTTGTGATAGACTCTGGATCTCCTGCTGTATGACACATGTGGCACGCTGCTGCTCCTCTCTGAGCACTTGATGCGCTGCTGCCTGTGTTGCTTCAACTTGCTTGAATAAAGCATCTGTATTTTCCTTTTGAGCCAGTACAAGCTGCTGCAGTATTGAAATGCTCTCTTGCTGTATTGCATTAGTCTCTGCAGTCCTCCTGTTTGTCTCTTGCTGTACAGCAGTGGACTGGAGCAAAGCTTTCATGACATCCTCCATTTTCTCAGCAGTCTCTTTCTCCCTACTTACAGACTTTGCCGTGTGCTGCCCGCATTCTCCACCATATGTGACAAAAGTACTCCTTTCCCTTGGTACCTTGTCCTGGGATTGGGGTGTTACACACAGTCTTTTCAGGCTTTAGAGACACTTCACACGCTGGATGAGGTAAACTGACTTGCTCTTTTATTGAGGTTCCAAAATAAATGCACAGTAAGGTATAAAAGGTAACAAAATATATCAAACAAAAGCCTTGCTCTTCTGAGCACTAACTAAACAAAATAATCAGCTAACTGGGTTGGATGGCTTGTCCATTTCCCAACATAAACATAAACATAAACCTTACTGCTTCAGGGTTTTCAGCTCTCTGTTTCCACTCACAGAAACCAAACACAATCTCCCTTCTTCCTTGGCAGGGGAGTACTTAATAGCACTGGTAATTAACAATCCTTTTCAGGTGAGTTAGATTAGGATTCAAACTCCAGAACTGGACTTCTCACCAAGCAACTTCCAAAATGTGGAGTGGAGCACTGGCCCACCCTACTCTCCAGGTGCTCCACCCCAGGGCCCAAATATACACATATTTAAAGTGCAACATTCATTAGAACATAACACATTTCCCTGGGGCTAATTACACAAAGTAAGAACCTTGCAAAATCTGGGGAGGTATATAGGTTCCTTCCAGCACAATTCCTTGCTTTCTGTCACAGTATCTACATACGTTATATCACACCATTCTAAGAGACAAGCCCCATCAGACTAGAGAACTGGCATTGAGGGTTAGGCGCTGGCCTTAGCTATCCTAAGTAATACTATAGTCCCACAAGGTCTACACCCCACCTCAACATGGAGGTTCAGCCCCACGACCAAATCATAGTTAGCCACCTCGCTCTCCCTTCTTTAGGGCTACAGTTAGGGCTTCCCATGTCACGGCCACACGTTTTGAATCTCTTACGGTCGCCGAGAGGCCGACATCCTGCCACCACGTTCAAGTGGCCACAAAATCCCCTGGTCCCAAATCATAGGTAGAGCCTCTCTCCGCCACTTGGCACTAGCAGGGTCTCACCTGTCACTTGGTTCTAGGTAAATTCTTCGCCTCGGCATTAGCTAGCAGGCCACTTCTCCGAAGGTCTCATCCATACCTCTAAGACACATTACTTATCCAAATCATTATTTCTTTTTCAGAATGTCACAAGTATATGGACGAAATACCCAGCACGCCAGTCTGGCCTGGGTTTCCATAGGAATCCCTCACTCCTTCTACCCTCAGTTAACTGGGATTCTGGTACATTCCAAAAAATATCAGTAGAGCTCTGACACAGGGGTATCCCCTCCCCAGCCACTGCCAGTAAGGCAAAACTACACTGGCTCATGACGGCTCAGTCCAATGTTCCCAGGCCCGGCTCTAGTTCACAAGGGCCGTCAGCTTACTCCTCAGATTCCAATTAGGAGACCCCAGTCGCTATCCTGGCCAGCCTCCAAATGATTAACAGGCTGATAAATGGAATTGGCTATAGCCACAACAGGTGTCTCGTTAAGCCCGGCAGGCCCTCATCTGGCGTTCTCGGTCATACAGTCTGGCTTACCACTCATTTCCCTCACCGTCCCCCACCACCCACTATCACTACTCCATACGTCTCACCGGCCAACTCTGTTCCAATTTCCATGGAGAAAGTAATTCTCGATGGAAAGGACATTAAACTAACATCACTACTTAACTTCACAAGACTCCCTACAGTACAAAAGTTATATTCTTGGTGACATTTCAGTAGTCAAAAAAGTGAAACCCACGACTTAACAAAGCTTTCCATTCCTCTGTTTATCATTGCCTCTCGCATAGAGACAGTTACTTCCACTTCTCACCACCCCTTCACCCCACGCACTAGTCAGGGAGGCGGCCAGAGGGACAAGCTGGGCTGACCATTTCATTTCTGGGGAAGGCTCGGGTGCACTTTGACTTTAATACTGGGATATGCTATTTCACTACCTGCAGGGTTTTGCACATCTGCTCCAGAACCTACACCTAGTCCACATACGCAGCCCATCTGTCACCTAAGATACGCCCAACAAAGGTTAACATTGTTATCCTGATATACTGGTGATAATGATAAGTGGATGAGACAGCGCTAAACAACTCAAGGCAGCAACCCTTAAAGGGGAATCCCTCTAGATACCCTTAAAACAAGATAAATAAAAGTAACAATAAATAAAAGGCTGCGCCACGTAAAATCAGAATAAAAAATAAATAAAAAGTTGGATAAAAACCAAAATAAAAAGTCCAAATTGTGAGTCCTTACAGATAGTCTTTATGGAAGGCTGGTAGGATGGTTGGTCCTTCAAAAACAATGGTGGGTCCTCTTATATGAAAGAGAGAAAAGACGGACAACCAATGGTGCAGTATATCAAATCCAAATATGACGTAATGAGAGATAATAATGGAAAACTCACATTTACAAGAGCTTTTGTCCAGCTCTGAGATAAGGTGCACACAGTGGTATAATTCCCGCTTATGGGATATATATGGTAGGATATCTCTCCGTCAGGGGTGATCAATTCTCGGAAGGAAGAAGAGACAACCAATAGTGCTCACTGTATAGAAGACTCCAGTACCCCAAGAAATCCTTAAGTGGGGTTCAATCCACTTACGCTGTCATCATAGAGCAGTCCGTCTGCTCTTTATTTGTAAGTACGGTTTTAATTTAATTTATACCATCACCACTATACAGTGAGCACTATTAATCCAGGCACTCCAATGAATTCCAAAATGTAGGCAATTTTATTAGAACCAGGAACTACACAGCAACGTTTCAACCCTTTAGGGTCTTTAGGTACTGGGACCTATCCATTGGAGCATTCCTTGATGAAGGGTTGAGTGCACTTCCACTATCTTTTTATATCTATACCTTATAATACGTCTGATCATAGACCTCTTCCGCACCGCACTCTACATCTATTCCCAGCATCAAACTCCTTCATTACCGCTATGGAGTTCTCACTGCACTACGCAAATCGATTATGCCATACAAGCTATCACTTAGCAAGTAGTAAGGATTGGTTGAGCAAGACGGACTTATCCAATGCCTTTAATCTACTATCTATTCACCCTTCACTATTGCACCTGGCCTACGTTCGGGTGGCCATACTCGCTAACCATTTTTGTGGCTATTTTCACATGCTGACTTGGCTGGCAGCAACCTCTCAGCTCTTTTTAGTCTGCTTTTACATTCCTGGTGTCCACAACACAGCCACTGATGCTCTTTCACACTCAGTTTAAGGTCTTCATTCAGGCACTCCATACAACCTACTACATACCATCCAGGATACCACCTTTTCATGAGATAATCTTGGCCTAAGCACACAGTTACATCTCATACAGGTACGCACGCTACAGGCAGTTTCACAACTACTCTATCACTCATGCCAGGGCTTTGTATATTGTTCCATGTCACAAGTAGAGTTTGCTTGATTCAAGACTTTTTAAACTATTGTACTTTTTGCCTTTTCCTCTAAACCTACAAATCAAGCATCTTATTTATACCTCCTATGCTGTCACTCCGTTTTACGTATCCAAGGTCAGCCACACACTATCAGTACTAATCCATTAATAATCCTTCGCTGGTCTCTCTTTTTCGCAGAAGCGCTGCATCAGCGGCTTCAAGCTCTTACACTCCAGTCCACATCACTTGATGATGGGGCCACATGTAATCCTCAGCTTAGTTACATATACACCCCAATTAGAGTAAAAGCTCCTTACTAGCTTTCAGTACACAAGCTGTATAAACTTGCAATAAAGTGTGTTTTCTTTGAATCCTCTTTTGCCCTCTTCTACAGGCCTACTTGTACGTTGGTTTCGGAACACCTCAACCAACTTTGCTTCTCCTTTTACATTCCATTACATATTAGATAAATTCCAAACACAAGTTGGAAGGCCGTTTGGCCTGAATTTGTGGAAGGAGTTATGATCCTATATAAACCCTACCCCCCTACTTATCTTTGTTGTGCAAGCCA
>OW240913.1:197199585-197213328 GCA_933207985.1 Pelobates cultripes
GATCCCTTCAATCATTACTATTCTTCTCTAGGGAAAAAATGTTCTGTGTACCAGAACATTTTGCTCTTTAATGTGGATTTAGTGTGGAATTCTCAAGCTTCTATCTGATGTTATATTACAGAACAGATGTTAATGGGTAGAAGGCAATACCACTGTGCAGCTTCAACTGGCAAATATTACAAGTTGTTTGTTTTATTTTGCTATAACGTGTATTTTATAGACAATTAATCACTAAAGCAATTCTACCCAGTATTGTCACATATTCTGTGAAAGACAGCAACAGATATGTATTATATTCTCGTTTTTTGTTTTTCTTTATCAATCTGTTTTTATTGAGGTAAAAGTGAGCATATATAGCAGACATTGAAATCAGCAGATAAGACAAAAATCACATAATGTCAACCAATGGAATTCAGTAACTAATTTTAACACGCGAGAAAACCTCTCAGTCTGCTTGGCACAGTGCAAACCCTGACCGTTCATCTGGGTGTATCACATTCACTATCTGTGGCATGTGTGTCCACAGGAATTTTTCCGGGGGGGGGGGTGGGGGCATAATTGTAATGACATCCATGCTTGGTGCCTTTTTGACAGTGTCATGAAAGGGAAGGGGCATAGTCATTATCACATAAAGCCAGGGTGAATAGCGTTTTCACAACTATGGTGTTGTATGTATTTCTGACACTATAATGTTCCTTTAAGCAAATTAAAGGAACATTCTGGTCACCATAACAACTTCATCTAAATGAAAATGCTATGATGCCAGGAAGCCCCTGTGTGCTCTTTTTCCTTTAAGGGGTTGAACCGCTCTCAAATGGTTTTACCCCAAAGGCTTCCTCCAGCTCCAGATCTCCAGGTCGCTCAGTGGTATTCGACTTCTGAAACGGAGTGTCAGGAAGTGCAGATTGACATCAGGCATGGGTGCTGCAGATTGGCTAGAGTGGTCAGTTAACGCTCTAAGCCAATCGATAGTTCCCGGTTCATAAAATTGTCTTACTTTTTTATGAATGGGGAGGTACTGATTGGCTTAGAGTGCCAGCTGACTGCTCTAGCCAGTCAACGACACCCCATACCCAGCGGCACTCTGTGCTTCCTGACACTCAGTAAATAAAAGTGAACACATTAACACTGATATTTATTTTTTTATCTGGGGAGATGAGAAGGTCCAAAGTTTCCCTGTCAGGCCCAGGTACCAAAGCCTTATGATGTGGTGTCCAGAATAAAGTGGAGGGTTCACTTCACCTGTCCTTCCTGCTCCAATCTCCTTTTCTTCTCCTTCATTTGACACAGTCTTCTTTTTCTTCTGACACTGTCTTCTCTCCTTCTTGGCTCCTTCTGCTCCTTTACCTTTCTGCTACTTTCTGCTTATTTTGTGACCTTCTGCTCCTTTCTCTTTCTGATCCCTTTCTGCTCCTTCCTTGCAGACCCTTTCTGCTCCTTCTCATACTTTATCTTTGTGCTCCTTGCTGTCTCTTTCTGCTCCTTCTACTTTACCTCTGTGCTCCTTCTGATTCTTTCTGCTCCTTTACCTTTGTGCCTCTTATGTCACTTTCTGCTGTTTGAAGACCCTTCCTTCTCCCTGCAGCCCATTCCTGCTCCTTGCTCTCCCTTCCTGCTCCTTGCAGACCCTTCCTGCTCCTTGCTGACCCTTCCTGCTAATTTCTGCTCCTTCTCCTACTTTACGTTTGTGCTTCTTCTGTCCCTTCCAGCTCATTGCTGACCCTTTCTGCTCCTTGATGTCCCTTCCTGCTCATTTCTGTTCCTTCTCCTACTTTACCTTTGCGCTCCTTCTGTCCCTTCCTGCTCCTTGTGGCCCTTTCCAGCTCCTTGCTTGCCCTTTCTGCTCCTTTCTGTTCCTTACTGCTCCTTCTACTTTACGTTTGTGCTGATTTACCTTCCAGCTCCTTGCTGACCCTTTCTGCTTCTTGTTAACCATTCCTGCTCCTTGCAGACCCTTCCTTCTCCTTGCTGACCCTTCCTTCTCCTTGCTAATCCTTCGGGCTCCTTGCAGACCCTTTGTGCTCCTTGCAGACCCTTCCTGCTCTTTGCTGCCTCTTCCTGCTCATTTCTGCTCCTTTGTGCTCCTTCTCCTACTTTACCTTTGTGCTCCTTGCCGCCCCTTTCTGCTTTTTTGATGTCCCTTCCAGCTCATTTCTGTTCCTTCTCATTTCTGCTCCTTCTCTTACTTTACCTTCTTGTTCCTTGCTGACACTTCCTGTAGGCGGTCTCCCCATCCCTCACTTACCTGATCTATAGGCTGCCCCCCCTTCTCTCACTTACCTGATCTATAAGCTGTCTCCTCCCCTTATCCCTCACTTACTTTAGAGTTAGATAATCTACTAGTTGAGGAAATAGCTAAAATGACAATGAAGAGGGAAGTTATCATCATGGGTAACTTTAATCTTCCTGATGTTAACTGGAAATCCAAAATAGCTGATTGTGCCAGGAGCACACATATTCTAAACTCCCTACTGGGATTGTATCTAAGACAACTCGTTGAGGAACCAACTCGTGAGGAGGCCATACTAGATTTAGTGTTTACAAATGGGGATTTGGTATCTGATATTACTGTAGGTGAAAGTTTAGGATCCAGTGATCATCAGTCAGTGTGGTTTAATATAAAAACAATGACTGAGTCACACCACACAAAAACAAAAGTTTTAGACTTTAGAAAAACAGACTTTTCTAAAATTAGAATATGCATAGAGGAGTACTTGTCAGACTGGAGCAGTTAAAATGGAGTCCAGGAGAAATGGGATTATTTAAAAGTTGTGCTGCTGAAGGCAACAGAAAAATGCAAAAAATTTAAGAAACCACTGTGGTACTCCGCAGATGTGGCTAAAATAGTAAAAAACAAAAGATTTGCATTTAGTAATTATAAAAAAAAAAAAACAGATCTATAAGATTAGGCAGAAAAAGGCTAAGCAAATTATAAGAGCCTCCAAAGCACACACAGAAGAGAAAAAAAGCACAGTCAGTAAAAGAGGGGGATACAACATGTTTTAGATACATGAAAAAAAGGAAAGTAAAACAAGGATTAGTTAGATTAAACACAAAAGAAGGAATGTATGTAGAAAAGGATAAAGGTCTAGCTGATGGCCTCAATTAATATTTTTGTTCAGTATTTACAGATGAAAATGAAGGAAGGAAAGGGGCCTCAGTTAGGAAAAACATATATACACACATACACTGCTGTGTGTGTGTGTTTGTGTGTACTGTGTGAGGGTGCTGTGTGTGTGTGTGTGTGTGTGTGTGTAAGGGTGCTGCTAGTATGATGTGTGTGAGTGAGGGTGCTGGTAGTGTGCTATGTGGGTGAGGGTGTTTGTGTGTTTGTGAGGGTGCTGTTAGTGTGCTGTGTGTGTGGGTCCTGTTTGTGTGCTGTTTGTGTGAGGGTGCTGTATGTGTGTAGGGGCTGTGTTTGTGTGGGTGCTGTTTGTGTGCTGTATGTGTGTGGTTTCTGTATGTGAGGATGCTGTATGTGTGTAGGTGCTGTTTGTGTGCTGTATGTGTGTGGGTGCTGTGTGTGTGAGGGTGCTGTATGTGTGTGGGTGCTGTATGTGTATAGATGTTGTGTGTGTGGGGGTGCTGTTTGTGTGCTGTATGTGTGTGTGTGCTGTATGTGTGTAGGTGCTGTGTGTGTGGATGCTGTTTGTTTGCTGTATGTGTGTGGGTGCTGTATGTGTGTGGGTGCTGTGTGTGTGGGTGCTGTTTGTGTGCTGTATGTGTGTGGGTGCTGTGTGTGAGGATGCTGTATGTGTGTAGGTGCTGTTTGTGTGCTGTATGTGTGTGGGTGCTGTGTGTGTGAGGGTGCTGTATGTGTGGGTGCTGTATGTGTGTAGATGCTGTGTGTGTGGGTGCTGTTTGTGTGATGTATGTGTGTGGGTGCTGTGTGGGTGCTGTTTGTGTGCTGTATGTGAATAGGTGCTGTATGTGTGTGTATGCTGTATGTTTGGGTGATTGTGTGTATTGTGTGGGGACCATTTAGTAAATATCCCCCCTCCCTTACCTTATGCTGGTGCCATCCCTGGTGGTCCAGTGGAGAGTGAACTCTAGGGCTAGAATTTACTCTTGCGAGATCTGAGCATTGCCGCAGAAGTGGAACCCGGCGGAGCTGCTGGCTAGAGCTCCCCGGGTCCTCTCCTGCCTCTCCTGCCTCCCTTCCTGCAGCTGTGAGCCGGTTAAGGAGACCTTTGAAAGGGGCCTCAGTTAGGAAAAAGGACAAATTAGTAATTTGCATAGGCGTGCGCAGCCTATTGCATTAGGGTGTGCACCCTAAAGCACAAACACGCTGCGTGTATATGTATGTATGTATATATATATATACATATATATATATATATGTTAAGACCTGCAGTGGTTATAGTGCTGCGGTCTTCTGTTCCCTTTCCAAACAGCTGAGCATGAGTTATTATAGCTGCAGCAGGGAGTAGAGGAATAAGGTAGATGAAATGCAGTTCCAAGGTGATTCTTCCCAGCAAGTAGAATATCCCCCAAACATGAGCCTGACTTCATGAAGGGTGTAACAGGAATTAATTTTATTGACACACACGGGCTTTTATGAGAACTCCTCCTGCAAGAGGACCTCCCACAGCAAACAAAGACAATAACCAATCAACGTACAGAATTACAGTAATACACACCTCCTCTCTGCCTGGGAGATATTGAGATAAGTTAAGGAATAAACCAATTATCTCCAGGCAGAGAGCACACAATTTCCCCAAAACTCAGAACATCCCTTTCCCCACAAGGTATCTCCACAAATTTTATATCCTGATAGCCCCGATCTGGGGGACAAACATATCCAAATTTCACCCAGATCGGTTCAGGGGTTCTGAAAAAGTGTGGAGGGTCCCTTTTACCGACCACACATGTGGCTCCTGCCCAAAACAGTTCCATGAATTCAGCGTGTGCGGTTGGTCAATTCACAAATACACAAAAAATGAAGAAAAGTCCAGAATGGCTCATAGCAGCAATTGCTCCCCTTGTCCGCTCGCATAGAACTACCGAACGGCGCTTCCCTGGCTGTTCGGGAAATACAAGAAGCCGGCGTTCGGTAGTTTCAGCGGTGGTTCGTGAGGTCGAGTGTTCGATTTTAGTTCCAGACACTCGACGACCAAGTCCCGCTGACTCCCCTCGTGCGAACAAGATGGCTGCCGTTTTCTATTCCACGTGGCGTTCGGCTATACGAACAACAGCCACCCAGGGAGCACTTAATAGCTCGGCGTTCGGTAGTTTCAAACTAACGAACGGATACATTCACTATACAGGTAGTACACAGGAAAAATACAGAATAAAGAAGAAAATGTCATTTAAAAGTCAATTTTCTTCACAATACTCCCCCTTAGTTCCATGGGTCGGCATACCCGCCTAGACCCTACCGGGTTGGCTAGGGGATGTCCGGGTAACATAATTAAACATCCAAGTCCGTTTGACGGGAAATCTCATCCGCATTGCCATTCTGCTTGCCCGGATGATAATGCAGTGTAAAATTGTAGGGTTGCAACGCCAAACTCCAGCGTAGCAACCGGGGATTGTCTCCAGAGACTCGGTTGAGCCAAATGAGGGGGTTGTGGTCAGTCAGTAGGGTAAAAGCACGGCCATAAAGATATGGTTGAAGCTTCTTTAATGCCTATAGTAGCGCCAGGCATTCTTTTTCCACGGTGGCATAGCTGACTTCCCTAGGTAGCAATTTGCGACTGAGATATACCGCCGGGTGCTCCATGCCATCTTCCCCCACCTGGCTCAGCGTGGCTCCCAGCCCAAACATGGAGGCATCTGTATGGACAAGAAATGTTTTGTTAGGGTCTGGGGCCGCCAGGACTAGAGCTCCGCTCAAAGCCGTTTTAAGTCTCTGGAACGCTGTTGCACACTCTGGGGACCACGCTACCTGCTTAGGTAGGGACTTTTTGGTCAGGTCGGTAAGGGGTTTGGCTAGGGTGTTATACTCAGGAACGAACTTTATATAATACCCTGCGGTACCTAGGAAGGCCAATACCTGCGTCTTGGTGTGGGGAGCTGGGGCCAATTAGCTATGGCCTCTATGGCCTCGGGTTCGGGGCGCTGTTTCCCAGACCCTACTCTATGCCCTAGGTATTGGACCTCGGCCATGCCCACATGGCATTTCTCGGGTTTCAGGGTGAGGCCGGCTTCCTGTAACTTCCCAAATACCGTAGCTAAGTGCGACAGGTGTGACTCCCATGTGCCTCTAAAGATGGCAATATCATCTAGATAGGCACATGCGAAGTCATGCATTCCCTCCAGAAGTCGGTCTGCCATTCTTTGAAATGTAGCTGGGGCATTCTTCATCTCAAATGGCAAAACCCGAAATTGGTATAGCCCGAATGGGGTGACGAATGCCGACTTAGGGATGGCGGCCGGATCCTTTGCACAAGTCTAGGGTAGTTAGGAAGTGCCCGCTGGCCATGCGATCGAGCAGTTCGTCGATCCGTGGCATGGGGTAGGCGTCCATGATAGTCCGGTCGTTCAATTTCCGGTAATCAATACAGAAGCGAGTCGTACCATCTCCCTTCGGTACTAAAACCACTGGAGACGCCCAGGGACTTTGGGAAGCCTCAATAACCCCTAATTCTAACATCTCTTGAATTTCCTTCCACATGCTAGTCCACACTGCTGTCGGAATACGGTACGGCTGCTGCCGTATGGGGGTCTCCCCCTGCGTCTCCCCCTGCACGCCATGGTCATTTGTTACATGTGAGCTTACAGAGGAAGAGGTTCTATTTCAACTGTCAAAAGTAAAGACAAATAAGTCAATGGGGCCTGATGCAATACACCCAAAGTTATTAAAATAACTGTGTACTAGCAAAACCATTAACAGATTTATTTAACCAATCATTGTTAACAGGAGTAGTCCCAGAAGATAGGAAATTAGCAAATGTTGTACCCATTCACAAGAAAGGTAGTAGGGAGGAGTCGGGCAACTATAGGCCAGTAAGCCTTACTTCAGTAGTGGGGAAAGTGATGGAAACCATGTTAAAGGATAGGATTGTTGAACATCTAAAATCACATGGATTTCAAGATCAGCGACAACATGAGTTTACTTCAGGGAGATCATGCCAAACTAATCTAATTGATTTTTTTGATTGGGTAACTAAAATAAATGATCAGGGTGGTGCAGTAGACATTGCTTACCTACATTTCAGTAAGGCTTTTGACACTGTTCCACATAGAAAACTCATCAATAAACTGCAATCTTTAAGTTTGGATTCCAATATTGTTGAATGGGTTAGGCAGTGGCTAATTGACAAGCAACATAGGGTTGTAGTCAACGGGGTATATTCAAAGTAAGGTTTAGTTACCAGTGGGGTACCTCAGGTATCTGTACTGGACCCATTCTCTTTACTATTTTTATAAGTGATATTGTAGAAGGTCTTGATGGTAAGGTATGTTTTTTTGCTGATAATACTAACATTTGCAACAGGGTTGATGTTCCAGAAGGCATTAGTCAAATGGCAAATGATTTAGAAAAATTAGGAAAATGGTCAGAGCTGTGGCAACTGACATTTAATGTGGATAAGTGCAAGTATATGCACCTTGGACGTAAAAACCCAAGGGCAGAGTATAGGATATTTGATACCCTACTAACCTCAACATCTGAGGAAAGGGATTTAGGAGTAATTATTTCAGATGACTTAAAGGTAGGAAGGAAATGTAATAGAGCAGCTGGAAATGCTAGCAGAATGCTTGGTTGTGTAGGGAGAGGTATTAGCAACATCTATCTCCTGCTCCAGAGTTGCCTGCATCTACTCCTGAAGTTACTTCCAGTAATACCATCACTACTTCCTGCTAGTCCAAAGAAAATCTACCTTCGGATTATACACTTGCTTCTAATGGTACTATAGTCCGTACAGAGGATTTACAAATGTTCGAAAAGGCATTGTTAGCCACGAACTCTGCTCCTGCTGAGGTACTAAAAGTACTTACCACCTGCACCCAAATCTTAGAAGACCTTGACTGTTCTTCAGCCGTACCAGAAGCCCCACGCTGAAAAAGAACTTTCTTGATTCGGATAGTGATGAGGAGTATTGCTATTGTAAAGAGCCTGTTCACGCCCAGAGGGTTCACACCATGCCATACAGAAGGCAAGGCGTGGCCGCCCCATGGGTGCCCAGCAGGGGATTTGATCCTGGGTACTTTGCAGTCCTTTGTGATCGACACAGCCCCGTGCACATATTCACAGTCCAGGTGGCTTCTTATCTGGTGACCTTGGACTGTGTCTATCTGCAAGGGTGAGCAAACATATCCGCGCTACAGACTCACATCTCCCGTAATAACCCTGACACCTAGGAGAACAATACACACTTCTGAACAGGACCCCTCCATATCCCAACCCTCGCCATTTTTTTCAGAGGGGGCCACAGCATGGAACAATGGAGGTGGACACAGAAATTACGAATATGGAAATCCCCAGGATAACGGAGAAGACAATTTGAAGAGGGAAAAATCCAGGAGGAGGAAGGAAGGGACAAAGAAAAGAGAGGAAAGAGATAAAGGAGGAAGGCATCTTTAATCTAACCAGGCTACCTTCGAAGGAGGAAGAATTGGAAATCCTTCAGAAAGGCCTTAAATTTGCATCAACAACAGATGTAAACCCATTTTAAATCTTCATAGATATGAATAAGTTCATTAGACATTTATTTTTATAATAAACAGGAGGAAACATTAACTATTGAAGATACAGAATTAATAATAGCAATTTGAAAAATAAATCTTACTTCTTCCCTAAGCAAATGGTCTTGAATGAAATTAAAACTTTTGCGACTATGGTTATGAAAGATGTGAAAAAACGTAAGAAACGTAACAGGCTTCAATATAGCTATTCAGGAAAAGAAAAAAAGAGCATTGAAAAACATAGAGAATAGTAACCTTGTCATCAAACTGTGTGTGTGTTTGTATGTTTGTTATTGTGCACATAGGTCTGTGATTGTGTGTGTGTGTGTGTGTGTGTGTGTGATTGTGTGTGTGTGTGTGTGTGTAATTTTGGTTGTGTCCATATGCATATACATGTGTATGTATTTAGTAGATAGCTCCCTAATTTGGGATCCTTAAATATGGCAACTCCACATAAGGATACAAATAAGGGAGTTATCAACTAAACAGAATTTTTTTTAATATCTAAATTAATTATATTATATGATTTTATGTGTGACACAAAAAAATTCCTCTGTGCACAATGCGGCCCAGGGAAGCCAAAAGGTTGGACACCCATGGTTAAATAATGATTTTGAATTATGTCACTTTTTAAAATGATTAAATATTACATAAGGAATCTTAAGAGGAAAACCTTTTAAAATATTTTAGTTATAATACTTTTTACCCCACTTCACATGTATTACCATTCTTGCATGCATAAGGGGTATTTTAAAGGGCTTTTATTAAACAGTATGTTTTTACAAAAGTATGTTCTAATTTTGGAAAGAAATTTCTGTTAGAATGTACACTTTAATTGCACATTATTTTAGTATTGCATTTATATATTGCTATACATTGTTAATTATGTATTATTATAATGTCCCATTAAATGACAGCTCTCTATACAGACGTCTCTATAAAAACAGAAATCCTGTCAATGAGTAGACGTGAAGGGACAGAAAAGTATTATCTTCAGTGGCGCAATATGTCGCGTTAGATGGAACACACATAATGACGTGACACCGCAACGTCATCACGTGCACCCAGAAAAAGACGGATCGAAACCGGAATTACATCAAGTGTAACGCAGACAGCGTTACAGAAAAGGGTAGACAGCGGGAGATATAAAAAGGAGAATGGTCAACCTATAACTTACACCCAACTAAAGAAGCCCTTGAATAAGGGCAAAACACGTTTTGGATTTATTGGACTAGGATTTATTGGACTAAGAAAGACTTTATTTTATCAAGTATTTCATACATTTATGTTTTATCCTAATAAAGGATCTTGTGGATCACTGAAGAAACTCTGGATCTTTGGCTGTACTTTCTACACATTGAAATGCTGATGCACATCTAAGAATATGTACAGTTGCAAGAAAAAAGTATGTGGACCCTTTGGAATGATATGGATTTCTGCAGAAATTGGTCATAAAATGTGATCTGATCATCATCTAAGTCACAACAATAGACAATCACAGTCTGCTTAAACTAATAACACACAAAGAATGAAATGTTGCCATGTTTTTATTGAACACACCATGTAAACATTCACAGTGCAGGTGGAAAAAGTATGTGAACCCTTGGATTTAATAACTGGTTGAACCTCTTTTGGCAGCAATAACTTATTGACCATTCCTCTTTACAGAACTGTTTCCGTTCAGCAATATTCTTGGGATGTCTGGTGTGAATCGCTTTCTTGAGGTCATGCCAATTGGGTTGAGGTCAGGACTCTGACTGGGCCACTTCAGAAGGTGTATTTTCTTCTGTTTAAGCCATTCTGTTGTTGATTTACTTCTATGCTTTGGGTCATTGTCCTGTTGCAACACCCATCTTCTGTTGAGCTTCAGCTGGTAGATAGATGGCCTTAAGTTCTCCTGCAAAATGTCTTGATAAACTTGGGAATTCATTTTTCCTTCGATGATAGCAATCCGTCCAGGCCCTGACGCAGCAAAGCAGCCCCAAACCATGATGCCTCCTCCCCCATACTTCACAGTTGAGATGAGGTTTTGATGTTGGTGTGCTGTGCTTTTTTTCGCCACACATAGTGTTGTGTGTTTCTTCCAAACAACTCAACTTTGGTTTCATCTGTCCACAGAATATTTTGCCAGTACTGCTGTAGAACATCCAGGTGCTCTTGTGCAAACTGTAAACGTGCAGCAATGTTTTGTTTGGACAGCAGTGGCTTCCTCTGTGGTATCCTCCCATGAAATCCATTCTTGTTTAGTGTTTTACGTATTGTAGATTCGCTAACAGGGATGTTAGCATTTGCCAGTGACTTTTGTAAGTCTTTAGCTGACACTCTAGGATTCTTCTTCACCTCATTGAGCAGTCTGCGCTGTGCTCTTGCAGTCATCTTTACAGGACGGCCACTCCTAGGGAGAGTAGCAGCAGTGCTGAACTTTCTCCATTTATAGACAATTTGTCTTACCGTGGACTGATGAACAGCAAGGCTTTTGGAAATACTTTTATAACCCTTTCCAGCTTTATGCAAGTCAACAATTCTTAATCGTAGGTCTTCTGAGAGCTCTTTTGTGTGAGGCATCATTCAAATCAGGCAATGCTGCTTGTGAAAAGCAAACCCAGAACTGGTGTGTGTTTTTTATAGGGCAGGGCAGCTGTAACCAACACCTCCAATCTCATCTCATTGATTGGACTCCAGTTGGCTGACATCTCACTCCAATTAGCTCTTGAAGATGTCATTAGTCTAGGGGTTCACATACTTTTGTCCACCTGCACTGTGAATGTTTACATATTGTGTTCAATAAAAACATGGCAACATTTCATTCTTTGTGTGTTATTAGTTTAAGCAGACTGTGATTGTCTATTGTTGTGACTTAGATGATGATCAGATTACATTTTATGACCAATTTGTGCAGAAATCCATGTCATTCCAAAGGGTTCACATACTTTTTCTTGCAACTGTAAATGTATACTTACCTATAATAACCCTCTGATTATCATATAGCACTGCGTTATGTGAATTTCTTCACCCACACAGAAGCTCTCCAGCCCAAGAAGGGTTAAGACCCCCTACATTGGTTCCACTGCACTGCGCACTCGAGCCAGGTGTTCTTTTGGCTCCAGGCTTGTGAGTGTACTTTTTATACAATTACATAATTTTATATAATTCAGACATTATTGCACTATTGTTTCTCTTATTTGAATCTTTCAGATTTACACTGACATTCCAGTGCTCTACCATTTTGTATGTATTATTTATTAAAACATAGCCTACTGTACACTGAACACCCAGCCAGAGAAGTCAGTAAGGGTTACCTCAGCCGACACTGGTCCATAAGGTGCTTTTAAGGGTGAGAGAGATTGGATGCCTGCCAATATGCAGTCTGATCAAGCAGGTCATTGGGCTCAGTTAAGTCCCTTGTGGAAATCATCTCTCCACCTCTTTGTGAACAGAGTCATCCCTAATAGCGGATTCATGAGATGGAATACCTTTCTGCAATGGAGTCTCTTGTCCAGCCCACAGCCCAGGAGAGTGCTTCTCACAATATCGTGCCACTTGTAACTGCTGTGCACCAAGAGCAGAGCACAAGGGAGGAAGACAGTCACTAGATAACTATAGGCTCCGTCTTCATATGATTTCCGCCCAGAATTGGGCACAAAGAAGATCAACCGCCCCAAGACTTTGAGAGTACTCCAAGGTTTCCCAGAACTTTCCAACTCTGTTGTGTCAGACAGTGGCCATGTTGGGTGATCAGTGCAAACAGTAGAGATATTCTGTGTAGTTTGCTAAAGCTCCAAGAACAACAAGATGGCCTCAGTAGAGGGGATCAAAGACAGGGGTTAGTACCCAATTAAAGCTCCCAGTGTGATCAATAAACATATCAGGCGGGAGATATTCACCAGGATATCCGACTATGCTGCAATATTTGGTACCTGAAGTACTCCACAGGCCCAAAATAGCCCGTGGAGTACTTCAGTAGCTCAATATAAGAAAATGGAGCCTCTATGAACTCCTGAACAGACTTTCCTCACTGCAGGTCAAAATCAATAGGTATTCCGATGATGAACTGTAATATATTTGGCAACATAAGCCTCTAGCAAAATGCAATGCAACTATGCGGGAAGAGAGGACAGTGTCATTACAGTCAAGGATGCCTATTTAATTTTCAGCAGTATCACAAGTCACTTTCTTTCACCTCTCAATAAGTTCAAATGCATGTGTGGAAAGCAGGGTTGTGAACTTTGTTTATGCATTGAATACCTCATTACATGGTTTGAGTATTATTACACAGTCCAATACATCCATTCATATTATGATTTTGTTTCTACCATTTGAGCTATTGGAGAAAGAAGGTAATGTATCCTGCAACTCTTTTGCTTTAACACATATAGCCAGAAGAAAATAATCTTCCATTTACCAATTGACTGTGAACTGGAGCAAAACAGTTATTGTACACTTACACAAAGCCTTATAATTCAGCCACACCATATAATCATCTAGCTTGGGTTTCCTGTTTTGGAGGTACACTGTGCCATGAGAAATCCAAGAAGTGTCTAGTCTGAAAAAAAAGTATTTCTCACACTCACATATTACAACTTTCTATTGTACTGTTGGCAGCTCATTTTTCTGTAGACTAAATTATATCTTGTAATGGCAGATCTGTTTGTGATACAGTGCTTTTGTTTGGAATTCTCATTTATTTTAATTATTTTCAATGTTTCATTCCAATCAGTGACAAAAAAATAATATAATAATGTATAATGAAATAAAATACTATACAATTAATAAGATATATGTAACAATACTAATTTATCAAATTTCTACACTAACAAAGGAGCAAGTGGTGCAGTATACTCAGGGTCCCATTATGTCATGCTCTCTCTCTCTATATATATATATTATTAAATATTACTAAATATTATATACTTTGTAGCACTCTATTACTTAAATTTTCCATAATTTTAATCCTCCGTGTCCTGTACAGTACTGTCAGTGCACTTCTTTCACAAACCTCACTCTGTATATTCATTACCTAGCAACCACAGTCCCACAACATGTTATAGCATCATGCTTTTTACATCACGTGATCTTCCATACACACTTCCGGGTCGGCACTGATCGCGGAGAGGT
>OW240913.1:197226903-197239323 GCA_933207985.1 Pelobates cultripes
ATCTTCAGGAAAGTCTTCGACTGGAAATCTCGATTAAGCATCCTGATTAGTTCAACTGTCAATCAAACCACTGATATTACAAAGAGCCACAAGGTTGTTTTCCTTTTTAAAATATGGAAGCAAACGTTTTTTTTCTACACAAACACTTTGACACTGTTGAAGTCTTGATCATAGAATCTCTGCTTTGTCCTTCAATAGGCCCCGGTCTCAAATTAGATCATTTAGCATAGCAACAACAAAAAGGATTGGGAGCACACCCAAAAAATGCATTCTACAGGAATGGTGCTGCTGTAGTGACCAATATTCATACATGATAAAAATTAAGTTATGGCACACACATAAAAATACACTAATAATCTTATCAGGATACTTAATTCGCCTATCTAAGAAAACGAATATGAGGATTCAGTTCCACCATATAGCCATTGGAGTAACTAAACGACCTCCATTTGTTTAAATATACATAGGGATTTAGGAGAGAGCACAGGTAACTTTTTTCTTTGGTTTTTACTGTATATATTGGGACTGATGTGTACTGTGGTGGTTGCTGCCGCCCAGGAGTGATGGGAGTGAGCCCAGGACTTATCTTCTTGTATTTGTATTCACTTTTTGCATCACACAGCTTTGTTACAATGCTGCCGCCCATCCCATGTGTTCAGGCCCGTCGCGACAAGGCAAGCAAACCAAGCAATTGCTTGGGGCCCCGAGCTGGCCTGGGGCCCCAAGACAACGACCAGGGACGTATTAGCTGCAAGGCAAACAAGGCATTTGCCTTGGGCGGCACTTTCCAGGTGGCGGCAAAAAAGCCGCCCCCAAATGCCCAGGGCTCCATGTCCATTTTGCTTGGGGCCCCCACATTCCTTCAGCCCTCCATGTGTTCACTATTAAGGGTTATTAAGTATATAGGGGTGTATATAAAAAAATACCCCTCTCTGTCTCATTAGAGATATCTTTGGCAGAAGCTCAAGGAAGCAAGGTGAAAGGTCAGTGTAGGACCCGCCTAGGGGGGTCTGCCTTGACGTTGGCAGGCGGGCATTCCCTCCAATGGCTATTGGAGTAACTAAATTACCTCCATTTGTTTAAGTATACACACAGATTTAGGAGAGAGCGCATGTAACTTTTTTCTTTCGTTTTTACTGTATGTATTGGGGCTGATGTATACTGTGGTCATTGCTGCTGCCCAGGAGTGATGGGAGTGAGCGCAGGACTTATCTTTTTGTATTTATATATACATTTATACATATGCAGTTGTCAAATATTAATGTATTTTAGATGTTTGTAGGAATGCAATGCCTACTTAATAAATTAATTATACTGCATTTATTTGCCCTATTTTGGAGTTGGGAAGCGGGGGGCACCTTAACATTTGTGTACCTGACATGTAACTAATGCCCTGACAATGGACTTAGGGTAGCCTAACCATTTGCAAAACCTGAAGAAAATAATGGATCCGAGCACTTTAGATTATAGTTGCAGTCTTTAACAGGAAATGGAATGCAGAGTGATCCTGTTTTTTTCCATACAGTGTGGTCTTTATAAAATCTGATATTGATCAGATCTTAAGTTCATTTGTTTGAGATGATATAGTTGTATATATTTTTTTATTTATGCTTTTTCACCTTTAATGTATTGGCATATAATGAATACAATATCACTCACTAAAACCTTTAACACACCTAAGAATGAATTGCATTGTATATCATAAGTAATGAAAATGTCAAACCTTTTAGATTCAAATTTAAGACTAGTGCTTGTGGTGTGAACCAGAAGCATAAATAGTACTATGCCAATTGTAAAAAAAATAATCATAATATATTATATATATATATATATATATATATATATATATATATATATATAATATATATTAAGGCAGTTTGGCCTGTAATTGTGGGATGGGCTTATTATTTTCTTACCTATTAAAGGAACAACCCTTACCTGGCTCCATACCGTTCAATGTTAGCGTTTGAATGATATCCACTTCTGGGTTCATACAATTTTGATAGTACCTGTGCTCCATGAGGTCTTCAACTTTAGCTGTGTCCAGGAATCAAGCCGCAGGTTTTTTTTTCCGATCAAACAGCTTTCTTCTTGAAACCAGATTGAGTCCTGATACTCACCAAACCTTAAGTTGATCTACCCGTCGCGCCAGGCTCAGTCCCGTGGTGTCATCACGGTTTTGGTCCACACTTTACGGTCGCATTCGTGTGTTTTACGTCCTTCTGACAATTCACATTGTCTGTTCGTGTCAATTTGTTCATTACATAGTTTATGGTCGAACATATCCTATTCGTTTCCTCCACCTCTTAGTATACTGAAACTCCCGAACTGGAACTCCATTAATCACATTGACCTGTCATACGGTTAAACGTTCGTACACATAATCGCACAAAAGGCTGTTCAAAGTACTCCTAATACTGACCTCTACAGGTCAACCCTCATATCACATCATAAAACACCCTAGGATTTTGTGGGATTTTCTGCTCACACAAATACATACATACAATACATACAACTTTAATGTATCTATGCTGTGAGGTGAAGAGGGAGTGTTTGTTTAGATTTGTCCATGTTGGTAGATTTTTCTCAAGTAGTCAAGTTGCAGGTTGCACTCTGTGTTTTTCTTCTGTATTGGTGATTCAAGAGCTTAGAGATCACGTCAGTTTCATTTATTGTATTGGCTGTGTGTAGTTTAATTGTAAATCACGGTTTATCTTCCAAGCATTTTATTGCATACCGGATGTCCTACAAATCTTCTACTCTTTATATTACATGCTTTTCTATAACAATTGTCCTCAATGGGTGACCAAATGTTGCTATTATGCTCACTTCCAATACATTGCTGGTCAATGCATTTGGGACATATTTTCATCCATCACATAGGTATACCTGTAGCATTCTGTTTAGATTTTTACTTTTGTTCCATGCAGTATGCCTCTTCTTTGCAACTAGGTCAACAGATAACCTAGAGGCGGGGGAAGGCACCAGCAACACCACTTTGGGTGACATTCATGCTATGTTATCATCACTTATGAATTCCATGAGCAAAGTGAACGATAGGCTGGAGAATCTCGAGTCTGTCACCACAGCCCTCACTAAGGCTGGGCTACAGTACAACCTGCATCAACTGAAGCTCAATCAGTTTGTACAGTCCAATCTTCTGATGCTCAGGACGTTAACCCTGTGTCAGGTTACCTTTGGTGTCTTCCTCAGAGGAGGTTAGACACCTAGACGTCCATCCTCCTAGGGGGGCTGACTCACCCGATCCTTGCACTCCTCCCGGCCGTTTACACGCCGGCCGCGATAGCTCCGCCTCCTTTTATGACGCGGCGCTCAGTAGCCGACGTCATGACGGCAATCACGTTCCGACCCGTCAATTACGGCAACCAAGTGCCGAACAACGAATCAGGACTCGTTGGGGGCGGAGCCAACAGTTAAAGAGCCAAGGTATAAAAAAGGGTTCTGTGGAATGATTCATTGCCCTGTCGTGGTTCTAGCTAGTCTGGTCACTCAGTGCACTTACCTCTATTGTCTTTTGGTTCCTGACTCGGCTTGTATTTTGACCCTGCTTTCCTCTCTTGTCCTTTTGACTCGGCTTGTCTCTCGCTTACCTGATCTCTCGTTCCCTCGACCTCGGCTTGTCTCTGACCATTCTTTTGCTTTCTCCTTACGTTAGTCCGGCCATTCTAAGGTCCTATACGTACCTATCTCCTGTTTGTATTCTGCGTGTTGGATCCCTGTCACGATCCTGACATTACGACAGGGCCAATGGATCCTGCAGGTACAAACTCTCAGGTCGGTTCTCCTGACTCTAGATTTGAGGCCATGGATCATAGAATGGACCAGATGGCTGTAGCTCTGCAAGCATTGCTATCTCGTCCTAGTAGTCACTCAGAGGAGATGCGTACCCCATCTATCTCTCCTATAAGTACAGGCCTAGAGGTAGCCACAGTGGCTACTTCTTCCCGTGTTACGTCCCCGTCACGCTATGGCGGCGCTCCTGACACTTGTCGAGGTTTTTTAAACCAGATAGGTATTCATTTTGAATTACAACCCCACGCCTACCCCACTGACAGGGCAAAGGTTGGATTTATAATTACCTTGCTCATTGACAAGGCACTTAGATGGGCTAACCCCCTGTGGGAAAATGATAACCCGTTAGTTTATAATTATAATGCTTTTGTCGCTGCATTTAGGAGAGCTTTTGACCCTCCAGGAAGAAAGGCCAATGCAGCTAGACTACTGTTACGTCTTAGACAGTATAACCGAACCCTAGTGGATTATGCTTTAGAGTTCAGATCCTTGGCGGCAGAAGTCAAGTGGAATGAACAGGCTTATATGGACGTATTTATGAACGGGTTATCTGATGAGATTTTAGATGAGGTAGCCACAAGAGATCTTCCTGAAAATTTGGAGGATCTGATTTCATTTATTTCCCGAATAGATGAACGTATGAGACAGAGGCAGAATATTCGGGATAGAACCCGCAGATCCTCCATAAGACTAGCTCCCTCATTTCAGACTTCTGGTTCTACTACTTTAGCTCTCCCAGAACCTATGCAAATAGGTAATACTCGACTCTCAGAAGAGGAAAGACAGTACAGGAGAAGGGAGGGTCTTTGTATGTATTGCGGAATTAGAGGTCACCTACGCCTAAATTGCCCTAACCGGCCGGGAAACGCCCGCACCTAAGTTTCTCAAGAGGACAGGCCTTGGGTGTTTCTATCTTGTCCTCTATATATGATTATAAAGATCATAGGCTTCTGATACCTGTTTCTTTAGCTTGGGAAAGGGGAGTACTTAATGCTATGGCTTTGATAGATTCCGGAGCAGCTGAAAGCTTTATTGACCAAGCCTTTGTCACTAACCATTCTATCCCATCTCAGCTAAGGGATACACCCTTGGCCGTTGAGGCCATAGATGGTAGACCATTATCTGAACCTGTTATTTTTCGTGAAACCATACCAATTAAGTTAACTACTGGTATCCTTCACGAGGAAAGAATATCCCTCATGCTGATCTCATCTCCTTCAGTTCCTATAGTCTTGGGGTATCCCTGGCTTAAGAAGCATAACCCTATCATTGACTGGGAACTGGGTGAGATAGTCTCCTGGGGTCAGGGTTGCCAGAGAGGATGTTTGCAGAAAGTCTCACCGATTTGCAGGGTTGACGCCCCGGTTAACTCTTCCCAACCTACAGATTTACAGATACCGTCGCAGTACCTAGATTTAAAGGCAGTCTTTGACAAAAAGAGGGCTGATACTTTACCTCCACATAGGTCTTTCGACTGTAAAATTAGACTCCTACCTGGTACTATGCCTCCGAGGGGTACGGTATATCCTTTATCCACTAAGGAAAACTTAGTCCTAGAGGAGTACATACGTGAAAACCTAGACAAAGGTTTTATTAGGAGATCATCTTCTCCGTCCGGGGCCGGTTTCTTTTTTGTAGATAAAAAAGACGGCACTCTACGGCCTTGCATTGATTATCGGGGCTTGAATAAGATAACTGTTAGAAATGCTTATCCTATTCCTTTAATTACTGAGCTCTTTGATCGACTGAAAGGCTCCAAGATTTTTACCAAGTTAGATTTGAGGGGAGCTTATAACTTGGTGAGAATTCAGCAGGGAGACGAATGGAAAACAGCTTTCAATACCCGTTATGGCCACTATGAATACACGGTAATGCCCTTCGGGCTTTGCAATGCACCTGCTGTATTCCAGGACCTTATTAATGAGGTTCTTAGGGAATTTCAGCATGAATGCGTTATAGTATATTTGGATGATATACTAATACACTCTAGAGAGATTGAGACTCACCACAGACAAGTCAGAAGGGTACTGCGCAAACTGTTACAACATGGATTGTACTGCAAATTGGAAAAGTATAGCTTCGATCAATCTCAGATAAACTTTCTTGGCTACGTTATTTCTGGAGACGGATTTAGGATGGACCCCATTAAACTCCAATCGATTTTAGATTGGCCATTGCCCAGGGGACTCAAGGCCATTCAGAGATTTATCGGATTCTACAATTATTATAGGCGCTTCATTAAAGGTTACTCTTCTATTATTGCTCCTATTACCAATATGACTAGACAGGGTGCTGATACCAAGACTTGGTCCACAGAGGCTCTCTCTGCTTTCAAAACACTCAAAGAACATTTTGCCTCAGCACCGATATTAGTTCATCCTGACACATCTTTGCCTTTTCTACTCGAGGTAGACGCCTCGGAGACAGGTATAGGCGCTATCTTGTCCCAAAGGCTAGGTTTGGATAAACCGTTACATCCATGTGGGTTTTTTCCAAGAAATTATCTGGGCCTGAAAGTAGATATGACATTGGTGATAGGGAACTGTTAGCGGTCATTATGGCTTTAAAGGAATGGAGACATTTGTTGGAGGGGACATTATACCCGGTTACTATTTTGACGGATCACAAGAATTTGTCCTACATAGGGGAGGCCAAGCGCTTGTCCGCCAGGCAAGCTCGTTGGTCCTTGTTTCTGACACATTTCAATTACGTGCTCACTTATAGACCTGGTTCTAAGAACTCTAAGGCAGATGCATTGTCCCGTCAACATGAACCTTCTACGGTGTCTGAAGTAGCTTTGTCTTCTATCGTTCCCAAGTGTAATATTATTGCCAACACATGTGTCAGGATACACTCGCCGTTGCTTGCTGAGATCAAGAAAGTACAACATCTAGCTCCCAAACCTGTTCCTGGGGATCGATACTTCGTTCCTCCTGAGCTCCAAGTGGAACTGCTGCATTGCTTTCATGACAGTAAAATTGCTGGGCACCTCGGCACACGCAAGACGTGTTCCCTGATTTCTAAAGATTTCTGGTGGCCTTCCCTTCGTAAGGATATAAGGGATTTCGTCAGGGCATGTGCTGTCTGTATGAAGACTAAGCAACCTCACGCGCTCCCTTGTGGACTTTTGCTTCCCTTAGAAATTCCCGAGAGACCATGGTCGTGTTTGGCTATGGACTTCATTGTCGATTTGCCTGTTTCTAAAAAACATACTGTTATTCTCACGGTGATTGACAGGTTTACTAAAATGGCTCATTTCGTGCCCTTGCCTAAACTGCCCTCGTCTCCCGAATTAGCTGAGATATTCGCGAGGGAGATTTTTCGTCTACATGGTATTTCCTCTGAAATTGTTTCTGATAGAGGTTCCCAATTTGTTTCCCGCTTTTGGAAGTCTTTCTGTTCTCACTTAGGCATCAAGTTGAATTTCTCATCTGCCTATCATCCCCAGTCCAACGGAGCTGCCGAACGCACCAACCAAAAGATTGAACAATATTTGCGTTGTTTTGTTTCTGAACACCAGGACGATTGGGTTGGTCTGATTCCTTGGGTAGAGTTTGCACACAACAATCTCGTTTGTGATTCTACTCGTTCTAGCCCCTTTTTCTTGAATTATGGCTTTCATCCTTCCATTCTTCCGTCGGTTTCCCCTTCCCAAGGGGTTCCGCCGGTTGATGTTCATGTCGCCAATCTGAGAAAGTTGTGGGATCAGACTCGACGAATTCTTCTTCAGAATTCCACGGTGTTCAAACGACACGCTGACAAACGAAGACGGGTGGCTCCGGTTTTTGCCCCGGGTGATAAGGTGTGGTTGAGTACCAGAAACATCCGCTTGAAGGTTCCTTCCATGAAATTTGCCCCTCGTTACATAGGCCCTTACAAGGTTCTGTGTCGGATTAACCCGGTTGCGTATCGTCTTGCCCTTCCGCCTGCCCTGCACATCCCTAACTCTTTTCATGTTTCTTTGTTGAAGCCTTTGGTTTGCAACAGATTTTCCTCCGCTGAGTCCTCCCCTCTCTCTGTCCAGGTTGAGGGTCAGGAGGAATATGAAATCAAATCCATTCTCGACTCTCGTATTTCTCGGGGGAAGTTGCAATATCTTGTTGACTGGAAGGGGTATGGGCCTGAAGAAAGGTCTTGGGTGGTCCATGAAAATGTGCATGCCCCTCGTCTCCTCCGGGCATTTCATGCTCGTTTTCCGTTCCGCCCCGGTTCCTTCCGCCCGGTGGGCGTTTCTGAGAGGGGGGGTACTGTCAGGGTACCTTTGGTGTCTACCTCGGAGGAGGTTAGACACCTAGACGCCCATCCTCCCAGGGGGGCTGACTCACCCGATCCTTGCACTCCTCCCGGTCGTTTACACGCCGGCCGCGATAGCTCCGCCTCCTTTTATGACGCGGCGCTCAGTAGCCGACGTCATGACGGCAATCACGTTCCGACCCGTCAATCACGGCAACCAAGTGCCGAACAACCAATCAGGACCCGTTGGGGGCGGAGCCAACAGTTAAAGAGCCAAGGTATAAAAAAGGGTTCTGTGGAATGATTCATTGCCCTGTCGTGGTTCTAGTTAGTCTGGTCACTCAGTGCAATTACCTCTATTGTCTTTTGGTTCCTGACTCGGCTTGTATTTTGACCCTGCTTTCCTCTCTTGTCCTTTTGACTCGGCTTGTCTCTCGCTTACCTGATCTCTCGTTCCCTCGACCTCGGCTTGTCTCTGACCATTCTTTTGCTTTCTCCTTACGTTAGTCCGGCCATTCTAAGGTCCGGTATACGTACCTATCTCCTGTTTGTATTCTGCGTGTTGGATCCCTGTCACGATCCTGACAGAAGGCAAGTCTGAGTTTATTTGGGCCGGATCATCCCCTCCCACAACTCCAGGCTCCACCTTCCCATATATATATATATATCTCATAAGAGCAAGCATTAGGCTGCTACTAGGATAGGACCTGCCGAATATCGGGTACTTTGACGTAGTTGGCAGGCTTATGCAATGTATGATCATATATTGTAACTAAACCCCCATCATTTTTTGCCTAGGTGAGGTGTTTCTAAATAAAACTATTACAATCTCTAAGATTTGAAATCATTGTTTAGTGAATAAGTGAGTGCGCTGGATTCTGTATTTTATATATACTGTGACAAACTTACTTTCCTGTGTGTGTTTGTCCAGGATCGTTTGGCAACCGCACAGCCCTATAGGGTAAGAAAACCAGGTCAAGACAAAGTCCAGTTTCAAAAAGGCCTCTGGCCTGTTTATTTTCTGTTGTTGTGAAGTAACAGGATACAATGAACAGCAAATCTTCTTTCCCCGGATATATCAATGGCAGCACTACGTATGGGTATAGCTCCTCCCCTTCTCAATTGGACAGGAACACCTCCTAAATAAAAGAGACTCCCCCCTATACCCCCTCAGTCTTTTTTTCCTGTCCACTTCTCAGGGACAGTGGAGTTTGCATCTCCTAAAAATTTTCTTTTGTGACTTATTTGGGTCTAATTGTAACCCTGGCCTATGGGGAGTTCAGCCTCTCTCCCAATGGAAGCCTCAGGACACGGCGTCTCACCAAGGGCGACCCCCTGGAGGATTCTCCCCTTAGCAACCGGGGAGCTATGCTGCAGTAACCCTAAAGGGTAGCAGCTGGATGTGCCAGACCCAGAGAGGTGGTAATTCCCACAGAAGGGTTCACCTACTTGCTGCAAAAAACTTGGGCTTCTTGGCTTTCCCAATAAAGATGGCCTGCCCTATCCTCAGGATGTATGTGGCAGAGAAATAAGAATTTACCTGACTGGGGGTGGGCTCCTGCTTCCTTGTAGCTGATCCATACCGGTCGTGGAACGCATGGTGGAACACACGCCGATATTTCCGGCACTTCCGGTTTTTCAGCCTATCTTTTCCCTCTCTCCAGCAGTGGAACGCAGGTGGAACGCATGCCAGAGGAAGGCCAGCAGCAGGGGGATGTACTTCCTGTTTGGCATCTTATATTTAAAGGGTAAGCACCTCTATTCTGTCTGTATGCTGTTTGATGTAATTCTGCATAACTGGATTAAACTTCTGTCTTCTGGCTGCAGGTAAGTGACATTTCTTGTCCTTTTATTGTAATTTCTCTATTCCCCACTCCTTTTCAAAGCAATAATTGGTTGCTGGAAATTCTAATTTAAATCCATACTATAGATTCCCACGGTCAGGCTTCGAGAAATAGGTCGCAATCTAGAGGTTCTGAGTAAGTCACTACAAAATTTTTCAAGAAAAAAAAAAAAAAAGAGTGCATTTCAGACTTCTGACTGGGGGACTTTCAGTACTAACCATAGGTCCTCATAAAAGAAAAAGAAGGATAAGACCCCCTTATGTGAAGCTTGTGATGACAAGGTGCTTCCTGGGAAAAGGCTCTGCTTAGCTTGTCTTAAAGCAGCGGCAGGCCATGCTGAACCGGACCCAGATGTTCTCTCTTACATCCGTCAAGCAGTTTCAGAGGGTCTTCGACAGTCTGAGAGGGCTAAGAAAAGACGTAAATCTTTTAGCCCAGAGGAATATGCTGACTTAAGCTCTGATGAATACGTACCCCCGGTATTTGAGCAAGATGAGTTGTCATCTCAAGATGAGGAATATGGGGCCTCTCCTGTCTTTATAGACAGTGTGAGAATAGAAGCTTTAATCAAGGCAGTTGGAGCGTAATGATAAGAGAGAGGAGGAACCAGCTTCTAGTAAGCATTTTGCTGACCTGAGAAGGCGTAATCCTACCTTCCCAATACATGAGACCATTGAGGACCTCATTAAGCAAGAATGGAAGAAGGCTGAAAAAAGAATCTCTATTCAGGGTAGTTTTTCTAAACTATACCCTTTTAAGGCTACGGACAGTAACCATTGGGACCTTGCGCCCAAAGTAGATGCAGCTATTGTCCGATTAGCTAAAAAGACCACCCTTCCATTGGATGATGCCGGTACTTTAAAGAGATCCAATGGATAAACGTATGGACTCAAATTTGTCCAAAGCCTATATAGCCTCTGGCTCTGGGCTTCATCCTGCTGTAGCCCTGACATCTGTCTCTAGGGCCTTGAAGCAGTGGATGGATGACCTTAAAGAGGACATATCAAGTGGAGTCAGTAGATCCAGGCTGCTGGAATCCTTAAGGAAAATTAAGCTGGCTATTGATTTTTCATCAGAAGCTTCCATAGATTTGGTTAAAACCATCTCCAGAAGCATGGTCCTTACTGTAGCATCAAGACGGGCTCTTTGGGTGCGTAATTGGGTGGCAGATAATTCTTCAAAAAATAGCCTGTGTTCCCTCCCCTTTCAAGGAGAGATGCTCTTTGGCAAATACTTGGACGAATGTATCAAAAAGGCAGTAGAAGGACGTAAGGCCTTTCTTCCTCAAGATAGACGTCCTAAAAGATCCTTTCCGCAGGACAGACGTTCCTTTCGCGACAAGGACTTTAGACAATACAGACCTGGTAGAGAGTTTTCCAGATTCCAATCCTGGAAAAGTGGTCTCTCCTCTTCCAAAACCACCCGAGGACGTGGTGGCAATGGTAAACCTTCAAAGCAATTCTGATGGGACGCCAGTCCAGCCCTTGGGATTGGGAGCAAGACTTCTTCACTTCTACGAGGTCTGGGCTCCAGCAATACAGGACAAGTGGGTTTTAAAGACCCTAAATTCCGGCTACTACCTGGAATTCTCGACAATCCCTTATCCCCGGTTCGTGTCTACAAGCATGCCTATGGAAGCAGAGAAAGCAGTGGCCATTCGGTCTTTTGTTTCTTCCCTTTCAGCAGAAGGAGTTATATGTCCTGTTCCTGCAAAAGAAAGAGGATTGGGAGTTTATTTGAGACTTTTTCTCACTCCAAAAGCATCAGGGGAGTGGAGACCAATTTTGGACCTTCACAAATTAAACGAAAATCTGTATGTGAGAAAATTCAAGATGGAATCCGTAAGTTCCATTTTAAAAGTCATCTCCCCAGGTGACTGGTTAATCTCCATAGACCTTCGAGACGCTTATTTTCATGTTCCTATTGCTCCACCAAACCAGAAGTTCCTGAGATTTGCGATTCACCGTCAGCATTTTCAGTTTCAAGCCCTTCCCTTTGGCCTGAGCACAGCTCCCAGGACTTTCTCAAAGATCCTGGTTGCCTTAATAGCACATATCCGTCTGGAAGGCATCTCAATATTCCATTATCTCGACGACATCTTGATTCTCTCACACAGCAGAGATATTCTCCTTCTTCATCGAGATTGGGTTCTTTCAATTCTTCAAAAATTTGGATGGTTGGTAAACCTCAAGAAGAGTCAGCTTTCCCCCCTCTCAAGTTATGATATACTTAGGGGCAAGATTCGACACAATCCAGTCACAGGTCTTCCTATCCTTGGACAGGGGGCTTCGTATTCAATCAAAGATCCTTCGTCTTCTGCCTCTGAACTCCATCCTGGCCTGGGAATTTATGAGCCTTCTGGGAAGTTTGTCCTCTACAATAGGCCTTACGAAATGGGCCCAGTGGCATATGAGGATTCCACAAGAAGGGTTTCTAACCCAGTTTATGAACAAGGATCTGAATCAAGCAATCTCTTTATCATCAGAGATCAAGAAGGACCTGGCATGGTGGCTGATGAACGAGAATCTAT
>OW240913.1:197246685-197337415 GCA_933207985.1 Pelobates cultripes
CCTGGGCAAGGACACCATAACAACTTAATTTTGATGATATTGTTATGGTGCATGGAGTGTTCTTTCTTGTATTATTTTTTTTCTAGACAACACTGCCTTCAATAACCGCCAGTGCAGCCGGTCAAATGCTTTTTCAGCATCGGGAGAGACAAAAAGTCCCCCCTGATGCTGTGTCTGCAATTTATGCAAGATGTTAATGACCTTTCTTGTATTATCCGACCCCTGTCTTCACAAAGCCCACCTGATCGCTGTGTACAATATGTGGCAGTCTATTTGCGTATCATCCAGAACACCTCTTCTTTTGTCCACTAAAAATAGTTAAAAAAGATTGGAGAGGAGGAGATTATAACAAAAAAATAGGCTCTGAAGAGATGAAATTTATTTTTAATTTCAATACCTTAATTCCCCATGGTCTTAATTCAGATTTTGAGATCTGTCATTTTATTTAACTTTTAAATTTGGGTCTTAATTCTTCTTTTTACCTATCGTTATTATCACTTATCTTGTGATTTTATATCTTCACATGTTATTTGTTTGCACTATAAGAGTTGGCTTTAAATACCTACACTAGATGTGGGTGTATATTGAACAATTGATTGATTTTAATAGTTATTAATTATGTTTGGCTTTTTTTTTTTTTTTTTCCTTACTCTCTCTGTTATGTCACTTCACTAATTGTGTGAGATATGGACTCTCCATTTTTGAAGACTTTTTCAATTTGCACAATGGAGAATAATATGTTTTCACTAGCTTTATATTATTAATGGAAAAAAATGGACTGATTTACAGTGGAACGCATGGATCTGACACCATGCGTTCCAGTGATGTCATTAGTGTGTGCCAAGATCGCAAAGCGGAACCAGAAGTGACACGCACGGAACCGGCGGTGGAACGCAGAATGCGTTCCACACGGAGAAAATCCGGAAGAAGAAGAAATTGTGGACGTATAAAGGCGCCGAAAGGCTCACACTCACAAACACTGACTGACACCAACTGAGGAAGCCCTTGTCACAGGGCGAAACGCGTTTTGGAGAGACACAGTCTACAGGTTCAACTTTGTTTTGGACCATTTCGTTTAGTTTTTATTTTATTGCACAATATTATTTGGAAAGGTTTTTTTTCCTTTTATAATAAAGTCACCAACTTTTGGATTAACCTATTGGAATAGTGCAATTCTTCCATCATCACCTTCCTAACCCTGAAGGATAAACACCAAGAAGGATGGGGACATCCTATTAAGAGTCCCACTGCGCTGCACATAAGAGCCATATGTCAGACTGGCTCTAGGCTTGTGAGTAATATTGCTCTGCTGCTGTATACTTTATTTTATTTCATACAGTCTACACTATGATGTTTTGTTCTTTTTTTTTAGAACCTACAGAAGTGTGTTCCACCTATTGTATGTATATTTTGTATTTGCGTATAGTTTAGTGGATATTTTCGTGTCAGTATTTAAGAGAGACAAGGGGCGAAAATTCTGTGGAGATGTCGGGGGCTTATTCGGTTTTGGCAGTGTGACAATGTGGGCCACTAGTATTTCCTTGGGGAGTAGTCCATTAAGAACAGCGTTGTTGAACGTTTAACAAGGTACAACGTCACAGTCGATCTAAATTTTTTATAGTAGATGTTGTCTAAGTCATCTGGTCCAGGGGACTTCCCTGCTGGGAGGGATTTAATAATGGCTAGTAGTTCTTGGTCCTCCATTGGTCTGGTGAGGTCATCTTGCTGGTGCTGTGTGAGCCTTGGTAACCGTAACCACTTTAAGTAGTCATTAATGCCCATATCTGTTGGCTGTCTAGTTAGTGTGTCATCTAGTAAATTGTGCAGATTAGAGTAATATTTGACAAAGACGTCACTGTTGCCCTTAGGTGTTGTGATTTTTGTACCCTTATGGTCCATTAGGTAGGAGATATTTTGATTTGCTTGTCTCTTTTTTAGATGGTGCGCCAAAAGCTTACTCACCTCATTGCCCTGTAAGTAATGGGTAATTTGGAGTTTCTGCATGTGTGTGCCTAGCTGTTCAATTGATTGCTGGTATAAGAGTCTAGTTACCTATTTAATGCGGTCCTTCACTTCAGGAGACAGACTGTTCTAGTTTTGTCTGATAAGTCGTAAAGTTCTTGTTGCCAAGCTCTGAGTTTAGTATGGGTGATCTTTTTCAAGTAGGCCACTCTTCGGAGCAGTAAACCCCTCACTACCGTCTTGTGAGCTAGCCACATTGTCGTGTTTTTCACCTCCCCTGTTTCATTTTATTTAAAATAGGACTTGAAGTCATCGTCCAGTGTTGTAACAAAGTCCCTGTCCCGCAGCAGGGAGTCATTGATTTTCCAGGGGCTGTGATGTTTAAAGTAATACATATTTTTCAATTCATGGTCATGATCAGACCATGTGATTTGTTGCATTTTGCACGAGACAAGTTGATTTAAGTTGGAGCCTGAGAGGAGGAGCCCACCTATCTTTGTGTATTAGTTATGGACTGTGGAAAAGCATGTGTATGCCTTCTCTGTGGGATGTGTAGTCCTCCATGCGTCAAAGAGCTGGTAAGTGTGGAGTTTTTGAATGGCTTTGCATTGCCGTTTCAGTGAGCAATGACTGTGACTTTGTTTGGAATGTGTTGTGTCCATTTTTGGATCAAAAACATGGTTGAAATCCCCACAAAGTGCTGTAAGGCCTTTTTGAACGCTAGCTACCCTTTGTAGGATTTTATGTAAGAAATTTTGTTGGTTAGAGTTTGGTGAATATCCGTTTGCTACAGTGTATAGCATGTCATTTCTCAATCCTTGTACTATGACATATCTGCTGTTGGTGTCTATATCATGGGACTGCAAGGTAAACATGATGTTTCTGCTTAGTAATATGGATGCCCCTCTGGACTTGGTGGGAGAGGTGGCATGAAACTGATGTGAGAAGTCTGTGGAAAGTATTTTGTGGTGGTCATTGTGCCTAAAATGGGTCACTTGTAAGCACAGTATATCTGCATCTAAACTTTTGATCTCTTGAGAAGATGTCTTTTCACTGGGATATTTAGTCCCTGTACATTAAAGGTACATATCTTCACAGTGGTTGTCTAGGTTGAAATTCGGTGGATAGTGTAAAAGTGTTTCTTTATTGTGAGGGCCACCGCTCTCCCTAGCTTGCACAAGCAGAGCTGTGGAACCTTCAGTACTCAGTAATATCATCCCCGTAGGTTCAGCGGAATAATGTTTCTGATTGCTCATGGTAGGAGCACCTCCGAGTATAACGTTGTGAGTAACATAAAATATTAGGTTAGTTTAAAAAACAACATGAATTACAAGAAATAAAGTATATACAACAATAAATAATGCCAGTGAAATGGCTTGGCACTGCATCATCGTGCCGTGGGGGTAGACGCCTAGTGCCACAAGTCCTCAGGGAGCTCCCTCACTCGATGGCTTTACATAATTTACATCTATGTGTTTCTGCCCCGTTAGTAATTTTTAATTTGTTTACATATTAACATCTCCTCAATATAGAACTTAGACATGTTTAAGCAATTACATGTGAGTGTATGCGCATTCAGCCGAAGAGGAGGAGAGGAGGAGGAGAGGAGGAGGAGAGCACTTTAGAAAGAGGTAGGTTTAACCCCTTCCTCTCCATCCAGCCCGGCGGGAGGGAACCATGAGGGTGGGGGCACCCTCAGGGCACTATAGTGCCAGGAAAACGAGTATGTTTTCCTGGCACTATAGTGGTCCTTTAATTGAGGCAAATTTCGGGAGAATTAACTTTGGGGCTTGTGGACAACTTAAAGTGTGGTTATTTACCAGTGACCAGCTTCTCCATACCAATGGGTAATATAATTTATTTATTTATTGGGTTGGTTACATGTTTTTTCTGTATTTTTTTTTTTTTGGTTAGTGGAGTACCTCAAAAACATCCACGTTTGTGGTAACTAACTATGAACTTGGGCCCCTCTTGGACATGTGATCAGTTGCTATTTGATCTCCTGCTATCCCCCCATATTACTTGACCACCTTTCATACATTTACGTTACCCTGATCCGGTGAGTTTTGAACATCTAGTAGTGTAGGAACGAGAAGTGCTAGAATGTATACAGTCTTAGTCCGAATGTCCTATCTTTTCCTTGCTTTCTTCCATTCCGGCGACACTCTGGTTTTGTCCCTCTCTGGGCTGGGTTGATCTAGTGGTGCAATGTCCCAGGATCACAGTATGCGGTTTCTGTACTCCGATGTCGCAATGCTGATGGTTTTTCCTTCTCTGGATACCAGGAGCTTGGTGGGGTACACCCACCTGTAGGGGAGATGATGCTTTCTCAGCTGCGTGGTGATCGCCCTGAATTCCCGCCGGCGCTTCAGCGTATATGCCGAGACATCCGCGAAGATTGTCGTCCCTCTATAGGCAGCAGGAAAGATCTTTGCGCTTTCTGTTTGCGGTGATAACAGCATGAAAATAGTGCATCCGGATCAGCACATCTCATGGTGTGTCCGATGGCAGGAATTTTGGCTTGGCAGTGTGGTGAATTCTATCAAGGAGGAACAGGTCATGTGGTAAGTCTGATATTAACTCTCTCAGTAGGCCGTGACATGGGCTGTAACATAGGCGTGCGCAGCCTATTGCATTAGGGTGTGCACCCTAAAGCACAAGCACACGCCGCATATATATATGTATATATGTATATATATATATATATATATATATATATATGTGTATATATACCGTGTTTCTCCGAAAATAAGACCGGGTCTTATATTAATTTTAGTCACAAAAAACACACTAGGGCTTATTTTCAGGGTAGGGCTTAGAGCCAGTCTGTCAGCCGGTGTCCGCGCTGTGTAACCCCCCAGAGACCCTCACCTCCCCCTCCCTGTAATATTCTCCCCTCCCTCCCTGTAATACTCTCCCCCCTCCCTCCCTGTAATATTCTCCCCTCCCTCCCTGTAATACTCTCCCCTCCCTCCCTGTAATATTATCTCCCCCTCCCTCCCTGTAATATTATCCCCCCCTGCCTCCCTGTAATACTCTCCCCCCTCCCTCCCTGTAATATTCTCCCCTCCCTCCCTGTAATACTCTCCCCCTCCCTCTCTAATATTATCTCCCTCCCTCTCCCCTCCCTCCCTGTAATACTCTCCCCCCTCCCTGTAATATTATCCCCCCTCCCTGTAATATTCTCCCCCCCCCTCCTGTAATACTCTCCCCCCCCTCCCCTGTAATGTGTGTGTGGGTGCTGTGTGGGTGCTGTGTATGTCTGTGGGTGCTGTATGTCTGTGGGTGCTGAATGTGTGTGGGTGCTGTATGTGTGTGGGTGCTGTGTATGGGTGCTGAATGTGTGTGGGTGTTGTGTATGTCTGTGGGTGCTGAATGTCTGTGGGTGCTGTGTATGTCTGTGGGTGCTGAATGTCTGTGGGTGCTGTATGGGTGTGGGTGCTGTGTATGTCTGTGGGTGCTGAATGTGTGTGGGTGCTGAATGTGTGTGGGTGCTGAATGTGTGTGGGTGCTGTATGTGTGTGGGTGCTGAATGTGTGTGGGTGCTGAATGTGTGTGGGTGCTGAATGTGTGTGGGTGCTGTGTATGTCTGTGGGTGCTGTATGTGTGTGTGCTGTGTGTGTGCTGTGTGTGTTGTATGTGTGTTTGTGGGTGATTGTGGGGTGTGGAGGTGGGGGTACATTATTTGCTATCCCCCCTCCCTTCTTACCTTTTGTAGGGAGGGGGGGTCGTGCTGCTGCTCCCTTCCCTGGTGGTCCAGTGGAGGAGGGGGTCGTGCTGCTGTGATCCCTGGTGGTCCAGTGGAGAGTGAACTCTAGCCCCCTGTGGGGCTAGAGTTCACTCTCGCGAGATTTGAGCGTTGTCGTGGCAACGCTCATATCTCGCGAGAGGAACCCGGCGGATCTGCCGGCAATAGCTCCGCCGGGTCCTCTCCTGCCTCCCTCCCTGTATGCGGGTCAGTGGGGAGGGAGGCTGAGAGCAGAGCAGGCGCTCAGATAGCGCCGGCTCTGCATGAGCCGACAGGGGAGATCCTGAGATCTCCCCTGCCGGTCTCAATATACATAGGCGGGCCACGGGGATTAGGGTGTGCCCAGGCACACCCGGCACACCCCGTGCGCACGCCTATGGGCTGTAAGGTCTCCTGTACCCACACTTTCGGTGATGCCCCTTATGCGCAGGTTATAGCGGCGGGCCCAAACCTCCATGTCCAACAGCTTAAAATCTTGTTCATCCAATCTGGAGGTTAGGCCTTCTACTTTGCTCGCCAGATCGTGAGGTGCGGCTGCTCAGATCATGCAGGTCTTTGCGGAGATCTTTCATGGCTGTATCCAATTTAGATAGGATTTTGTTAGACATCTCATCCAGGAGGCTTTTCAGTAAGCTGTGAGTCAGCATGGTGTCTTGTTCTGTAGACTGTGAGGTAAGCTCGTGCTCATCATCCGCGCCATCTTGGGCCTGTTCGGTGTGCTGTAAGGCTCGCCCTTGACCAGCTCTGGATACAAATAAATTTGCTTTTTTCCCCCTCTCTGTGGTCCGTTTCCCCTTAGGCTGTGATATTGCAAAGAGATTTTTGTATAATCAGGCTGTGATTGCTCACTAATAGCCCTCGAGATACGGAGCTGCAAGCACATGCTTCCACTCCATTTCGAGTCCGCATTGTGTACATTTTTAAAAGATAATAAGATAGATATGACACTTATCCAGGAAACCCATTGGATAACCTCTCCCTCTAAACTATGACATTTTAGTAATTTTCCAATAGGTTATTCTGCTAATTTAGAGGGCAATCGCAAAAAAGGGAGTAGCCATTTTTTTGTCAAAATATCTAAAATTTTAATTAATTCATTCAGAAAATTACTGTGACAGCAGATTTCTACTGTTAATTTCTAAAATAAATAATATGGTATTTACACTGGTCAATATTTATGCTCCTAATGACTTCTCAATGGGTTTCCAGGAAGATTGTATCTTTAAAATTTAAAAGATTGTTTATGGCTATTTGATTATTGGAGGCAACTTCAATGTGTCTCCAACTTACAATTAGATAACAGTAACAACAATAAAAAAAGATTGGAATTCTACACTGAAAACATCTGTTAAAAACTTTAATGAATTTTTGACTAAAAACTCACTTTATGACTGTTGGGGAACTTTTAATCCAGGGTTGAGGGACTATATACATTTTTCTCATGTCCATGAGACCTTTTTCCGCATAGATTTATTTCTCTCAAAATGTAACGTTTTGGATTTAATCATCAAGTCTAAAACTGCTTCAATTGTTTTATCAGACCATTTTTTATTCATTAAATCTTCTTTAAAAAAAAAAAAATCTAAATTTGAAATAGATGGATATTGAATGAAAGTCTTTGAAAATAGACAATGTAACCTCGGAGCTGGCCACGGAATTAGATCAATTTATAAATATCAATGATAATGGGGAGGTCCCAATATCTACAGTTTGGTGTACACTTAAAAGTTTTGCAACTCAGGATACTACTTTTTTTTTCAATTTGACAATTTTTATTTTCCATATAGAAAAAGGGGGGGGGGGAAAGGGATACAAAAAAATAATGAGGGGGGGGGGGGATGAATGGGGCAGGGTGGAATAACAAAGGTTCCACTCATGACATTATACTTTATACAACATTTTCACTTTATACATTACACAGGTTATTAGTATTTATAAACATGACTACAACCTTGTCCGGCCTTTCTGTATAACCAGCTTATTGTTTTGGCTCTTTAACATGTATCTCCAGATGCCGGTCTGGCTGAAGTTACCTAGTATACCATTAGTGTTGCAAAGGTGGGGATGGGAATCACAGACAACAAATGTGGGGTATGATGGGGTGGGGTTAGTTGGTACCGTGTGTATTTCCAACGGTCATTATATCCCACTTTATTTAGTACAGCCGTAGTTTGGATAGTTTAAACAGTGTCGGCGGGGCGCTATCCATGCACCTCAGCCCGGAGGTGTCCACATGTTTACCAGCCTGTCCTGCGCTCGTTGTCGTGCCTTTTTACCGTGTGGCCTATGTCAATGAGTTGGACAGAAGGAGGTGGTGGGGGGGGAGTGGGGGGGGTCCAGGTGCTCACCCGGGGGGGGAGGGGTATGAGGGGAGTTAGCTTAAATATATACACACACTGGTGGGTTGTTTGTCTCGTCTGTATGTGGTACATCTACCTGGTTTCTTTTGAGAAGGGTTCGCTGTACCTGTTTGATCTCTCATCACCGGCCTCTTTCCACTGTTTCCCGGGGTATACCCTCTCAGATTGCGTTGGTGAGGCTAAAGAATCTTACTCATCCCCAGTTGTTTGGGACTTCACCTTGTTCCAGTATTGTTCCCAAATTTTCCCCGCCTCCATAGTTGCTACTCCCGTCCCCAATTGTTGGGCCGCCATGCGTTCATATTCCCAATTCTTTTGGATCTGGGTAACTAGCTCCGTTTTTGTGGGGATGTTCCGTGATTTCCAGTTTTTTGCTATTAGGTTACATGCTGCTATCAGCGTGTGGAATAGGAGTTTGGAGTGGACCTTGGTCAGGCCTTCTGGCCATATGTATAAGAGGCATGTAGCCGGGGTCAGGGTCATCTTTGCAGGAAGCAGTTGGTCCACGATGGTGCTCACCATGGCCCAGTAGGGTTGCACGTCTTTACATGTCCACCAAATATGTATTAGTGAGCCTGTGTCTAGCTGGCATCTCCAGCACTGAGTAGACATGTTCGGGAACATGTGTGCTAGCCGTGTGGGGACCAAATACCACCTGTATTGCAGTTTTCTCACTTGTTCAAAGTGTGTAATGCAGGCTGTGTTGCCCTTGTGGATTGTGAAGGCTCTGGACCATTGGGCCTCCGTGAAGGTGCTGCCAAGGTCTTTGTGCCATGCCTGTATAAAGTTGTCTGTGGATGCGTGAGTGCCCTCAAGCAATGTGCTATATATTTTTGAAATGCTTCGTCTGTGTGGCTTGCCCGTGAGGCACCACGTGTCAAAGTTTGAGATCATGGGTGTCATAGGTGGAGTCTTGGGTTGCCGTAGGGTGGACTTGAGCTGCAAGTATGAGAAAATCGCTTTACTCGGTAGGTTGTACTGTGTTTGTAGGTCCGGGAACTGTTTTAGGGATGTACCCTTGTATAAGTCGTGTATGTGTGTACACCCTGCATTCGTCCAAGTCCGATAGTCAAATGTTTTGTTCCTCAGGTGGATACTATACATTGTCGATGCTAGCGATGTGGTTCCTGGGCCACTGAGGTGCGTTCTATATGTGTCCCAGGTATGCAGCATTAGTTTGGTGGTCTCTAGCATGGTCGGTGTTGTTGGCCTTAGGTGTTTTGGCACCCAAAACAAGTGGTGCATCCCTGCTCTACACGTCCATTGGGATTCAATGGCTACCCATTGTGGTGGGTTATCTGCCCTGTGTGTCGTGGCTAGCGCTGCTAGAATGGCCGCCTTGTAGTACAGTTTGACGTCTGGGAAGCTCATACCCCCCCTCTCCGTTGTTCTTTTTATTGTAGAGTAAGCCACTCTGGGTGTTTTGTTCGCACACACGAATCTCGTGATGATTTTTTGTAGTTTGACCATATATTGCCTAGGTATAGGGATTTGCAGCGTGCGGAATAGGTATTGTAATTTTGGCAACAGTGACATTTTAAATGCCGCTATGCGCCCATGCCACGAGTGGAAGTCACTGTTCCATTGGTCTAACGTCTGAGAGATTTCCTGCAGGAGTTTCTCATAATTATATTTAAACATTTGGCCGCTCGTCTTGGCTAGCTTAATCCCCAGGAATGTGATATAGTCTTCCCTCCAGTCAAAGGTGAAGGAGTTCGTCAGTGTTTGTAAAGTATGTCCTGGCAGATGGATTCCCATAGCTTGTGTTTTTGTGAGGTTTAATTTGTAGTAGGATACTTTGTTATATTCTCGTATGCACTGTAGTAAATTCGGTAGGGATATTATTGGTTGCGCCAACGTCAGGAGTATGTCGTCTGCGAATAGATTAAGGGTGTACTCCCTGTCCCCCACTTGGACCCCATGTATATCAGGGTGGGCTCTGATCACTGCAGCCAGCGGCTCCAGTGCCAGTACATATAGCAGGGGGGACAGGGGGCACCCCTGTCTTGTTCCATTGGTAATGGTTATCTTTTTTGACACAAAACCCGAGTTAAGTACTTGGGCTCTTGGTGCCGAATACAATGCCCTGACCACTGAAATAAACCCCTCCGGCATCCCGTACCTCCTCAGGGCCGCCTGCAGAAATCCCCACCCCAGTCGGTCAAAGGCTTTTTCTGCGTCCAGTGAAAGCAGAACCCCCCCTTCCCGTTTCGCCTCTAAGCTTTGCATGAGGTCGAGGACTTTTCTGGTGTTGTCTGCCCCCTGGCGCCCCGTCACAAATCCCACTTGGTCATCGTGTATGATGTGTGGTAATATCGGGCTTAGCCTCATAGCGAACAGTTTCGCCAGTAATTTAGTGTCAGTATTAAGGAGGGATATGGGTCTAAAATTTTGTGGATAATTTGGGGGTTTGCCAGGCTTGGGCAAAGTGATAATGTGGGCGAGCTGCATTTCCTCCGGTAGGGTTTGTGTTCGCACGGCCTCATTGAAAACTTCTGCTAGGCATGGGGCCAATATATCTCTAAATTTGCTATAGTAAGAGTTGGCAAATCCATCAGGGCCCGGGGCCTTGCCTCTTGGTAGCGACTTTATGGTGTCCCCTACCTCCTCAGGGGTGACTGGTCGAGTAAGGGTGTCTTTCTGTTGGGCTGTCAAAGTCGGGAGGTTGATTTTGTTTAGGTATGTCTCTATCTCTGCCGTTGTCGGTGTGGGTATGGTTGCATCGTTGCTGAGATTGTACAGGTCCCCATAGTATTGTGCGAACTCATCGCTAATAGTGAGCGGCGACATAGCTTTCCCCCCTGCTTTCGTGTGTAGGTACGCTATTTTCTGTGACTGTTGTCGCTTTTTTAACCTTGCTGCCAGTAGTTTACTCGCTCTATTCCCCTGGGCGTAGTGTGAGGCTTTCAATTTCCATAAGTTGTGTCCTACTTTAGTTAGCGCATGTTGGCGAAGTTGATGGCGCACTAGGGCTATTTGTTCTTTTAGCTGTTGTGTGGGGTGAAGTTGATTTTGTATCGTCAGTGTGTAAATGTCTTTCTGCCACTTCGTCACTTGTGTCTGTGTCTTCCTTTTAATGTATGATGCTTGTTTTATAAGGAGTCCACGGGCAACTGCCTTATGTGCTTGCCAAATTGTGTGGTGTTGTAAGTCGGGGTTGGCATTGTCTGTAAAATAAGTTTGTAGGGACTCCGCTAGCGTTCCCGAGAAGGTTTTGTCTGTCAGGAGGGTCTCGTTAAGCCGCCAGGGGCTCCTATGTTTGAAGTCATAAGTGTCCCTCAAGATTAGTTCTATAGGGGCATGGTCAGACCACACTATCTGTCCCACCCGACAGTCCACTACCTGCCCTAGTGTGGTTCCCTCCACTAGGATCGCGTCGATTCTCGAGTATGTATTATGAACCTGCGAGTGGTGGGTGTACTCTTTGTCTTCTGTGTGCGTGACTCTCCATGCATCATAGTAGTGATGCATTGACAGTAATTTGGTCAGGGCCGCGCTTTGGCGCTTAAGTGATTTATATCGCGGGCTGGTTCGGGAGAGAGTAGTGTCTACAGCTGGGTTTAGGACATGGTTCAGGTCCCCACATATAATTGTAGTGCCTTGTTGGATGCGAGAGATTTTGTGTATCATTCTGTGTATGAAATTCCTCTGGTTGGTGTTTGGGGCATATATATTCACTATGGTATATAGTATATTATTTATGTGTCCCACTATTATAACGTATCTGCCTTCTGGGTCGGTGTCCTCAGTGATCAGAGTGAAAGCGACTTTTTTACTGAGCAGGGTGGTGACTCCCTTGGATTTGGTCGTGGACGTAGAGTGGAACTGGTGAGGGTAGGAGTTGGTCAGGATGCTGGGATGGGACGTGCCCCTGAAATGTGTTTCCTGTAAACACACGATGTCCGCATCCGCTTTACCTACATCCCTGCTAAGAAGGTGTCGTTGGACCGGGAGATTGAGTCCCCTTACATTGTGGCTGTAAAGCTTAAGGTGGTTTGTATGGGAAGGTATTGTGAGAGTTTGATATGTATTGGTCTATGATGGGGCTCTGCCCTCCCCAGCTACGGCGAGCTGGGCAGATCCCACTAAGATAACCCCTGCGGGTATTTGGTAGGTATGTCTGTTCGGTGCTTTGTATCCAGTGGAGAGGCGCTCGTGATGCTACAGTGTAGATGGTAGGTAATACGTGCGGGCCACCCACTTGGCCCGAATTGGTTGTAGGGGGGCTAAGGGAGGGAAACATAACAAGAACAGAACTCAATATTACATAAAATGCAAACCTATATACAATCATAAACAAAAATGCCAGAATAATGGCAAGGTTCCCATTTAGGGAGCCATGGGGGTCGGAGCGTAATGCTTCGATCCTGCGTGGGGGGGTGTGCTGCCGCGAGTGCGGCCCTCTTGTTTCTTTTAACATGGTGATTGACCCAATTTGCACTGTTATGCCGTCTTCTTATTAGCTAACACTCTTTAGTGAGCCATCGCTCTACATTATTAGGCGTATTTGGTCTTTGGGGCTTGGTAAGACTTTTTATTGGGGGTGTGGTATTATTGCATTGTTATACTTGATATATTTTTTTATTTTTTTTTTAACTTGGCATTAACACCGTTGGGAGAGGTTATCCCTAACTCTGTGCGGACTTAGCTTAGGTCTACACATGACCCTTAAATATCTGGTTATAACTTTGTCTGGCTATCTGACCTCAATTGCTCCCTGGTTATCATACCCCTAGTCTGGCTTGGATAGTCTAACATTAAATCACACCAAAATCAAACAATATGCCTAACATGGCTATTTTGCATTGCGTGATGCAGCATACTGTATACTTGCGGGCGACTTGAAAAGTTCGTATTTGTTCCCCGTCCAGGGCTATTTTCGCACCCGCTTCCATGTGGAGGTGTGTCGCTCGTGCGATGCAGGCCTCTGTGGTTCTGGGCGCGGGGTGATGCCCCATTCTCTCAGCTTCAGGAGACCTTCCTCTGGGGATGTGATGGCTGTAAGGGTGCCGTTGCGTTGGACCAGCAACTTGGTTGGATATCCCCACCTGTATGCGATGTTGCTGTCTCGCAGAGCCGCTGTGATAGCGCCAAAAGTCTTTCTCTTCCTCAGCGTCATAGCAGAGATGTCCGCGAAGATTCCCACCTTTTGGAATTCAGTAGGTATGTCTTTTCGTGTGCGGCTCGCTCTCAAGACCGCCTCCTTTGCATGGTAGTAATGCATCTTTAAGACGATATCTCTTGGCGTATCAGCAGGTAGGTATTGGGGCTTGGCCACTCTGTGGATGCGATCCAACAGCAGGACACTCTGTGGCAGATCAGGGACAATTGTGTGGAAAAGCCCCGTTGCGTACGCCTGCAGCTCTTGCGGGCCTATGTCTTCAGGCACGTTCCGCAGTCTCAGGTTACTGCGGCGTGCGCGGTCTTCCAAGTCCGCAATTTTGGCCTCATATTCTTGCATCTTATCCCATACTTCCTCCACCTTATTAGATAGGCGGTTGTGAGCCTCCGATTGCGCCTCCATCTGATTCTCCAGATCTGAGGTGCGTGACCCCAATTTGTGGATGTCTGCACGGAGGTCTGTGAATGAGCGTTGCAGTGTTGTTTGCAGTTTCGCCTCCATATCGTCGAGCATAGCCTGCATCCCCTCCGTAGTGAGGACGCGGCCCGAGGCCTCTGTAAGCATTCCTTGGGCTCCTTCCGTTTCGGCGCCATCTTGGAGGTCTTCCTGTGTTGCCGCTCCCCGCGTGTGCCCTTGTTTGGCGTTGAAAAACAGGAGTTTGTCCTGTTTCTCGGTCGCCCGCTTTGCCTTGGCGTGGGACATGGTCGGTAGCGCCTGGTGCCCATTTATTTTGTCCGGTTTGGGTCTAATTATCGTGTGAGGGCCTTTACTGCCGCGGAGCTTTTAGAACATGCGACCGCTCGCGTTCTCGTCCAGGCCACCACTCAGGATACTACTTAAGAAATTATAACATTGAAACAAGCTATCAATTTAAAGATCTATGAAAATGTTAATAAAACCATTTTATTCCTTAAACAAAAATGGTACCATAACAATAATAAAGTCAGTAAAGTTCTCTCGAAAAAATTAAAAAAACATTCTAAAAAGATAAAGCAATAAAAAAGATAATAGTAGGTGACAAATGTTTCTTAAATCCTAAAGACATCTCCCAGGCCTTTGTAGACTCCTACACATCCTTGTACAATCTACCAGATTCCAATATGACAGTTGAATGCACCTATTATTATTGCGGAAAATATCAACTCAATAAAAAATCGAATCGAATTGTCTCTAATGAACTGATTGCCAATATGTTTGACACTTTAAAAATGTTGAAAATTAAACTAAATCTTTCAGAATCCATTCTTGTATACACCCCCATAGAAACCCTTCAATATAATGTGGAAGATATAAATATGTATAACTGGAGGCAACTGGGTATTAAAATCTTTGAAACAAAACAATGGTTTCCTAGACTACAAAATAAATATAATATATCATAGAGATACTTTCCGCTATCTAACAATGAAACATTATTTAAATTAAAAAAATATATTTGAACACTCTATATACAATTATATAGAAAAAATAGGATCTTCCAAGTTGTTGGAAAGAGAGTCAGATATTCAAAAAATACCTTCTATTGTCAAATGGGAAAAAGATCTTAATATTTTATATACCCCTTACTAATAGTATTAAACTACTATACAATTTTAAAAAAATAAAAATCCACTGTATTTCTTTGTTGAAACTGCATCTAAAGATTATATATAGATGGTACATGGTTCCTTCTAAGTTGTATAAAATATATGAAGCATACTTACCATTATGCTGTAGATGTAAAAAAGAGAATGGAACCATACTTCATATATAGTATAGTTGTGGTATATTAAAATATATTAAAGAACATATATCCTCCTTGATCTCAGATCTTATTCCAGACACCATATCAGTTACACCCTACCTCTTTCTATTTAACCTAGATTTTCCTATAATGGGGAAAAAAATCTAAATATTTAATTATACAAATTCTAAATGCATTTAAGATATCTATAGCTCTTAACTGGAAAACAGGTCAACCTGCACTATGGCAAGAGATAATTAATCAACTGGATTATCAATATTATCAATATACAATGGAAAGCATACCTCTTATCGAGACTTATGGAACTCTTGGATTATATAAGAATTGCCATATCTATCGCCCCCCCGGTCATCCTAGGCTATTCATTGAACACTTTTCTTCCTGGCTACCCCACTTTCTCTCCTCTAGCACTCCTTCCCTCATACTTGGGGACTTTAACATCCCAATCAACAACCTCAACTGCCCTGATGCCTCCGTCTACTCTCTGTAACCTCCTCCTTCGGCCTCACACAGTAGTCTACTTCAGCAACTCATAAAGCAGAAAATACTCTTGACCTCATCTTCAACAATCTCTGTACCATCTCTAATCTCTCCACTGTTCCATTTCCTTTATCTGACAACCACTGCCTTGATCTCCAGCATTTCTCCACCAAACATCAAACTCTCCTTTTACCCATCTCAAATCTCACTTGTCCTAACTCTGCAACCTTACTCTACAACTCCGCTCTCTCCTCTCAACTAGACATCATGGTACCTCCTACATTTAAACGCAGCAAGCATTCCCAATTACAACCCTAGCACACCAACCTGAGCCAATATCTCCAAAAATGTTCCAGAACTGCTAAACGCTGTTGGAGAAAGTCTCACTCTGCACCTGACTTCCTCCACTATAAATTGATGTTGCGCACCTACACTATGGCTCTTTCCTCTGCAAAAGTAAATTACTTCAATACCCTCATAACCACACTCTCGCGCGAACCCAAATTACTATTTCACACTTTTAATGCTCTCCTTCATCCTGTTCCTTCCCCTCCTCCTACCACCCTGTCTGCCTCAAACTTTGCAACTCACTTCCTCACTTCACTGAGAAGATTTCTACAATCAGGGAAGAGATCTCTAACCTCTCTCCTTCCCCTTTCAATACATCACCCAACCCCACTCCCTCTGCTGTTCTATGCTCATTTGCACCTACTACAACGGAAGAGTTTTCTGCTTTGCTCAAGTCCTCACGTCCCCCCTGCCCACCCCACCCCACCACCTATTCCCTCGATCCTATTTCCTCATATCTCATACGCACTCTGTTTCCCTCTCTTGCTCTTCCTCTCACTAACATTTTCAATCTCTCACTTTCCTCCAGCACATTTCCTTCACCCTTCAAGCATGCAACCCTAACGCCAATTCTGAAAAAGCCCAACCTTGACCCCAACTACCCATCCAACTACCGCCCTATATCGCTACTGCCATTTGACTCCAAGAACCTTGAGAGAGTTGTGTATGCGAGATTGACAGACTTCCTCGAATCCAACTCTCTGCTTGACCCTCTGGATTCCGTGCTCATCACTCTGTTGAAACAGCTGTGACCAAAGTATCCAACTATTTAATCGCTGCTAAATCTTGCAGACATTACTCTATCCTAATTCTCCTTGATCTTTCTCCTTCTTTTGACACCGTTGATCATCAACAGCTTCTTCTTATTCTCCATAATCCCGGTCTACGGGATACTGCTCTCTCCTGGAGCTCCTCCTACCTCTCCCAGCGCTTTTTCAGTGTTTCTTTCTCTGGCTATACCTTTTCTCCCCAACCCCTCTCTGGCATTCCTCAAGGTTCTGTTCTTGGTCCCCTACTATTCTCTATCTATACTACCTTCTTTAGAAAACTCATCAGCTCCTTTGGCTTCCATTATCATTTATATGCAGATGACACACAACTCTACCTGTCCTCTCCTGATCTCTCTCCACCTATCTTGACTCGTGTCTCAGACTGCCTCTCCCTGATTTCCAATTGGATGGCTGCTCACTTCCTTAAACTCAACCTATCCAAAACACAACTTCTGGTCTTCCCGCCCTCAAGTGTTGCTACTCCCGTGTCTGTCTCCCTCCAAGTAAACAATGCCACCATTACCTCTACCTCACAGGCTTGCTGCCTAGGTGTTCTCTTTGACTCTGACCTTTCCTTCACCCCTTATGTCCAGTTGATCGCCAACCTGCTGCTTCCATCTCAAAAACATAGCTTGCATCCGCCCTTATTTAACACCAGACGCAGCTACGGTGCTGGTCAATTACATTTTTCTTTCTGGCCTTGACTACTGCAACCCCCTTCTCAGTGGTCTTACATGTTCCCAGATTGCACCGCTGCAATCTATAATGAATGCGGCGGTGAGACTCATTTTCATGTCTAAAAGAGAAAAAGAGTAAGCGCTAAATAACAGTAAAGCTGCAAGCTTTAGAGGGAATCCCTCAGAGAACCCTCAGAGATAATAAGGATAAAAGAAAATGAAAAAAAAGGCTGTGCTGTATAAGTACAAAATATAATTTATAAAATATAAAATAAAATATAAAGTCTTAGCTGGAATAAGATCTTCTTTAGATCAAATAGTCCGTAAAGTGCTAGTATTGAAAGGTGCTTGTCCAAAGGGAGTATCCTTGCTGTTTTTCTTCAAAAGGATTCAATAACATGAAACGAGAAAAGCAGATACAAGAACCAAATAGTGTAATACGTCCAATGTGGTACAGGAGATGGTAAGAAGAAAGGTATTGCACTCACATGTAGTAGAGCTGTGACTAGCTCTTAGTGTAAAAGGCGTGTAGTGGTATGATCCCCGCTTGCAGGATATGGTGCAGGATTCTTCTTCCACGGATAGGTATTGCACTCAAACAAGATAGAGAGGAAAAACAACCAGTAGTGCTCACTGAATTAAATAAAATTAATAAAATAAGATAGAAAGATACTCACAAGGGTGGAGCAGACAAACTGCTCCTTGAAGACAGCGTCGGTGGTTTGATCCCCACCTCGGGATTACTTGGAGTCTGAAGGATAAAATGCCAGCTAAAAATAATAAATAAAAATATGTGTATAAAATATATATAAAAAAGATGATTGGTACAAGTAAAAAAGTGACCAAAAAAATCTTTAATACAATAAAATAAGTGACCAATAAAATCTTTAATACAAATATAATATCCACAAATGCGTTTCACCAATAAGGCTTCTTCAATATGGAATGTTACATAATACCTGGCAAGGTTCCTTTAAATAAGGATACAATTGATTAAAATTGGCGCCAAAACTTCTGTCAGCCAACAGAAATGCAAGGAATATAAAAACAATAATCATGTCAAAATACAGATGATAAATGGTATAAATAGTATAATTATAGTGAACTTAACTCTATATTGTATATAGGATGTAAAAACGAGCAGTACTAGCACTTTACGGACTATTTGATCTAAAGAAGATCTTATTCCAGCTAAGACTTTATATTTTATTTTATATTTTATAAATTATATTTTTTACTTATACAGCGCAGCCTTTTTTTTCGTTTTCTTTTATCATTTTCATGTCTGCCTGCACCTCCCACACTTCCCCCCTCTGTTAGTCCCTACATTGGCATCCAGTTAGATATATGGCTTAATGCAATAATAAAACAGAAAAGACAACCACTAAAAGCAACTATATGGCAAACCTACTAAATAGTGTTCCCTCTGGAACACCAGAACAAAGTGAAACATACAAATAAGTAGGAATGCACAGGAATGGATATTGACTTCCTAAGGTGTAAAATAGCAAAAATGCAACCTTATAGTATGGGAACATAATTTGCAATGTCTGTAAAATATACAAACTGCACATAGTGTGATCAATGTATATATATAGAAAGAGAGACACGCAATGTTAATGAGGAAAACTCACAAGTGGTAAATGAGTGTCAGGCACATCATCCTTATACTTCATTATAGTATTAAAGCAATCTTCTTGCACTTAGGAGTAAAAATAAACCAGAAGATAGTGCAGAGAGAACTTAAAATATAAGAAATGTATTAAAAATGCACGTACAATAAAAAAGGATAAAAAAGCATGTATCCACTTCCAAGTGGAACACATATGATGCAGCAATGTAAGTATCCAGCGTCTGTATCCTACGCGTTTCGTCCTATGGACTTACTCAGGGATATTCTTCTGCTATTGTCAACCTTCGTTTAAATATGCAGCTGGAATGGAGAAATAGATTCCACCTGAAGACTATTTGTGTCGCGTGCGTGTCACGCTGAGACGCATATGCCGATTTGGTGTCATTTCCGCTTCCTGTCTGGTGGCTGCTTCTATGCATTCCAATCGATATAGAGCATAACCAAAGGGCAAAAATAAAGGCACCACGAACACAGAAAAAAGGGGGAAGTATCTACATATGATTGGGATCAATTCCTACAAATATAGTCTGATATATAAAGAATCAAAAAAAATTAAAAAATAATAATAATAATATATATGGATAATGATAAAAAATAGTAATAATAAATGAGAAATATGTGGAAAATTTTATGAAAAATATATAAAAATATATATGAGTCTCAATCATAGTTAGAAACCTTTTAAATTTTTGTATATTATAATACATTGCAATACCAGAATATGTTGTAATATAAGGAATATATTCTCTAGTAGAAAATTCCAACATAAAAACCTTCAATATAAAAAGCAATAAATACTCAGTCATCCGAGAATACAGATATAGGTTCCAATTTAATACAAAAAAAAATTCCCTCAAACTATAATAACATTTAAAATTAAATATAAATATAAATAAAATTGAACAAATATATAACTCCATGAGTTGCAAAAGTCCTCAGAATGTTCTGAAACTAGAAACAAGAATTAGGACATTTGAAATGGTATATATGTAACCATAAGAGAAATATAAATCACAGAAATAAAAAAAGTGAACTAAAAAGGTGAAAGGTGTCCCAAACCAAAACATATAGAAAAAAAACACATATAAAAAACATACAGAAAACCCAAAACAGGAGTGGATGAATGGATAAATCTCATATAAAGAGAGTATAGCTAATCGATCTCACGTTAATCAATAAAATGCTTTAGACTGATCTTACATATTCATTTTGTATATATATATATATATATATATATATATATATATATATATATATATATTATGAATAATGCCGTTTTAAATTAATCCCATAAGATCAATATCAATATTAAGGCCCTCTTTTAGGGTCTTGAGATTATAGATCCATTGTGCTTCTTTTTTATTTAACTGCATAGATCTATTTCCTCCTCTCCAAGTCGTATCTACTTTATCTATCACAATTGTTATAAAATTATCCCACGTAAAATGTGGGCAGGAATTACAGTGTTTTGGGACACTATGTTCTGTTTTTTTGGTTCGTATTTTATAGAAATATTCTGCCAACCTAGTATGAAGTTTCCGTATAGTACTGTGCATTACATCTGCATTGTAATAGATATATAATAAAAGTTGTGGAACATTGGATGAACTTCTTTATTTCATATTTTTTATTGGTGTATGTACCTCTGAAATCACGTGTTGAAATTTACAAGTGGAGCACTTTCCACAACTATAAAAACCTGTTAAATTAAAAAAAAAATTTATTGGGTTTATTGTCATGTAGTAGACTTGGTGCTGATGGATTTTTGAGATTATTATGCCAATGTTTTTTAAAACGTTTTCGATTTTTTTTGGCCTGGGAATTAAATTTAGTGATAGAAGCTGTGACGAAGTGCCCTTGGCCACTTGTGCCTGGAAAGGACTAATTACCAGCCTCTTGCCATATGACTATGGCCCCTGGAAGATTTTGCCCTTTAAATACATTATTTGGGCATAGTGGATTTTATTAGACTGGTTCTGGCCCTTTAAATGCTCTGACAAAGGATCTGCAGTTTTGCTATGCACTTCGGATGCAGAGTGTGAAGAAAACCCCTGTTTTATGGACTTAGTTCGACTGTTTTGTTCTCCCCCCCCCCTTTAGAACACCAGTTTAAACCCTTAACCCCTTAAGGACACAGCTTCAGAAGCTTGACTTACGCTTAATGACACAAGCAATTTTTGCATTTTCTTGCTGTTTGCGTTCAACTGCAATTTGCATCTCTCTCATTTATTGCACCGACACATATTATATACTATTTTTTAAAGGACAGAAAGGGCTTTAATTTGATATAACATATATATATATATAAATGCTTACTTATTATAAAAAAAATACAGAACAATGCAAAAAAAATGAAAAATATTGGTTTTTTTTTACAGTTTTTGCAATAATAATGTGTGCATAATTAGTGCAGGTTAAGGAAAGTAATTAAAAATAAATTTATTTATTTGTTCTGATTTACAGAATATATAATGTGTCTGGGATTTTAAGTTTTTTTGGTAGTTACAGGTCACAAAGCACAAGGAGTAAAATAAAATTTTAATGTGGAGCGATTTTAGAATTTGGTATGTTTGTCTTGTAAGCTTAATAGCCATAAAAGAAAACAAAATTGCCACACAAAAGTATATATTTATATAAAGTAGACATCACGGGCTATTTACCTAAGGTTATTTTGACACTTTCTACGTAGCCATATTACCGCCAACCTCTGCTAAATATTGGAGTAAAATTGTGTTCTTTTTGGTTTTTGGCACACAAACTTATAACAGAGAAATTCTCGTGTATATTTTGTAAAGTTGGTGTGTGCTATTCCTGTACAAAGTTTTTATTTTGTGTTCAGTTACATCTGCTGAGTAAAATGACACCCCCATTGTATGTCTTTGGCACTATTTCGTGAAGTTACAGTGCCATATAGGAGACCTGTCCTTTACAGTATTCACAGTAGAATTTTGAGAGATGGATTTAATGAGCCTTAGCTTCCATTTTGGGGTATTATAACAGTTTGACTGTTCAAAAACCCCCCACAAAGGCCTACCATTTGTAAAAGTAGACACTCCAGGGTATCTTATAAGGTGCATATTGTGCCTTAACATGCCCCATTTTTTCACCAATATATGCCAAAGTATGTGGTAAAAAATAATTTTGTGCATTTTTTACATACGGATTGCATTTTTGCTGGGCGTTTTGTATATTTCATATATGCCACTAAGTTCAAACCCCCCAAATTATGCTCAGCTAAGTCTTCTGAGTAAAATGACACCCCATATGAATGTCTTTGGCACTATTTCGTGAAGCTACAGTGCCATATAGGAGACCTGTCCTTTTCAGTATTCACAGTAGAATTTTGAGAGATGGATTTAATGAGCCTTGGCTTCCATTTGGGGTATTATAACAGTTTGACTGTTCAAAAAACCCCCACAAAGGCCTACCATTTGTAAAAGTAGACACTCCAGGGTATCTCATAAGGTGCATATTGTGCCTTAACATACCCCCATTTTTTCACCAATATATGCCAAAGTATGTGGTAAAAAAATTATTTTGTGCATTTTTTACATACGGATTGCATTTTTGCTGGGCGTTTTGTATATTTCATATGTGCCACTAAGTTCAAACCTCCCAAATTATGCTCAGCTAAGTCTTTTGAGTAAAATACACCCCCAATGAATGTCTTTGTCACTATTTTGTGAAGCTACAGTGCCATATAGGAGACCAAGCCATATCCGTTTTTACCAAACTTTGAATTTTGACGCTGGGCCTATGTGCAATTTCCAAGCATCTTCGCAGGTTTTAAATTCAATCTACCCCACAAAGGCCTACCATTTCTTAAAGTAGACACCCCAGGGTGTTTCAAAAGGTATAGTTTGAACCTTAGCGTGGGATCATTTTTCCGCTAGCTTGTACCAGATGTAGTGGTAATAAGCGTTTTTTCTGCCTTTTTGACATACAAAGTGAGTTTGCACAGTATATTTTGCAAACCTTATGTGTGCTACGACTGTATAATACTTCATATGTTGCTCAGCTATGTCGGCTGAGTACAGCAATACCCCCGTATGTACCTTTGCCAGGTATGTGTGGACATCGGAGGGGCACATTTGGGACACAGCCATTCCAGTTTTTTTCAAACTTTGAATTTTTATGCTGTGCCTATGTCCCATTTTAGAGTATTTTACCAGGCTATATAATCCAAATTCCCCATAAAGCCATACCATTTCTTAAAGAAGACATCCCAGGGTATTTAAAAAGGCATATTTTGAACCTTAGCGTGGGATCATTTTTCCGCTAGCTTGTACCAAGTGTAGTGGTAATAAGCATTTTTTCTGCCTTTTGACATACAAAGTGAGTTTGCGCAGCATATTTTGCAAACCTTATGTGTGCTATGACTGTATAATACTTCATATGTTGCTCAGCTATGTCGGCTGAGTACAGCAATACCCCCGTATGTACCTTTGCCAGGTATGTGTGGACATCGGAGGGGCACATTTGGGACACAGCCATTCCAGTTTTTTCAAACTTTGAATTTTTATGCTGTGCCTATGTCCCATTTTAGAGTATTTTACCAGGCTATATAATCCAAATTCCCCATAAAGCCATACCATTTCTTAAAGAAGACATCCCAGGGTATTTCAAAAGGCATATTTTGAACCTTAGTGTGGGATCATTTTTCCGCTAGCTTGTACCAAGTGTAGTGGTAATAAGCATTTTTTCTGCCTTTTTTGACATACAAAGTGAGTTTGCGCAGCATATTTTGCAAACCTTATGTGTACTATGACTGTATAATACTTCATATGTTGCTCAGCTATGTCGGCTGAGTACAGCAATACCCCCGTATGTACCTTTGCCAGGTATATGTGGATGTTGAAGGGGCGCATTTGAGACGCAGCCATTCAGTTTTTTTCTAACTTTGAAGTTTTACGCTGTGTCCATGTTCCAATTTGGAATAGTTTAGGCGGTTGGTTATTGAGACTTCCCCACAAACACATACTATTTATTAAAGAATACACCCTGGGGTAATTCAAAAGGCATATTTTGAACCTTGGCGTGGGATAATTTTTTCTCTAGTTTGTTCCAGGTGTAGTGGTAATGAGCGTTTTTAAAATGTATTTTTTTACTTTTTATAACTTTTACTTTTAAAAACTAGTTTTTAAACTTTTGTTTTGCTTATAAATTTTTTTTAAACTTTCCTAAACTTTCTTAAAACTTTTTTACAGATTTAACATTTTTCTAAGCTATTTTTTTTACTGTTAACCCCTAACTAGCAGTACGCAGCACTAACAGTAAATTCCCCATTTTCCCATAACTCCCACCCACCCCAGCTAGCAAAATATATAGTTATAAAATAGTTAAATTAATTAATTAAATAAATTGAACCCCTGAGGGTTAAAAAAATAAATAAAAGTTAATCCTCAGGGGTTAAAAAAAATTAGATCACAGTATAATACTGTGATCTCTATTTGATCGCTGTAGGCAGTGATCGACTGGCAGGGAAGGGGTTAATTTTTATTTGGACTAGGTAAAGTGTGTTTTTTTGTTTTTATTACTTAAATGTTATTAAAACATTTTTTTAAGCTTAATTTTTAACTTTTTAAAGTTTCTTTTAAAACTTTTTTTTAACGTTAACCCCTAGTTAGCCTAACGCCAAATCCCCCAATTCCCCACTAACTTCCACCTACCCCAGCTATCTAAATATATAATTTAAAAATAATTTAATTAATTAATTTAATTAATTTAACCCCTGAGGGTTAAAAAAAAAAAATTAACCCTCAGGGGTTAAAAAAAAAAATCAGATCATAGTAAAATGTAATCCCTGCCAATTGATCACTGTAGTCAGTCATCAATTGGCAGGGAAGGGGTTAATTTTTTTATTAAAATGGGTAAGGGGGGGGGGAACTTTAAATAAACTTTATTTTTTTTTCCAGCAGGGGGCAGGATCAGCACTGATCCGGCTCCCTGCACTTCACACAGAACCCGGAAGTGCAGGGAGCCGGTAGGTGAGTATACAGAGCACATGTGCTCGCTCTGACTTGCGGTCAGAGCGAGCACATGTGCTGGGCAGCCTGACCGGGTGCTCCCGGTATGCCTCTAATACAGAGGCATACCGGGAGCACCATTAACCCCGCGATCGCCGCGATAGCGGCGATCCGGGGTTAATTTTACCGCGTGACGGACGAGGTCCGTCACCCGTCGTTAAGGGTCTCCCCTGTGTGACGGACCTCGTCCGTCACCCGTCCTGAAGGGGTTAATAACTGTCATATTTTCAAACACCGTCTGACCCTTTTTAACTGTCATTTTGTTTTCCTCTGAGGAGGAGTTGTTTTGCTGCATGAGTGCTGTTGCTTTTGTGTGCTCATTAAACAGTCTTGCTTGACCCTTTCTTGAAGCCTTGGCTCATGCTTGGGGGATGGGATAAGTCTGCAGTGCTGATGGTGTCGGTTGAAGTGCTTGGGAGTCCTCGGCTAGCACTAGGAGCATCGATTGGCGGAGGTACTCGGTCGGAGTGCCAGCGCGTCCGTCACAGAAGTGTATTCAAGCTTGTTATTATTCCTACTTTTTTGTTGATTATTGTGATTAGTTAATAAAGATTGTCTTTCTAAAAGTTTAACTTGTTCCTCATCCTTATTCATTTTGTTCAAATCATAACCTTTCTCATAGGATCTTTTTTTAATAATCAGATTTTGTTCTTCAAACATCTTTGGGTCTGAACAATTTCGTCTCAGGAGCATCATCTGACCTTTGGGGACATTTGTGAGCCATGGGCCGTGATGTAGGCTGGATTTATTAATAGATGTATTACAGTCCGTGCCCTTAAAAAATGTTTTGATTTTGAGTTGTTCTTCTTCTTCTTTAGAGTGAGGTCTAAAAAAATCAATCTGTTTAGGGTGTTTCACTGATGTAAAATGTAAATTATAATCGTTACAATATTTTATAAAGGAAATGAAGCCCTCTGACTGTCCTTCTCATGTAATAAGGACTGTAATACAGCTATTAATAAATCCAGCCTTTTGATGAACAAAAAAAAAGATACTGTGAGAAAGGTTATGATTTGAACAAAATGAATAAGGATGAGGAACAAGTTAAACTTTTAAAAAGACAATCTTGACTAATTAATCACAATAATCAACAAAAAAGTAGGAACAATAACAAATTTCAATACGCTTTTATCACTAAATTTAATTCCCAGGCCAAAAAAAATCGAAAACATTTTAAAAAAACATTGGCATATATTGAAAAAAGATGATATATTGGGAAAAGTTATTCCAGAACGACCAATGGTTATCTATAAAAAAGCAGATAATCTCAAAAATCAATTAGCACCCAGTCTACTACATGACAATAAACTCAATTCCAATTTTTTTCATTTAACAGTTTTTTATAGTTGTGGAAAGTGCTCCACTTGTAAATTTAAAAAAAAAACAACATATGATTTCAGAGGTACATATACCAATAAAAAAATATGAAATAAAGAAGTTCATCCAATGTTCCACAACTTTTGTTATATATCTCTTACAGTGCAGATGTGGAGCACAGTATATAGGCCGTACTATACGGAAACTTCATACTAGGTTGGCAGAACATTTCTATAACATACGAACCAAAAAAAAACAGAACATAGTGTCCCAAAACACTGTAATTCATGCCCACATTTTACATTGGATAATTTTATAGCAATTAGGATAGATAAAGTAGATAAGAATTGGAGAGGAGGAAATAGATCTATGCAGTTAAATAAAAAAGAAGCACAATGGATCTATAATCTCAGGACCCTAAAATAGGGCCTTAATATTGATTTTGATCTGATTAATTTAAAATGGCATTATTCATATTATAAATATCAGTCTAAAGCATTTTATTGATTAAAGTGAGATCGATTAGCTATACTCTCTTTATATAAGATTTATCCATTCATCCACTCCTTTTTTGGGTTTTCTGGATATGTTTTTTTCTATATGTTTTGGCTTGGGACACCTTTCGCCTTTTTAGTTCACATTCTTTATTTTTTCTGTGATTTATATTTCCCTATGGTTACATATATACCATTTCAAATGTTCTAATTCTTGTTTCTAGTTTCAGAACATTCTGAGGACTTTTGCAACTCATGGAGTTATATACTTGTTCAATTTTATTTATTTTAATATTTAATTTTAAATGTTATAGTTTCTGAGGGATTTTTTTTTGTATTAAATTGGAACCTATATCTGTATTCTCGGATGACTGAGTATTTATTGCTTTTTATATTAAAAGTTTTTATGTTGGAATTTTCAACTAGAGAATATATTCCTTATATTAGAACATATTATGGTATTGCAATGTATTATAATATACAAAAATGTAAAAGGTTTCTAACTATGATTGAGACTCATATATATTTTTATATTTTTCATAATATTTTCCACATATTTCTCATTTATTACAATGTTTTATTATTATCTACCTAAATTACACAAATTACACAATTCCCACCTATCCATCAAAACAAATTCAAATGGCACACTGGCCGCAGTCCACTCTTTCAAATACTTGGGTATGATGTTAGACCCCAATCTATCTTTTGGCCTCCACATAGAAAAACTTGCATCTAAACTTTATCCAAAACTAGGTGTCCTGTACAGAAACAAATCCTGCCTAAGCCCTGCAGTAAAGGAAAAGATTGTACAGCAAATGTTGATTCCAATCATTGATTATGTGAATGTCGTATATGCATCTGCACCGCAATCCCACATTAATAAACTCAATACATTGTATAACTCGCTCTGCCAATTTGTGCTACAATGCAATTACTGGACCCACCATTGTGACATGCTAAAAGAACTAAACTGGCTGTCGCTGGAATCCAGACACACCCTTCATCTTTCCAGCCTTATGTTTAAGAGCTTTTCTGGGAAACTTCCACCCTACCTGAGTAAAATGCTCTCCTCAGCTTTTCCCACCTCCTATAACCTCCGATCTAGTACCAACACTTTATTTAGTCTACCTCAATACAAAAAGAAAGTGTCTCGATCCTCCTTCTCCTACAGAGCGCAGCAATTGTGGAACGACCTCCCGCACACTTTAAAATCTTCCCCAAGCCTAGAGTCCTTTAAGAGATCCCTCTCTACATTCCTCAAAACAGAATGCACATGTCATGGGTGATTATATATTTCCAAACCTGTTCTATGGTAAATTTTGTATATATTGTAAATTAATATTGTTTTTGTATTTTATTGTACCGTAATGTAACAATGCAATGTTTTGTGGACCCAGGACATACTTGAAAACGAGAGAAATCTCAATGCATCTTTCCTGGTAAAATATTTTATAAATAAATATATATATTTTTTTTATTTTTTCTGATCCTTTATAGATCAGACTATATTTGTAGGAATTGGTCCCAATTATATGTAGATACCTCCCCCCTTTTTTCTGTGTTCGTGGTGCCTCTGTTTTTGCCCTTTGTTCAATCTCTATATCGAGCCCATATAGTTGCGTTCCATCTTGGAACGCATAGAAGCAGTCGCCAGACAGGAAGCGGAAATGACGCAGAATCGGCATATGCGCCTTAGCGTGACATGCACGTAACGCGAATAGACTTCAGGTGGAATCTATTTCTCCATTTCAGCGGCATATTTAAACAAAGGTTGACAATAGAGGAAGAATATCCCTGAGAAAGTCCATAGGATGAAACGTGTAGGATACAGACGCTGGGGACTTACATTGCTGCATCATGTCTGTTCCACTTGGAAGTGTATACATGCTTTTTTATTTTGTTTTCTTGTAAGTACATTTGTAATAAATTTCTTATATTTTAAGTTCTATCTGCATTATATTCTGGTTTCTTTTTACTCCTAAGTGCAAGAAGATTGCTTAAATACTATAATGAAGACTTCACCTGAATAAGGATGATGGGCCTGACACTCATTTACCTCGTGAGTTTTCCTCATTAGCATTGCATTTCTCTCTCTATATATACATTGATCACACTATGTGCAGTTTGTATTTTTTATAGACACTGCAAATTACGTTCCCATACTATAAGGTTGTATTTTTTGCTATTTTACACCTTAGAAAATCACTATCCATTCCTGTACATTCCTACCTATTTGTATGTTTCACTCAGATATAGGGCTCAGTTTAAGATTATGGTGCTTGCTTACAAGTCCCTACATAATACTGCGCCAACCTACCTATACTCCCTGTGGCGAAAATGACCTCGCCACTGGTTTTTGGAGAGGCCTGTTTGCCAGCCTCCTGCCCTGTGATTATGGCCCCTGTGACTTGTTTGGGTGTAAGGCACTGTTTCTGCCTCTTTAAATACTGTTGGAACAGATTTACACTTCTGAAGTGGCACTTCGAAAACAGCCGCAGTGTCGAAGTAGTCGAAGGGGTCGCCATTCGCCATTCGAACATGTGGCAGCCGCCATTTTATTTAGTCAAACGAGGTCAACGGTGTTTTGTCATTGAGTTCATGGAACTCAAATCGGACACATGATGGCATGAACACCGCTGAAACTTTACCTTCTCTGCACTTTGACTCTACGACTGGATTCGAACGCCGTTCGATAATTCGAACGGCACTTCAACATGGACTCTGTGCACAAACGGCACCTGTACGTGCATTCAAAGTGAACTTAGCCATTGGAATAGACCGGCTGCACAGCCAATTTCCCTGGAACTGTTTTGGGCATGAAATCATGTGTGCGGTCGGTCAAAAGAGACTTCCATTAAACTTTTGAACCCCTGCTCTGATCTGGGTGATTTTTGGATATGTTGTTCACGCAGATCAGGGCTATCAGGGGATGTTATGTTTTGGGGTGTTTTTCAGACTTTGTAAAAATGTATGTTTTTCTGCTAAATTTAATTGAGTTAGTCCATTGTCTTCATTAATTGTATCACAGGCAAAGGGGAGGGATTGTGTATGCTGTATGGGAGTGTCTGAATGTAAACTTCTGTTTTTATTGGCTTGTATGTTTTGTGTTCGTTGCCCAACTAGGTCGACCTGGGCATCACCTTTGCTGTAAAACTTGTATAAAAGACAAGTGTGTGCCATTAAACTTTGAGTTTCTGTTTTACCCTCAACAGTCTCTGTCTCATGTGTGGGGGAAAAGGCTGCAGCTACCCAGGGGATTGCTATATCACTATACTCCTCTGGGATTATAATCACTTAGCTCTTTTAAGAGTTGTTCCTGCTTGACTCTCTGGAGGAAGAGAGGTTCACCCACTGGAGCCTTGTCATAGGTCCAGGGTGGGTAGGAAACGGCGAGTTCCCAACCAAGCTGTAACGCTGGACGTGGGGACTGCGGTGCTGATGGTGTCTGGTGGAGTGCTTGGAGTCCTTGGTAAGTACTAGGAGCATCCGTCAGCGGAGGTACCCAATCGGGGTACAGGAAGCTCCGTTACACTCCCTAATACACAAATATGTCCCGTCAAGGCCACTGTGCTCTGCCGAAGACCTACGCCTATCCTCTGTCCGTACTCCCACATCTGATGATCTTCTCTAAGACTTCTCCAGGGCTGCACCTTTTCTGTGGAACTCCCTGCCCTTCACCCAAATCTTTGAAAACACATTTCTTCAGGAAAGCATTTCATTAAAACTGTTAGCCCCCATGACTCCTCTCCTGCAACTGTCAAAAATAACCTACTAAGTTCTCAGTGATTACTTTTCTAGCAACCTATTTCATTACCCCACACTCCCTCTAGCATGTAAGCTCATTGTGCAGGGCCCTCAATCCCTCTGTTCCTGTGCGTCCATTTGTCTGGTTACAATTACGTGTCTGTTAGTTCACCCATTGTACAGCGCTACAGAATTTGCTGGTGCTATATAAATAATAAAATAATAATAATAATTTATGAAAAATAAAGAAAAAATATGACATAAACCCTTAGGTTATATACTTCCCCAGGGGTGGGATCGGGCCCCGGCCCCTGCAATCTTTCTGTATGTTTGTATTTGTCATGAAACTATGTTAATACTTTCCTTTTGTTTTTTACATGTTTATTATGCACTTATTAACACAGATTGTCAAATTTATACATAGAAATATATTGTATATTTATTGTTGTCAATCTCTAAATAACTGAAAATAAAGAGAAGAAATATAGAAAAAGAAATAGTGACAAGACAAAAAACTTGGTTGGTCCTCCAGTTATTTTTAATTTTCCATATTTATATAACAAAATAAACAGTAGTTTCATATGCCTCACCTTCAAACCTCCCATGCATCTTCTTGTCTTAAATTGTAGATTATACTAGCTTTAGTGTAACGATAATCTTAATTTTATTGACAGGAGGCTTCATATTTGCTTAAGTCTCTCTTTACTAGAACTCCACAGCAGCACATTAACATAGAGAGAAAAACACCAGGAACAAAAAACTCAGGAATCCATAAAAGGCTTCTCCAAACCAACTAATTCCTCTTTCACGCTGCGACAAAATAAAGTACATGAACGATACACCACAAATACAATAACAAGATAAACAATATAAAATAGCGATGAATGTCATCCGAAATAGAAAACGTGGAACCAGTGGATGAACCCTTGACCCTTATCCTGTAGAGTAGTCGGATCTAAGAACTGTAGCCGAACCATTAAACTGAAACGAGATAAACAGAGTCGAAAACACTGATTAGCGAATGAAATGTACTGAGAAAAACATGAATCCCCATCGTCAATACTGACAGTATACTATCCAAGATATTGAGAAAACATGAATCCCCATCATAACATACTGACGGTACCATATCCCAGATAAACCCCAACTCCCCCAGATTAACAAACCTAGCCCAGGAGACCAGGAATAAACAAAAGTCAGTCAAACCAACCCACAAACCAGGGAAGGGAGAAACTGGGAGAGAAATATTCGCCTCCTGTCATTAATAAAATTAAGATTATAGTTCCACTAAAGTTAGTATAATCTACAATTTTATAACATGACAGGAGGCTTCATATTTGCTGTTTTAACGTTCGGACAGCAAAGCCCAAAGAAACACGATCCGCCGTACCAACCTAACTTAGCGAAGATAGTTCCTGTAACCGGCAGGAAAGTGTACAATGTCCTGGAGAAAAACGCCCGCCATGATGGTGCCTGAAGTCGCCGAGTACCGACTGAAATGAATCGAAAGACCTATACGCCCCACCAATGCCAACAACCACCAGGCGGTACATGAAGGGCGAAGAAAAGGAAAAGAACCATCTAAACAAACGGTGGTGTCGATCACAACATAAAAAAGAGGTGCGCACAACCAACACAAGAGTATAACTCTCTGGTCCGACTAGAGCCGATCGACAACTAAGGTCCGAACATCTGAACCCATCTGAAAGAAGAAAAAAGGGTATGATAAGGGGAACAAATTCAGAGTCAGAGATGGACAAAAACCGTTGAAAACCAGCGATTGAGGCATGACAAACAATGCGTGTACCCCTTGGGGAAATGAATACCCGTCCTCGGGAATTGAGAGGACTCACACCCCTATGAACCCACATGTCTAGCTCGAAGGAAGATACCAACAGAGCGAGACCCGCTGAAACAGTTGTACGCCCTACCTAATCTAAGTGATACAACAGTCCCCGGTCAATAAAACGACCAAACAATAATCGAACCCTGTAACAGTGTTTGCAAAATTTCTGTTAATCCGTACTAGACCCAACTCCATCATGGTCGCCCTGCAGGCAAATGTCTTACCGTCCCCGAGATCAAGTGGGACAGGTCCAGGGAATCCGGGCACTAGTCTCGACTTGGCCGAAGCGAAGGTCATAAAACCAAGGTACCAGCAGACCGAGACACTTGTAGTAAGATCCTGGAAACAACAATGGAGGGGCCCTCCTCAGCGTCTCCCTGTTGAACACCCCTGGAGGGAAACGTCCATCACTGAGCAAACCGGTCTGTATGCCGGCTGAAACTAGACAGAGCTTAATGGGTCCTCCTCCGTGGGCTAAGGTTTTGACGGCGGGTCTTCCCGGAAAACTATTCCAACCGTATGAGAAACTCGGATAGGGGGGAAATGTAGGAGGTACCCCCTTGCGTCCGAACCACCCTCTGGGACTCTACACCTCGAGCCGCAGAGGGGGTTAATATTCCTCGTTTGAACACGAACTCCAGGGACCCAAACAAGGAAAACGTTTTATATGGGTGGTTGTGGGATATATACTTATAGCGTCTGTCCCTTCGGTCTGGGGGGCAACTCGCCGAGGATCCAGCCAGCCCGTCCGGGTAGACCATCCCGCGAAACGTCCTTGTGGAAAAAAAAGGATCTCTTCGGATAGTTCTGGTATGCCTGAACGTCCTAAATTCATCCAAACCTGCAAGCCAGGCTGTATTATCGTCCAAATGAATGATGCCCCAGGTCCTTATCTCGCCAGGGAGAAACTTGAGCCCGCCTTACCAGGAATGTGCCCCGCGGTCCTGGAAGTTCCCTGAGGACCGCGTCTAATTCAAAGTAACTAATGGCTATACCTTCAAGCGTAGTCTCGTGCGGGCTCCAAAAACCTCAGATCCCTTGATCCCAAGCACCTCCAGTGGTCCGAATTGACCAAGATAGGGTCTCCTGCAATCCAAAGGTTCGGTGTCCCGTCTGTTATGTCATCCGAAGGTGGAGGCAACTGTGACATTCCGGGCCCAGGGTCCAATCCCTTATAACAGGTACGGGTTGGAGCTTTAGATATGTCTCTGTAACGTTTTTTCATATGAAAACTGGGAACTAATATTCTTCCCCGTATGTCCCGTAGGACAACCAAAAGTAGAGTATATGCACCACAGCGGGCCGTACTCCAGATCTCCTGTATACTAGACAGGCGTTGCCACCAGGAGAGCCGTAGCGCCCCATCGGGATCTAAGTCTGGGTACGATGGTGCTAGGTGCCCGGGCCGAGAACCTTCCGAAGAAATGAGCAATTGGTCGAGGGTCACACAGGGGTTCGTTTAAGGCGACCCACGAGACGACCTCTCCTTCCACAGTCATTGGAGCCCCTGTAGTGGGCTTGTTCTCCGTCCCGCGGTGCCACTCATCATAGTCCACCCCCCCATCGTCCACTCCTTCCGAGAAGGACCGGTCTGCCCGCCATACAGCTAGGGCGGCCGTGGTGGGGTCACGAGGACTACCACCCCTGCGTCACCTAGGCAGTGTAGTCACCTAGGCCGATCGTATCGGGGTTAGACACTTCTCCAGAGTCTAATTTGTCCGGACGCCTGGTTTAGGTACTTCACCCCTCCAGTAGCGCTTGTGCGCACTTGCCTGCTCTCCTCTAGGAGAGTCTGACTCATTCAAGTCGTCTGACTTTATTAAAAAGGTGGTCACTGCCGTGTCCAAAGGACCCGCCTCCCTATAGGCAGTGTCATCCAGTCCGATTTCATCGGGGTTAGACGCTTCTCCAGAGTCTATCTTCCGGGTGTCTGGCTTAGGGCCTTCACCCTTCCAGTAGCACTTATGCGCACTTGCCTGCCCTCCTCTGACTCCTTCAAGTCTCCTGCCTTCTTTAGAAGGTGGTCGCTGCTGTGGTAGGCATCGCCTGTGTACATTCCCCCGAATGAAGGGTTGACAGTGGTGCAGTCCGGGGCATGGCGGTCTCTAGGGGTATAATGGACAAGTGTCACCGGCAGCAGCATTGGGGCAGCACCCCATCTAGTGACAGAGGCAAATTTGGCAGTGCATGCAATGTCCAAGCGTGAGTATATAGTCGCAAGGCTTGGCATGCAGATATTCTGGCACAGACAATGCAGGCCAGATCAATACGGCTCGGACAAAGCCGGCCAAATCCTGGGGCACAGACAAGTCAGGCCCTACGGGGGTGCACAGGCGATAAACTGCCCTTCCATTCTTCTGATTAATTGTACAATTCACTCTTCGGAGAAGATGTACCTAACACTTCTTCAGATTAATGGCACATAACACTCTCCTGTGTAACTGTACATAACATTCTTCTGTGTAACTGCACGTGACATTCTTCTGTGTAACTGCACGTGACATTCTTCTGTGTAACCGTACATAACATTCTTCTGTGTAACTGTACCCAGCATTCTTCTGTGTAACTGTACCCAGCATTCTTCTGTGTAACTGTACATAGCATATTTCTGTGTAACTGTACATAGCCTTCTTCTGTGTAACTGTACATAACCTTCTTCTGTGTAACTGTACCCAGCATTTTTCTGTGTAACTGTACCCAACATTCTTCTGTGTAGCTGTACATAGCATACTTCTGTGTAACTGTACATAGCATACTTCTGTGTAACTGTACATAGCATACTACTGTGTAACTGTACGTAGCATTCTACTGTGTAACTGTACATAGTATGCTTCTGTGTAACTGTACACAACATTCTTCTGTGCAACTGCACATAGCGTTCTTCTGAGTAGCTGTACATAGCATTCGTCTGTGTAACTGTACATAGCATTCTTCTGTGTAACTGTACACAACATTCTACTGTGTAGCTGTACATAGCATTCTACTGTGTTGATAACGCTCTTCAGTTGAATAGTGCCTAACACTCTCTGTGAACTGTAACCAACTCTTCTGTAAAAGAGAGTGAAAGAAACAGCTTTCCATAGGAAAACAGAGAAAGTGAGGTTGAAGAGATGAAGTGCCTTACTCTAAAGGGCTCAAACCGAACGCTCCAGAAATATATTTATAGTAGTGACATTAGAATTTCCAAAAGGCAAACTCTTACAACCTGCCTCCCCACCGGCACCCAGACAGAGGGCCCTGCGGTGTGAGGAGGCCATACGAGGCCGGAAGCCGTCGCTCCCACGTGGCCAGTCATCTCAACCATGCCACGAAAAGAAAGATAACTGCTTCCCAGCGGTACGGGGAGTGTGGGAGGAAGACAGGCGGAGGGGCAGTTCCCACGCGTCGTAAGAGCGGCGAGTGAGATACCCACGTGGGACCGCCGGAGTCGTTCTCCGCGGTCCCGGCAGCTGGACAAGACGGGAGGCGGTACTGAACCACTCCCTGCCGGCCACTAGGAAAACAGAACGACAACAGGAAGAAAACAGAAGGAAGCCAGAAAGAACCAAAAGAAAACGAAAGTAAAATGCCCGCAAGGAGAGCAGGGAAAAATAGAGGGAGAAGGGTGGAGGAAGTCACCCATACAGCCCCCTCAGAAAAAAGGGGGGGAGGTAGAAAGAGCAGGCAAGAAGAAAACACCTGCAAAAGGCACAATAGATGACTTCACCTCATGAAATAAATCCCAAAATCAACACACTATCAAATCATGAAAATCAAATCATACAATCAAATCATTAACCTCAAATCCTAAAAGCAAGTCATACAATCAAATTCTGAAATCAAATCATGAAAACTAAATCATACACTCAAAGCATGAAAATTAAACCATACAATCAAATCAAATCTTGAAAACAAATCAAAAGATCAAATAGAAGTAAAAGAATATATCCCACAACCACCCATATAAAACAAGAGGCAGTGGTACTCTGACCTGTACTGTCTGCAGAGCAGCAAAGAAAGAGGAATTAGTTGGTTGAGAGAAGCCTTTTATGGATTCCTGAGTTTTTTGTCTCTGGTGTTTTTCTCTCTATGTTAATGTGCTGCTGTGGAGTTCTAGTAAAGAGAGACTTAAGCAAATATGAAGCCTCCTGTCATGTTATAAAATCTCAATTACAACAGATAGATTGCATGCTCACAAACTTCATGCTAAACACTTTGTGTGAACATGCTGGATATACAGATTTCAATAGGATAATTGAGGAAACAACAAAAATGATATTGTTTGATAAATAATTACCTGTACTTTTTGCGTGCTTATATTTGTAAAGTTTTCAAAAATGTGTTCCAGCATTCTTACATATGCCTTCTCTGTCTCATGTTCCTCATTAAAAGCATATGGTACGTCTTTCTTGTTGGTTACTGAATGTACTTCATCTCCCTTTCTATACTTATCTCTTTACCATGAAAAAAACAAACTGTCCCGCATAAACCTTACTTCAAGCAGGAGCACCTTTTTAAGGTTGCAAATCAAATGGGTGACGTTAGAAACGTCAGCCATTTCATTTGGCACCTTAATGAAGGTTTGCACTGGCTATTATTGTATTGTGTTGACTGTTTGCAGAGCCATGGCCTTATCACCATGGGCTTATTTGTGTCCTTAGACCTTTACTACATCTTATCTTGTAATGATGGGAAAAGTCTTGATTTAAAAATAGAAATGGTCTTTTCTTCAAGTATTTATAAAAAGCTAATTTTTTCCTTACATTTGCTGCATGGCATAAGTGCACTTCAACCGTGCATATAGGTATCTGTACCTATGACTAGTAAGATTTATTATACATACTCAAGTGTACATATACAGACATAGGCATCATTTCAGTCACAAACAAACCACAGCAAGGGTATTCCAAGAGGGTATATCATTATTGTGTACAACAATGAGCATGAAATGATTGACACCTTTCTGCACATCTAACTTGGCTTTCATTTTTCTAATTTATATAGAAAGTACAAAATTAATTTGCATGGGTAAGCAAATACATAAGTCAAGGTTGAGAGATAAGAGTGGTCCCACCTCTAGCAAGTTTAAAGTGAAAATGAAGTGTGGGTATAAATGCAGAACAAGTAGACTATAGAAAATCTTCAAAAGAAAATGGAATGTCAAGCATCTAACTATATACATACAATAAGGAAACTTTGCCACTTAGACCCAAAAATATCCTTGAAATCAAAGTATATGACTGAACTCATGTGTCTTCTTCCTAACACAAATATTCAGTTCTTTATATAAGATCAAGCTGATATTTCAGCCTTTATCATTATATATATATATATATAGAGAGAGAGAGAGAGAGAGAGAGAGAGAGAGAGAGAGAGAGAGAGAATCCAGTAAGGGAGGCTGCTCTCCAGACTTAAAACTTCAATTTATTATGACAAGTTAAAAATTACATAATGGTCGTCATTTTTAACTTGTCATAATAAAAAGTTTTAAGTCCGGAGAGCAGCCTCCCTTACTGGATTCTCTATCTATTGGAGCCTTGGTTTTGTGCCCGGCAGTGGTATACTTTAAACGTGAGTGCAGGGGATTTGTATATATATTTATATACAGAAAAATACTGGCACGCCAAAGCTTTCCAGAGTATAATCTTCTTTATTCTCAATGACATCAACGTTTCAGCTCCCTTACAGAGCTTTCATCAGGATACACAAATAACATTAAAATGAAACAAGCTTATATGTAATATGTAATACAAATTAAAGGGTACTCACATACAGGTGATCCTCATTTGCCGCCAGGGTCGCACAGACCGCCAACCTGCTCACATTTACTTCCGGTTTCCGTCTTGTATATCCGAGCCCACTAAGTATTCCAATAGGCTAGGCATCACACGTCGCTGGGACAACCATAGACGCTTACATCTCTTTGGCTGCTCCCGCGTGTCCAGGCGCCGATCTGAGTCAAACCTCATGCCTACTCGGTTTGAGCGTGGTGTTACCATGACAATCATAGCGCACCCCGGCGGTCAAAAAGGAGATGACAGGATACTATAACATGTATTCAACAGGAGATCTACAGCCACTGGGAAAAAAATGTCATAAAACTATTTACATCAGTGAAAATTGAAAGTGCAAAATTTGCTGATCACTTCTATATATATATATATATATATATATATATATATATTTAATTGCACATAATTATTACAAGAGAAAAAAGAAGAAAGTGGCCACAGTTTAGGAACCGTAAAAAAAAGAAAAAGAAAAGGAAAACGTCCTCCTCCTTTATTAATAATTTGATGGGGATTTTACTTATACACAGTGACAGCAGCTCAAATATTCTGGAAAGGAAATATGTTTTTCCTTTTCTCAAAACTATTTCACATTTTTGTTTCTCTAGTGCAACCTAGGTGTTTACTCTCTTTTTGAATCTTTCTTTTTATTTTTATTTTCTAAAACCAATGTGTTTTCTAATTGCCTGCCATAATCCAGCTGTGAGTGATGTATTCTATCCATATTCATAGGCTATACAAACTTTCTATTCATAGGTTTTGCCACTGTATAAATTTCGGTGGTCATGCTGGAATTCTTTAGAGTGGTTTACGGTAATCCTTAACCTGAGGGTTTGCTCCTAATGCAAGTTTACATTCCTTAGGCGGCTGACTTCAAATGTAAAGGAATGAAGTAGGTGTGCCTCCAACTGAATAACCTTCTGAATTTACATGCATGTTCCAGTAAGAAGGGTACACAGTGAACTTATATTGAGGCTCTTTAAAGGAATGGCCAACACTATTTCCTATAAAAAGAGCGACAGCTTTAGAGTCCAGCCAAGGTAAACGTTCTATTAACTCTTCTAACACCAGGTGGTAAACCTACATTATATAACAGATGTGTTGGAATATTTTAAAGAGGACTCTGTGTTTGTTGAGCATATCATTAGATGTTTATTAATACATCCTGTTTTCACCGAGAAATTGAAGCTCAGTTCAGCATTTCACTCCTGTAAAAGAATTTGTTTGTGAGTGAGGATTAAGAAAAGTACACACTGTATGAATTACAGAGTGTGTGAAGGAAGCAATATATCCATTGACTGATGCAAAAAAAAAAAAAATGAAATATGTTAACCAAAACTATTTTCTTTCAAGTGGTCAATTATATATATAAAATCACCCAAAAATCTTGCACCCAAGAGCTTCAACTTAATACTGCCCGATGCAATGTTAAGCAGACTATCCACTTGTAAACAAATGGTACTGCAAGGACTTGGTAATAAAATACAACAAATTATCTACGTTAGTCTAAGCTATCTTTCTTCAGGACAGCACAGCAAAAAGTAGTTGTTTTTGTCTCATTATTTCTTGTAATTTCAAGATCTAATGGAGTTACTTTGAAAGATTGTTTTTAAAAATATTAAAAAGCCCCAATTTTGAAGCATGGTCTGAACGTTAAAGATTTATTACTTGTAGCTCTTCAGCTTAACAGGCCCAAGCAACAGCAAAAGCAATCCGCTACTTCCATCTGGTCCTCGCTCACCCTAGTTAAGTGTTGGGATATATCAGAGATCATGTCAAGCCATCAACCCATTCACTTATAAAATAAACAAATATAAATACACACTGAGGCCTGATTGTGAAGATGCCAGCTCCAGACACAGCTCATTGGCAATATCTGATAAAGGACCACTATAAGCACCCAGACCACTTCAGCTCAATGAAGTGGTCTGGGTGCCAGGTCCATCTAGCGTTAATCCTGCAGCTGTAAACATAGCAGTTTCAGAGAAACTGCTATGTTTACAATAGGGTTAATCCATCCACGAGTGGCTGTCTCATTGACAGCCACTAGAGGTGATTCCGCGCTTCTCCCTGTGATTTTCACAGTGAGAAGATGCCAGCGTCCATAGGACAGCATTGAGAAATGCTTTCCTATGGACTGACTGAATGCACGTGCGGCTCTTGCCGTGTATGCGCATTCAGCGGATTACGTCGGAAGAGGGAGGAGATTTCCCCAGCTCCGAGGGAGCCGGGTGCTGGAGAAAGGTAAGCGTTTAATCCCTTCCTCCCCTAGTGCCCGGCGGGAGGGGGACCCAGAGGGTGGGGGGGACCCAAAGACCCTATAGTGCCAGGAAAATGAGTTTGTTTTCCTGGCACTATAGTGGTCCTATAATCAGTCTAACTCTGATGCATCATCTTATACCAATAATTTAATGGATACCTTATGACTAATATTGTTTATGTTGGTTTCCCTCCAACTCTTTGTTAATTGTCGCTCCATTGTCTTTCCATTCTTGTTTTTTTATACTTGTAAAGGTAAAACATCCTTCTGAAGAAGCCATGTATGAAAAAACATCTGAGAGGTATCCACACAACATGTTCAATACCCCTTCAAAAGGGCAATATTTTCTATGAACTCAAGGTTGCTTTACGGTCTGATTAAGTAATGTTTGCTTTTCAATGAGGCTTATAAAGCAGCCACCTCAAATATATGTCTACAAGAAACCCATATAAACTATTTTCATACTTACATACACTGTTCAGCTACAACATTAAAACCACCGTGCCTAATATTATGTAGGTCCCTCTCTTGCTGCCAAAACAGCTTTGATGAATGAAAGCATGGATGCCACAAGATCTCTAAATGTGTCCTATGGTATCTAGCACCAAGGCTTTAGAAGCAGATCCTTTATGTCCTGAAAGTTGCGAGGTGGGCCTCTATGGATTGGATTTGTTGTTCCAGCACATCCTACAGATGCTCAATCAGATTGAGTTCTGGGAAATTTGGAGGCTAAGGCAAAACCTTGAACTCTTTGTCATATTCAAACCATTCCTGAACAGGTGCAAACACTTTGATAAAGTCGAAAAAAAAGTAAAGCAAGTTAGTGTATTAGTTCTTTTTTTTAATTCTTTTTTTTTTTTTTACATTAGTAAGGTACTTTTTTTAACCTGCAACTTCATGTGCTACTACTTGTTGCCTGGCAGCATTTCCTTGGTGGGGATATATACCATCAACGCTTCTAGGACTGAGCAATTCATATTTTGCGCATTATGTAAGTACGTTTCTTTTTGGTTGTATACGCTCACATACGGTGTGCACTGTATTGTTTTATTTTGTTGTTCCATATTCATATGGAGAGGACCTACACTACCTATATATCCCTGAGTGAGAAGCATTCCACTACACGTTAGTACATATATACTTACCTAATTACATAATAAACCATGGCTGACATACTACACTATAATATTGAATTCTGTTCTCCTGTAATATCCATGAGATCTTCTATCATAAGCCATAAGGACTAACTCATTGAGAAGCTACACTACATCCATAAGTAGGGATCATACTGCGCACTCCTAAAGGACTTAGGCCTACCACAGGACCACCTACTAAAGCCCCAGCCACAAACCGCTAATAGGCCCCCGCACAACTGGGACCCAAGCAGGGTCGCCCCGTTCACCCCATGACGACCCACAATGGAACCGTATGCAACTGCCACCATGTGAAGACCCATGGGACTTTCTGATCGGAACTAAATATGATTGGGATGGCTTTCCTTACCACCAATATTTTATGTTTTATGTTCCTCATTTTTATTGAATTATTTAAAAAAAAAAAAAAGCACATCACACCGGGCACTACATGCCTACCAAAAGGTTTAGGTCCCTTATGGCCGCAACCCCCCATTATCCCCCGCCATAGAGCCACCCACCTCAGACCGCTGTCCACTGTATGGACAAGAGCGGCGAATCAGCCCTTACCTACACCTTTAACTTTCTGGCCTCAAGGCAGCAATGCACATAATGCGCACACTAAGCCCGACATGCCCACTGAGCGCTGGTCCATAAGAACTGTACCACTTAGACACTAGCATGGCATTCAGCAACAATGCAGAGGCCAAAAGGTAATGCAATAGCAGAGAGAACCAACTGAGAAACACTTAATACCCAAACCTACAAATGCCGGTTTGAACACTCACAGCCCATGCAATTGACGGTACAGAGAGATAGTTACCTCAAGTAGGTCCCTACCACACACCAGAGCAGCATTGAGCGGAAGACACAGCTGGGCACGCAAATACGATAGATGGCAATGTGGCACGCACTACTGAGCAGACAGCCTAGTTAGCCTGTACACAGGATAGCAGCTTCGAGAGCACAATGTACACATCAATATGCTTGCCCTCTAGGGGATACCAAGACAGGACAGGCAAATATCACCTGCAGAATGTAGAACACTCTGGTATCAGCAGTTCTAGCATTCCTTACATTGTAGTTTGAAAATGTATTTTGCACATTATTTTTGCGTAACTGGGACGACTTTCCGGACCTCCCATTGCTCTTATAGCCTGTTTATGCTGTACAAATATGTATATCCCTCATTTATTAACGATTTAGACATAACCCTGTTTACTAATCTACCTTAAAAAAAAAGTGCAATGTTTATCTTTAATGCCATGTGTTTAACTATATATACAACCTGGTTGCACCAGATGTTGTGGCAGTGCAAGTCCACATGTTTAACCTCTGCACGAATAAAATAAAGAATAAAAAAAATAAAAACATATTATGACAGTTTTCCTTTAGTTTCAAAATTCCATTTAGTCATTTAAGTAAAAGTATTCGTTTATGGATTTATGTCTCCTCTCTCTCCTCTCTTTTCAGAAAATATTAAGAGATACACATTCAACAATATGTAGCATTTGTTATTTGGAATGTAATTTAACTCTACACAAAGATGTATATGCTTAAAATAGAATTAGGATAATTCATAAACTCTCATATTATACACATTTTAATATTGGCTTCTGGGCATTAAAAGAAACAAGAGAAAGTTCTATAATAGACGAGTTAAAAAAAATGAAAAGTATTTCAGCTGATTTTTAACTACAGACGTTAAGCTGAAATAAAAATTAAGTTTGGAGTAAATCCAAAATGACAACCAGCTAAATGCATTTTTCCAAATGTTTGTTTGTTAAAAAAAAAAAAACACTTTAATCTTAGTTCTGGGATTAAATCCGATAGGTATTTTTTTTTTTTCAGACCGAGTATAAAAAAAGTTCCAGACATACTTTCTTTTCCCTCTACAACATCAAGGGTTGAACTTTTGGAGACATTCTAAAATCATTGGTAAAGGCAGTGTCCTTTCATCATGCATATAGGCTTGCAGCATGTTAACAGGGATAGACAGTATTGTCAAAAATCACCAGCAAACTATAAATTGTAATTCGAAGTAGCCAAAATAGAAACAATTTCCAAGTCATTTATTTACCAGCTCCACTAGTCACATTAGTCTTAAAAGTGCAATAAACCTGTTAAATGTGTAACGGTTTTAGTTTAGTGAATAACCCTATCAGTGTGTCCCTCTAAGATAAATTGTAAACCCATAGTAATAAGTCAAAGAAAATAAAACCAGAATGGTTCCTCTAAGTTCTCTAAGTAATGGAAAAAAGAGATCAGTTTTACAAAATGAGCAGGGATCCCTTGTAAAATAGACAGGGGTTGATGAATTTCTCTCTACTTTGATCCTATATGTGGAAAAGGTGAATTAGTTTATTTTGTCAGTTGGAGCTTTATAATGGAACAATTTATCACTAAGAAAGAGATGGTTTAAGTCACAAGGACCACATTCTGTGTCCTGCATTCAATGCAGGTATATGCATATGCCCATACCTTCATACAGACAGGTATTCACTAAAGTGTGAATTGCTTGGTAATAACAGTGATTTCAAAGTGAATATCAAATTTTACACAAGAATAATCAAAATTAAAATGGCTATTGTGGCCCGAAATTTGAAATGCATTTTGAATTTACTTTGAATTCCCAACATTTCAACCTTTAGTATATAAAGCTGAGTCTGTGGTCAGGGGTCTGGCAATGAATACATTCTACTCAAAAGTGGTACCCGACCTAGGTGCACTTGCACAGTGGACCCTGCACTTTATCTGTAGTGGCATATGCCAAGTGCCAAAAATACCAGGGGCATCAGACCAAATCAAATTTCAATGACCCAACGACACACACACATGCACAGTCAGGCACTCTGCCAAGGAAAAGTTAATTCATGGTTATGTGTGATGTGTTTGAGTGTTATAAAGAGCTTCAAGTAATAAAATATGTGCAAGCATCATCAATCTACTGTGCTGAGTTAATTTCTAATGCAGGGAATTTGGATCAACATTTTCATGATGAGTAAGTAAAATGCCTAATTCAGTTGACAGCAGAACCTAGTGATTGATGGCCTTGTCACCGTTGCATCCCTGGTAATACTGCCACTGTGCATTCCATCCATTCCACATGTACAGAAATCTGACCTAAAGTAGCAAATAAACAAACAAACAAAAAATAAACTGGTATTGCTGCAACTGCTAGTTTGGATATTTAAGGGGTGAGCACACACCAAAAAAACCCACTCTAGTCAAGAGCAAGCAAGTATAATGGCTAGATGACTGGGTCAGAGCATCTTCAAAATGGCACGTCTTGTGGGATGTTCTCAAAAGTGGTGAATGGAAGGACAACCAATAACCGGTGTCAAGGTCATTAGTGACCAAGGCTCATTGATGCCTTTGAGGAGAGAAGGCTAGCCCGTCTAGTACGATCACACAGAAAAATTTGTGTAGCTCAAATTGCTGGGCAACTTAATGCTGGCCATGAAAGAAAGGTTTCAGAACACACAGTTCACTGCAGTTTGTTGAGTAGTCGCAGGCTGGTCAGAGGGTCCATGATGACTTCTGTCCTTTAATGGGGATGTAATTGTTGAAACTGGACCATGGAGCAAAGTAAAAAAGAGACCTCGTCTATGAATCACATTTTCTTTTACATAAGGTGGATGGCCAGTTGTGATTGTGTTATTTTCCTGGAGACGACATGGCAGCAGGATGCTCTATGGGAAGAAGACATAGTTCAGCTAGGATCTGCTGCTAATGTCTTGGTGCCAGATACCACAGGATATGTTCAGGGGTCTTGTGCTGCCCATGCCACGATGCTTCACAGCTTTTTTGGCATCGCGAGGGAGACCTACACGATATTTGGCAGGTTGTTTTAATGTTGTGGCTGATCAGTGTATATCAAGCATAACTAATGCATGTTATGAATAGATTGTTAAATCCTTTTGTACAAGGAGCACTAGAGCAGCTTGAAAGATACATTGCATCTTGATGTATCTTTGACAGTGTATAAAACAATGACGTAACTAGATATATGTTTTGGTTTTTTTTGTTTATATTTTTAAATAATAATATATTCTGAAAATCTAATAATAAATAAAAAATAATAAAACAATAAAAAGGAGACTTTTTTTTGAAACTCTGGCAGGGTAATACATCTAGAATCTGTTGTTAAAAAAACAGGAGTTTTGGCTATCCAAATTTTCTTCACTCTTTCAAATCCATCTGGCACAAATGCATGCAGCTCCAAACCATAAAAAAATCAGTTGATCTGGATTTTCTGTAATTAGCCTTTTTTTTCCTTGGTGTACATACGGTTACCACAAACATCTATCCTCATCAGACTCATACATGCACCACTATGAGGTGTTGGATTCCAACCGGGGACAAACAGTGATAAAATACAAACTTAACCCCTATCACTGAATATGTAGAATTGTAGAGGCTTGTTACAGAGATGGTTTGGAAATTGGGCATTAAAGTTGCAGAGTTCAACTGAAGAGGCTTGTTGCAGAAATGGTTTGGGAATCTTAGAAAATAAAAATGGGGATTCAGTAACACAATATGGCATTATCATGTTAAAGGACCACTATAGTGCCAGGAAAACATACTTGTTTTCCTGGCACTATAGTGCCCTGAGGGTGCCCCCACCCTCAGGGACCCCCTCCCGCCCGGCTCTGGAAGGGGAAAGGGTTAAAAACTTACCTTTTCCAGCGCTGGGTGGGGAGCTCTCTGCCTCCGATCCTCCTCCTCTCTCCCCGTCGGAATGCGCACGCGCATTTTCAGCATAGAAAGCATTCACAAAGCTTTATATTATTGTGAAAATCACAGTGAGAAGCGCCTCTAAATGAGACAGCCACTAGAGGATTAGGGGGAAGGCTTAACCCATTCATAAACATAGCAGTTTCTCCGAAACTGCTATGTTTATGAAAAAATGGGTTAACCCTAGCTGGACCTGGCACCCAGACCACTTCATTAAGCTGAAGTGGTCTGGGTGCCTAGAGTGGTCCGTTAAGCCCAACGCTGTGAGTGAATTCCCCAATATCAATGGCTCAAAATATTTTACAAAAATGTTAATTATTGTTAACAATAATTTCCAATCTTCTGTTTTTTTAATGAATCCTTAAAGGGATGCAATAGTGTTAGGAATACAAAGCTGTACTCCTAACACAATAGTGCCTGCGGGTCCCCCATCACTTGTGCTCCCAGCACATAAAGGGTTGAAAACCTCTTTGGTCACTTACCCAATTCAAGTGCTGTTTTCCCTTGGTGCTGGGTCGCACTCTGCCTCCATTGACATCATCCAACGGGGGTCCTAATGTTCTAATTAGACCCTCCCCACAATGCTTTCCTATGTTTTTTTTTTACTGACGCTGGATGCACTCATGCAGATCGTTAGACTCTGTTAGAATCCATGAAGTGCTTATAGTAGTTTTCTAATAGACAGTCACTAGAGGCAGTCTAAGTCCTGCAAAGTAATCATTGCAGTTTCTTAAAAACTAAGGGGACAGGGATAGTGCACCCAGAAATCTTCAACAAGATGCCTATAGTGTCTCTTTAAGTTAAATTGAGAAGACATGTATACAGTTAACATTGAATTTTATGGCAGGACAGGAGGCTTCATATTTGCTTTACCTTCTTTACTGAAACCTCCAGCAGCAAAGAAACAGTTAACAGAACTTTTCAAAACAACCAATCAGAATAAAGCAACAGTAGTATAAAACCCCTAAGCAGGCTCTTCCACTTCCTCTTTCTTTGCTGCTGCCTCCAGGTGAGCACTCACCAACTCAGAGTTGTCTCTGCTCTTGGTTGTTGTTTTATCCTACATGCTGCTTGTTTATTTAAACAGTCTATTTAATCAGTCTATTTGTTAGGTTTGTTTAAGCAGCTTAATTGCTGGTTTTATTTAGGCAGTCTATTGCTGTGTTTAGCTAGGCAGTCTATTGCTGGGTTTATTGCTGGCAGTTTATTTTGTGTTATTTCCTATACCACTTCATGCTATGTAGCTGCTGTTTCACTTAACATCTGTTGCTGTATTTAGGCAATTTATCTGATAGATTCTGGATACTGCTCATTGATTTTTTGTTATTCTGGGTTACTTTATTCTGTTTTCTCACTCTGCTGTATGGGGAATGGGTGTCCCCTGCTATGATGCTTTGGCTCTGCCTGTAATCTGTTCCCCCTCCCCGGGTTCCCCTGCTGGGCTCTGTCGCCCATACCCTTCTCCCTTATTCCCCCCCTGCTCCCCGTGGCCGCTTGCAGTGCCGCACGATCACCACGCGGTAGGCTGCGCTCTGTTTTTGCAGCCACGGCAGCCATTTTGTTGGAGCCGCGGCAGCCATTTTTCAGAGCCACATGGGCTCTGTGCGTTGCAAACAGCCAGGTCTCACCCTCCCCTCTCCCTATATCAGGGGAGATAGCCCAGTTTTTCAGCTATCCCTCTACTTACTGTGCCTGTCTCACATGCTGCATATGTAACAGATCCTGGATAGCAGGATCTGTCCCAGGCACACTCACAACTGCAGCTTACTATGTCTGATGCAATGTGACTAGGTTCTCTATCTTAGCAGTAGACTTGTCACACTTTTTTACTATTACATGTGAATCTCAGATTTAAAGGGACATGTTACTGATCAAATAAAAATCTTTGTTTAACAAGAACATGCCACATGTGTTATATGCTAATCAAGTCTTTCTCTAAGGTTCAGTCTTTTTCTCATAAAAATTAAATGGCCTGTTTTTCAGCACCTAGCTCCCCTACCTAGGATTTGCTGCCCTTCCTGCAAGGGACTTAGATTTTCCACTACACATACACTTCAAAAGTGTATCCTAATATAATACCTGAGTGGTCTGTGAGTCAGCTTCTCACTATATGGACCCTCCTACCCCTCAGCGGGGCTACTGGCCCCACATTCAGACCTGTTATTACTGGGGGGTGAACCCCCCCCCCCATCCATATTTCTGGGGCTCTACCTGCTACTGGACCATAATAATGGATGTGTGACACCATTGTGGGCTGGGTGACCCCCTCCCTCTGGCAACATGGCTACCTATAAAGTACCCTGCTGGCTCTACAGCGTCCTGTAAGATTAATGCTGAGGGTGACCCCCTCCTGCTTCCTATACTAATGCTCCGGCAATGTCCTGCTATTATCATACCGAGGGGGTACCCCTCCTGCAGTCTGCACTGCTGGACCTGCAGCGTCCGGGTATTCCCATAAAAGAGGGTACCCCTCCCACTGATTGAGCTTCTGTTCTTACAGTTCCCTGCAATACGCAGATACTGAGGGTGACCCCCTCCTGTGGACTACTCTGCTGGACCTACAGGGTCCCGTTATAACCATAATGAGGGTGACCCCCTCTCGCTGACTACACTGCTGGGTGTACAGACCTCTATGATACCACACTGAGGGTGACCCCCTCTTACCTACAGCACTGCTGGATCTGCAATGCCCGGTTTGGTTATATGAGGGTGACCCCCTCCTGCCGTCTACACTGCTGGACCGGCAATGTCTGGTTACTTTATTATACGGCTAACCACTTCGGCACTACTGTACCTACAGTGTCCGATTATGTTCAGACTGAGGGTGACCCCTTCCCCTGCTGGCCTATACTGCATGGTATGCTTGTGCTTGTTGGGTGACCCCCTCTTGCACGCTGGGTGACCCCCAGCTGGCCGCACCACTGTACCTACAGTGTCCGATTATGTTCAGACTGAGGGTGACTAACCAGTGGATGTCGGTGACACGCGGACACAGATGTTTCCTCGGGACGAACGGCGCGTTACCGCTTGGAAAGCGGAGAAGACTAAATTCCCACTGGGAATGGACCGATATGACTTATAGGTATCGCCTAGTTGGTTTCTACCCCTGAGAACCGCAAAACGGCCCCTGTCCAAGCTGGACATCAAACTGATGGATTTAGCATCCAAGTGCTGGGTCTGCTGTCCGGAGTTACCCTCGTGTACAAAATTGAGCCGACACGTCTCTATTCATAGGGTTCCCCCTTAACTAGCCCCAGAGGTCTCTCGGACCGTGCCCGGATTCCAGATCAAGGTTGCGGAACCTTGGACCGTTCCATGAGCGATACGCATGACCAAAAGAGGCATCCATTCCGACTCATTCCGCAGTTGCCCTGCTGGGCAAAGGGTGCGATGGAGTGGACTCCCGCCCCATCCCCACGCTACATGCTCCCAGTGCATGTCGTCTGTTGACACATTTTGAGACGGAGGGCACCCATCCCCTCTGAGAGCTGCTCGGCATTGACGATTGGTTCTCTCCCTCAAATGCACATGAGAGAAACCCGCATGGATTTTGCCATCAACATGGACATATTGAATCTGACTCACTCCAAGTCAACCCAGTTTCAGGTCTTTCATGGAATATTCGGTCCAGGCGGTGCTCCGCCTCCCGAGGACCAAGATGTCCGTCTTCAATGAAAATACAAGGTATATGCTCCGCAACCTGCGGGTTACACTTAGGGGCCCAACCCGGTTAATTGACCGGTGCCTATTCGCCATGGAAGCCATACCTCCAGGATCCGGTACTATCAGCCGCTCCAACATGGCGCTTTCTCGGGTCTTTGTCCTGGTATGACCAAATCATGTGACCTTCGGATAAAGCTCATCTAAGACTTAATTGATGACTCCGGAGGAGGGACTCCTTTACGCCAACTGCATGGAACTACCTGCAGGTTTGTTCAACATTCACAGTATTGCTCGCTACCTTCCGGAATGGACTTCTCACTGGTTGCCCACTACGGACTGCAGTCGGATCTCACATAGGATCGCTATCTATAGCTTCTGGACAAGTATTCGTCATTTGTGACAGAATGTATGCGGGACGAGACACTCGTGTGGCGGACGGCTTCACCCGGCCATGGAGAGACCCCAATGATTGGTTGCCTCACCCTCCAGGGTCTCGAGTACAGGCATGATTACATTCGGTGCGAACCACCATATGGAGCGGTTCTCCAACTGGCTGCCGGACCCTCAACGAGGCGAGGGACGAGTTTTCCAAGCTTGGTCTCCTTCGGGGCGTACGCATCCCGTTTACCTACAGGATACTTTGGGTTTTGCTTCAGACCGAATTCCTGGAAGTGTCGTTTCGCCTGGCCAAACCACTTCGGAGGAGTCCTGCGTGCTTTCCCCTTTTTGCTGGAGTTTGCCATGGGAAGGCAATCTATGACTCGCTGTCTCTTAATGCCCCACGTGGGATCCACAGGGGTAGCCTGCCACGACTTGTGTTTGGGTCCCAATGGCTGTCCCCATTGTCTGGCTGAGTTGCCCTCTCAGGGTAGGATCGTATGGGGCCATTCACGTCCTATGTCAGCTAGTGGACGACTCATGTTCGTTTTCTCAAGATTCTGGCATTGCTAAGGATCTCTTGGTCTCCAGTCTACCAAGAGGAGTATACTGTACGGGAGCCCTATCTCTCGCCAGTTTTTTCCGCTTACGGTTTCCCCCCTGTACATCTTGTATCTCATCGCGTTCTGACGTCATGGTATCGACGTGTCTTCTTCCTTCTTGCCGTTCAGTACATCGGCTTCTGCTCCACACATTTCATTTTTATTCGTCCTCTGTGTCGTACCCCTACTCTCCGGATAGGCCATGGCTCTGTTGACAGATTGTACACGACCATGTAGATCAAGGATCTGGTTCTTTCGTCCGTCTACTCATGGACAGCTGTTTATTTCTGCGTACGGCCGTTTTGGACTGTTTCTGCATCTTCGCTCGCCCGTTGGATTTGGTGGATCCTCTCATTGACTGACCTTGAGTTCCTCTGGGACACTTTTGGTTCGGGGTGCTGTCACCTCAACAATTTTGGAAGCCGTTGGGTCCCTTCTGCATTTTCTCTACACCGCTGCTTGGTTTAGGGAATCAGTTTTTCCATTCTCCTTTATTTCAGTCCTCTATCTCATATTGCTTCTGGTTCTACTATTTGGGCGTTAAAATTGCAAATATGAAGCCTCCTGTCCTGCCATAAAATTAGGGATTATTCTAGCCTCGGTGAGGGAATAATCTAAATTTTATTAAAGACAGGAGGCGAATATTTCCCCCCCTTTTTTTACGTTCCCTCCCTGGATCTGGGTTTTATTCTATTATAAATAATTGGGGATATTGTTATGTTTTGTGAATGCATGGTTTTACATAATAAAGGTTATTTCTAATATTCAGTGATGGTTGTCCGTGTGCGTTTTATTCATCATGTTTGTGTTGTAATTATGTTTCGTCAATGCCTTTTAGCTTAGGTACATACTAGGTCTTCATAAGATCTGTAGACTTTGTTTATTCATCAGGTATTATGATGTGAAAGTGATATTGTATGGATGACATCTTGCCTTGACAGTTTACTTTCACGATGTTTTCTGTTTTCTTGCAGTGTTAACTGTTTTTCTCTCTGGGCTTGACGATTGTTTCTCTGGATTTGTCTGCTACAAGGTGGATTCGTTGGTTTCCTTGCTCTCCTGCTCGACCTCATCAAGGAAAGAGGAAGTGGAAGAGCCTGCTTAGGGGTTTTATACTACTGTTGCTTTATTCTGATTGGTTGTTTTGAAAAGTTCTGTTAACTGTTTCTTTGCTGCTGGAGGTTTCAGTAAAGAAGGTAAAGCAAATATTCGCCTCCTGTCTTTAATAAAATTTAGATTATTCCCTCACCGAGGCTAGAATAATCCCTAATTTACTATGTTCAAAAAGAAAGTTATAATTCCAATAATCTGATTTATTTCTTAGGTTTATTAGAGGATTGGACTGAGCTGTAAATCTCTTTTGGATAGAGAATGACATCATCAGTCATGTTCTCACAATTTGTTACAGAAAACACATTAATGCCTTTTTTGTGTAAGCATTCATAGTAATTTCAGTTTCCTGTAAAAGCCTAATGCTTAATTCCTAGCCTGTAAAATATGTGACATCAGAGATGAACTAGGTCAAAAGAAACAACTAATAAAGTTCAAATAAGGCCCTGCTAATTTATTTTAACTGTTTATAATGATGAGCTAGATAGAATCACTTAAATAAATAGGTTAATATACATATGCATAAAGGTTTCTGACGACTAAACAATAGAACTAGCAGAGTTAATCACAGTTAACCAGGAATTCACCACAGCATTGCCAGCTTAAGGCCAAAATAGGTGAGTTAGAAACATAATGAACATGACTGACATAATAGAATTATTCCAATGGTTGTCCTAAAATGTAAAAGTCCCTGATAAATAAAGAATAATGAATGGTTTTGAGAATAATCCTGCGTGACACCTACATATACTTAAGCGGGTTTATTCGGTAAATAATATATGTGCTGAACTAACAAGAGAACTGCAAAATGTAAGCCAACATAACTCATTTCTAATGTTGGCTAATTTCTAATGTTGGGCTCATTTCTAATGTTGGGCTAGTTTTTCAGTTTTATTGCTGTTTAACTGGCCAGTCACTAATCACGAATAGAGTAAGACATGATTTTTTGAAAAGTGAAATCTCAGCATTAGTGACCCAAAATTACCAGGTGACATTATTTTTAATGAGAGATGTTAACCATAATTTAGTGACTGGCTTTCAAACTTGTTGCTAATGTTTACTGGATGATAGGGATGTGCATGGGCAAAAAATTTGGCTCGGTTCGGCACTTCCGAAATTCGGGACTACGGCAATTCAGGTCTTCGGCAATTTGGCACTTCGGTTTGGCACTTCCGAAATGCGGGACTTTGGCAATTCAGCACTTCCGAAATTCGGCACTTCAGGAATTCGGGAATTTGTGACTTCGGGAATTCAACAATTCCCTAACACTACCCCTACCCTTACCCCTACTCCTAACCATAACCGGAACCCTAATCCTACCCCTAATCCCAACCCTATGCCTACCCCTAACCCCACCCCTAAGCCAACCCCTAACCCTACCCCTAACCAGTCTCCGCTGTGCTCCTGACAAGATGGTGTGGGGTGCTCCCTCGGGCCTGTATCTCAGTTCTTGAGGTTTTGGCCTATTCCCTGGCATTCTTTGGATCTACGTGCATTGGGGAATTGGTGAGCCCTAGTAGGCACTGCATTAGTGGGGTGTAGTTTGCTCAGTGAGCTGCATATCATATCGTATTTAAGATCCGACGCTCGAAGACGGATGTTTTCAAGAAGGGTAAGTGGGTTCACTTAGGTTCTGTCCCGGGTTTGGCTATTTGACCCGATTCCTCCTTTAGGGAGTACTGTGAGCTTTGCCCCGTATTCACGGGCCCTCTTTTGGTACATGCTGATGGGAGCTTTCTTTCTCATTTCCAATTTATTTGCTCAAGGCTGGATGTCCTGGGAATTGACAACAAGGAATATTGTGGGCATTCCTTTCGGGAGGTTAGATATTGGGTTTTACGCCTTCTGAAGCGGAGGTTCATTGGTTTGGCACCAGAGGTATGAAATGGGTTCGGCTCCTCCCGGAGCTGGTTCAGCTGTCTCGCCTTCAGGGTGCTCCGAGCATTCTACTTATCCACCTGGGGGTAATGATCTTGGGACAATGCCTATATAGAGGTTGGCGGATGCTATTAAGATGAACTCTTAGTTCTGTTTCCTGACGTGCAACTCATTTGGTCGGAGGTCATTTCCCGTAACTACTGGCAGCAGGCCCATAATCAGAGTGCCATGGAACGCTGCCGTATAAAACTAAATAGGAGGGTCTCTATGTTCTTATTGAGGGTTAAAGGGATTCCCGTTTGCAACAGGGTGTTCGAACGGGAGGCAGTTTTTTTTTGTTTCGGGGTGATGGAGTTCACCTCATGGAGGTTGGGCTCGACCTTTTTAATCTTGCCATCCAGGAAGCGGTGGAACAGGCCTGAGTGCTTTGTGTGGGGCCCTCACTGATTTTAGGCTTAAAACAGTGGGATTGTGGCGGGGGGGTGTCGTTGCCAATAGGTTTCGGGGGGCTATTACATGGAGTGTCAGGATATGGACATGGTCGGGTCTCAACCTCCCCTGCTCTGTAGGGTAAACTTTTAAGTTACCAACTTGGACGTGCCCACTGAGCTAAAAGCCGGCGGGTGGTAAGCATTTAAAGGAAAAGGAAATTTGGTTTGGACGAGGGGGGAGGAGAGAACCCAGTGGGCAAGTTGGTGCATAGGTACTTGGTCTCTTTCATTGGCAAGGACATTTATGTAAGGTAAAGTCTGTAGGGCACTAGGTGTTAATTTACATGTTAAGTTATGGATTATTTATGTATTTATCTCTGCTTATAATTAAATGATAAAGTTGGATGAGTCCTACAGTCTTATGTTTAACAAATGCTGTGGCCTGTTTCATCCAAATTCGGTGTCTGTCGCTACGGGGGGTATATGAGGTAGGCTCTGTTATTCTTTTTTGCACCACATTCCCCGCTATGTCCATACATTCGTTATATGTCTGTTCAACCATAATTCAACTATTTCATATTTTCATTAAGTACAACCACACATGTTATATACCGTTTTATTCAGAAGAAACAGGGCTTTCATGTCATATCAAATATTTATATATATATAAACATAATTTAATATGAATAAAATGTAAACAACTTTGAGAAATTAAGTAATTCTGTTATTTTTCAAGTTCTGCATGGCATTTTAACTGTTAATATCATAATACTGTGAGTTTTTACTGCAATAAATTACACATATTTGTATTGTCTCAGAAGTACAAAAGTACCCACTATACAGGGGCGTACCTAGGTCATGTGGCACCCGGGGCGGGTCCTGGGTTTTGCACCCCCCGCTTCTAAAAAAAAAAAAAAAAATACATTTTTAAAATATGTTATTTTTTAAAAAATTTTGGCTCTTCCCTTTAATTTTACTGTTTTTGGTGCTTTGTGTATGTTTATTTATATATATATATATATATATATATATATATATGTGTATGCTGTGTATTTATATATGCTGTATATACTCTTTTATTTGTTTATACTGATTTCTCCTTATCTGTCTATTGGAATTCAAGTGTTTTAATTTATACCGGTCCTACTCCTAAACATTATGGAAGCATCCCAGAGCCCTGCGGATTTCCAGGCAATGATTGCCGCCTCTATGGAGAAAGCGCTTTCCAGGGTAATGACGGCATCAGCCGATCAAACCAAGAAATCCACAAAAGCCCAACACCATGACTACGATTCTGTGCTTCAGAATCACATGCACAGGCTGACTCACGACCTAGCAAACGCCACTGGAAGGGCGAAAAGGGGAACAATAACCTGGGCAAAGGTAAGGCGCCAACCAAACGCAACAGACCAGCCCCACCTACCCCCGCCCACTACTCCTCACACGTTCCATGGCCGTGTTGGACGAGTCGCAGGCCGCGGATTCTGATTCGCAAGACAATGACTGGAGTTCGGACACTGGATCCCGTAATGGCTTCTTACAAGGCACTTTCTTGGACGACCTCGCACCCGTCAAAGAAGAAGGGGAAGCCATCCTGGACCCCACGGGACAATGTCTCTTTGACCCTCGTAATATCCGGCACCCGCGCTCTGGGGACTGGACTCCCCCCGAACACCTCTCTAGATTTATGCATCTGTAGCTCCGCAAATCGCTAGACAAAACGGTGTGCAACCGCCTACGCTCCGAATGCCCTTGCCCTTCGCTTCCCGACCACTTGGCTCAGACTCCGGAGTTTGACCAGGTCATGACCACCTTCATGTCTCGGGGTGGCCATGACCCCCGGAGAGGAGTGGAGAAAGGATTCCACAGAGTTCAGGACAAACTGCTGGATTCCATTGGCCCACTTTCCCGCATCATGTATTTGGCTGACGACATTTTTACAAGGGCTGACGAGTTCGATGCCAGCATGGTAAAAGAGTGGGCACATGACATAAGAGAATGGGAACAAAGGTGCTTCTGTTTCATTGGTAACACCAACGTAGCCCTCTCCTCTGAGAGGCGTAAAGCAGCGTTGCTCCGCATTGACGGGAAGCTGGTGGAATTGGGCACCAAGGAGTTGGGACCGCTGGCACAGGGCAAACTGTTCAAGGAAGCCTTCCTCAAAGAACTGAACAAACATGTTAATATATTTATGTCCCTTAATAAGGCTCAGACTTCTATGAAACGTGTTTTCAGGGGCTACTCCAGTCGGAGTGTTTTTGGAAGGGCTGGCCGCCAAAGGGGCCGAGCAGCCAGACGGTTTTGGCCTTCTGGCCCCCGCTCACATAGACCTCAACCCTTCTACCTGGAAGTGGGCTTCAGGCAACCCTTCTACTACACCAGAGGGGCTGACCGAGGCAGAGGACCACGTGGCCGTGGCAGAGCACACTTCCCCACAGGTAAGCAAACTTGTGTCTCAAGTACCACTTACCCCATATACTGCAGGTCGTATCGCTCTGTTTTTTCAGAACTGGACAACCATCTCCGCGGACGCATGTATCCTCCAGACGGTTCGGGGCTACATCATCGATTTTGTAGACCCTCCAAACCAAACTGTCCCTCCGCGCCCAATACAGTGCTCCACAGAGGACCACCAACTCATCGACAGCGAGATACAAGAGCTCAGGTCTAAAGGAGCGATCGAACCCGCTCATGACCAACGGGGTTTCTTCAGCAATATATTTCTGGTGAAAAAGAAATCCGAGGATTTCCGACCGTCATAAATCTAAGGAGGCTCAATGCTTATGTAATGTACAGGCATTTCAAGATGGAAGGCATTCACCTTCTGAGAGACCTCCTCAAAGACGGGGACTGGTTCACAAGACTGGACCTCAAGGACGCTTTTTTGTCAGTACCTGTCCACCTCTCCTGCCGCCAATTCCTCAGGTTCCATTAGCAAGGCCAACCCTAGCAGTTCACATGCCTCCCTTTCGGCCTCAGCTTGGCCCCGTGGTGCTTCACCAAGCTGCTGAAGCCAGTAGTTGCACATCTACGAGCACAAGGAATTCGGTGCATTATCTACCTGGATGACCTGCTACTGTTTTGCTCCGACAGGTCCAGACTGACTCAACACACACGCTATACCACACAATTCCTGATGTCCCTAGGCTTTGTGGTGAATTACCAGAAGTCGGCAATATCTCTGGCCCAGATGGTACAATTCTTGGGCTTCGAGATAGACTCCAAGTCCAGCATACTACGGCTACCGACATCAAAGATCGCAGCCATCAGAAAGGAACTACGCAAAGTCATTCGCTGCCATACCATACCACTACGCAACCTGGCGCGGATAGTGGGCCTGCTCCCCGCTTCTATCCAGGCAATCTTCCCGGGACCACTCCACTACAGAGCGATGCAACACCTGAAGACCTCCTTTCTTCGCCAGAACCCTTCTGTGACAGAACCATCTGTCTGTTTATTGCTGGTGGATTCGTCTGTTTTGCCCCGTTCGTGTAAATGGCTGGTTCCTATAGCCTAGCCATATGAATGACCGTTTTTCCCGAACAAAACTTCCGAACGGATGGCCACCCAGGAAAGAAGTGTGCTGCTGGTTAACCTATTGATCCCAATTAGAACGTTGTGGTTAACCGCAGACACTTCTCAATTCAACCGAATTCAGGGTGGTCGTCGTTCGTATGTCGACCACGAGGCAGCGGCCATTTTAAAACACGTGAAAGCCCAGCGGTGTTCGGCTCTATTTTCATGGAACTAAAAACTGACACTTTTTCTGCTGAACACCGCTGAAACAATGGAACGCCTGGCTGCCTCCATGAAAGCATACGAATACCGGCCGTTCGGGAGTTTTGAAGCACACGAAAGGACTTAACCCAGATAGCCTTACCATGGAGTCATTCGTATACCGAAAGACTGTAAGAACTTTGACTCTATGGCGATTGAACTATGTGTGTGGGATCTGAGCGCTATTCGCTAATAATATGCACTCAGATCCAGGCTATCTGGGGATATGTGATTTGACTGGGAAATGTTCGGTTTTTGTGAAGTTATGTATTTTTATGTATTTTCTGATTTTATATTTAAAATGGGGACTGGCTTTGTCCTGGAGATAATTGAGTTACTTATTAATTATCTCCAGGGCAGAGGGGAGGAAACCATAGTGTATTGTGGGTAAAAACTGTGACTGTATGTCTGGAATATCCCCATATCTGTCTGTCATTTCAGTCTCCCATTTGGTCCCCTAGGAGAGTGTCCACCAAGTGGGAGACCTGCATAAATACGGGCAGGTAGCCCACAGTAAAGCCAGATCCTGTTTTGACCCTCAATGCGGAGCTTCTGTCTCGTTATTGGGGAGATTTCTTCTTTACGCTTAGAGACTGCTGGATGGAACCGAAAGCCGCTTGGTGGATGTTATTGTTCGGCGGCTAGCAGCAGTTCGTGGATTGCCGTTCGGGAGTTTGGAGCCGTTCACGGATCCTGGTCGGGAGATTGCCGCTTCCCCTGAGCTTGGTTCGTGCACTACAGTTTATGCGAACGGAGATTATTGGTATTGCAGAAGGGGAAGGTCGACTAAACGGCGGTTTCGTTTAAAGACACCAGGGGTGTCTTAACACCTTCCTACGACCAAACCATTCCGGTAACGGAAGAGGTAAAGTAAGAACTCGGATGGTGGTTGGACAGCATGGAGGCTTGGAACGGCCGTGCCATCTTCGGGAACACGTCCATCATAGTTCTGGAATCGGAAGTACACTAACGCTAGCATAATCTTCAATTATATTTTCATCCTGAGAATTAATGCCCCTTTTTATCATGACAATACCTTACTGACCTTAGCAACTGACGACTGACATTGCACATTGTTGCCTAGTTTGTTGTCTATAATAACTTTTGTCCAGCTTGGACATTTACCACTAAAGGGACATTATATTCACTAAAACAACTTTATATTATTAAAGCCATTTTTATGTATAGATAATACCTCCGGAGTCTCACTGCTCAATTATCTGTCATTTAGGAGTTAAATCACTTTGTTCATGCAACTCTAGTCACATCCCCCTGCATGTGACTTACACAGGCTGCATTTTCAATCATAGGTTAACTTGCTTTATAAGTTTTTACAAAAAGTATCAATATAACAAGAAAGATTTAGAGAGTCAATATATAAGTATGCAAAAAAACAATTCATTTATTATACACCAATTGTGTGTCTTTCATATGAATAGAACAAGACCTCTCGTATAAACTGATAATCTCTCATACTTTGGAGAATTAATGATTTCTAAAAAAAAATTCAAATATGATACAAATACCGGGAATTCATAATATATACACAATAACCACCAATATAGTACAATTCATGTCAATAGGGAAAAAACCTATTGTATAGATCAATTATCTCTCCTTTACTAGTTAATTCAAATATTGTACACTAAACTGAAATTGATGGTATGTACACAAATCTACAACTATTTACACCTGGAATTCATAGTATATACATCTATCTACAACCACCAGTATTGTGTAATTCATGCAAATAGGACAAGATCTAGCGTATAGATCAATGTTCTCTCTTGTAAGAGTTAATCGATTCATATTTGGTACACTTAACTGAAATTAATGGTATATACACAAATTTACAACAATATACAGTTCATATTCCCCATATATCTGGGACAGTAATTCCGTGGGTGGAACCTCTGAGGTTACCCCCATGATGGCATACCATTTGCAATAGTAGACAACCCAAGGTACTGCAAATGGGGTATGTCCAGCCTTTTATAGTAGCCACTTGGTCACAAACACTGGTCAAAGTTAGTGTTAATATTTGTTTGTATGTGAAAAATGCAAAAAACTAATTTGAACGCCAACTTTGGCCATTGTTTGTGATTAAGTGGCTACTATAAAAGACTGGACATACCCCATTTGCAATACCTTGGGTTGTCTACTATTGCAAATGGTATGCCATCATGGGGGTAATTTTCATTCCCGGGCTACCATACGCTCTCAAAGGCAACGTAACCAATCTGGCGAATTTCAATGTGGAAAAAACTGAAACACAAGTCTTATATTTGACTCTGTAACTTTTGAAAACACCATAAAACCTGTACATGAGTGGTACTGTTTTGTGACATGGGTGTCTCCTTTATATCCTTTAATTCAAATTATTTTACAGAGAAAGTTAGTACCTTCCCACTCAATCTCACACTTTGGATGAAGGCTTTGTGTATGTTTGATTATTGATGAGGAATACCTCAATAAAGAACGTTTTGTACTGCAGGAAGTATGACTATTCACATTAACAACTGGCTTACTAAAAGGAATATAATTGGCACACAAAAAAAAACATTGAAAAAAGGTGTACATGACGTATCCTCTGAACAGATGTATTGAAGTGACATAGATAGCTTTATATATCCAGAAGCTTGCAAATCCTGTTCTCCGTATTTGTTTAGTTCTTGAATCCAAATCTTCAACTGCCTGCACTGTTCAATTGGGTTTGCTTGCTGCAGCAATGCACTAACACATAGTAACTATGTATTTTCTGTTAAATCTTCTAGCGGAAGGACAATTACCATTGAAAGACTGAGCTCATTAAAGAGGCTAAACATGTTTGGGGGCAGAATCAGAATATATTTAAAGGGTAAAGTCTTGTATGTTTTATTCTACTGAAATAAAACATTAGCTGTGACCCATTCCAAAATATATATAATAATAACAACAGAATGCCTCCTTTTCATGCCTGGTATTTGAAACAAAATGGCTGCCATTCCTTGGCTGATTCTCTGGCATTACTGTTTAATATGAGCTCCTCTGTGGAATTACATACTGTGAAGTTTTCAGATGGAATTTGCTTAATAGCAGATGGATTCAGATAATACCCAAATTCTGGAATGTCAGATTTAATGTCAAGTATTTGTTGTAAGTCATCACAAAGAGGAAATCTGGAGCTGATTTTTTTCTAGCACACTATTCCCATGGGATTGACCATTAGTGGGTTACTAGCATAAACAGTGGAAAATAATAGGCTCAAAGAATAAAAATGTAGCCTGGAAGCCAGCTTTCCAGAATTAAGTAAAAATGTTGTTTTAAAATGTTGCTGGAAACTGCTAGAATTCCATTCCATCCCCGGCCATTAAAAGAAAGATGAATGCAAGGAAGAATGTCTCCTCTGAGGTGTTAATGCTGCGTCTCCCAGTATTCCCATTAATCATGAGGACTTTGATGCTTTCAATGTATGTTTGATTCTCTGTTAATTGGAATCAGTAACAAATTCCAGTATATAACAATATTTAGTGTCCTTCTTCAGGATTGTTTTTAAACAAACCACATCATTCCAAGTGTGTTTTATTTAAGGATTGGTATTAAAGAGGAAACAATTTTAAATTGTTAAATTCCATAAAATCAAAAGGATGTATACAGTAAAAAAAGCATCAGGCTTTGCTTAAATGCTTAACATACACAACATTTAGTTCAATTTCATAACAGGCAAAAGCCTTCTGTATGTATGCAGCTGTAACTAGTGTCTGTAATGAAACCACAATTTGTATAGTTCTTCATGCAGATTTTTGCAAAAAACAAAACAAAAAAACTACAACCGAAATCCACTTAAATAGTTTCCAGTCATAAGTGCACAAACAACGTGACAGATTCTAAGCCTTGACTTCCATTAAAACAGCTCTATCCTCTTGTGGTTTTGAAAAGACCCTCATTGGTGACATCATTTCTAGGTGTGCAGTAGGGAGGTGCAGAAGAAGATGATACGGTTTTGCTTACCTGAAGCTGTATTTTGTGGCTGCCACAAACTCCATCCAATCCACTCTCATGCTGTATTCTTGCGCATGTGAGATCTCATTTGACAATGCCTTTATCCTTACATCTATCATGACAGCTGGGGGAATTGACAAAACCTGGTGATGGTAGCTTTGCCTTTTATCAAGAGAAAGGAATATACACAAGACAAAATAGTCCCTACTTTTTCTTATGATATATTTTGACTGCATTGCAATTTCAGTGACATGTGAGTATTTCATAAATGTGTATTTCATAAATATTAAAAAAACATTTTTTTAGGAGGGTGTGACTGAGCTACTGTAAGATCCAGTCAATCACAATGCAATATCCAACACATTAAACAAGTAAAGCATGTGATATTATCTTTGTGATGTACCTTACCCTTCAATTCTTTTGAATTCAGTGCATTCTGTGCAGTAGTGGACATTCCTTTCAGAAGGCATTGAAATCTATCATGTTGCCATAATTGTCATTTGTACTCTGATTTTTAGTTGGTGATACTTCCAAACAAAAATTACTAAAGCCCCAATATTTTTTAAATTAGCATGGTGTAATTTTGCTGTAACTCCAGGTAGCAAAGGAATCCAGCTGGAGTTCCACAGAACACCAGAGAAACTGCATTTTTGCGCAACATATGTAAGGGCAGTGCGCTTGGCTTAGTTCAGCCATGCTGCATAGTCATTTTGATTTAGTGCATTCGGCCTATGTTTGGCCACGCCACACAGTCATTTTAGTTTAATCTATTTAGTCTACATTCGGCTGTGCTACATGTTCGTTTTGGCTCAGTACAATATCCATTTACATTCAGTCATGCTATATATTCACTTTGGTTCAGCACATTCAGCATAGGTTCGACCAAGCTACATATTCACTTTGGTTTTGCCTGTCCTACAGGCAGTGTGCTTGGCTTAGTTAAGCCACGCTGCATTGTCACTTTGGTTTAGTACATTCAGCTGTATTACATTTTCATATTGGCTCAGTACATTAGGCCTACATTTTGCCATGCAACATATGTATTTTAAATCAGTACATTCTGCCTCTGTTAGCCATGCTACATATACACTTTGGATCAGTACAATCGCCCTATGTTCGAACATAAAAAGATAATATTAAACACTTATTTTTTTTAATACTTAGATTTAGCAGTGGCCAGAAGATGCTGTTGCCATACTTTTTGTTTGTTACTTCCAAGATAACTTCTTGCTTCTCTCTCCTGTGGGCACTGTAAACCCAGCCCCTTGTGCTATTAGCCAATGATGGCCCCTGAATTGAGAGGCCCCTGATTTGAGAGGCCTCCACTCATGGGCAGCTGGCTCTCCTGCCTGATTTGCAAGTAAATGGAAATTCCTAAAAAATTATTCTTAAAGGACACTAGGCATGTGCAACACCTGCTGAAACAGGGCAGATTTCAAACCAGTTCCATTTTTTGACATACCTAGATATTCTCAAGTAAGCTTCTCAAACTGCTACCAATGAAGGGGGAGGGGCCCTGAAGAACTGAAACATATTACAGTATTAAAGAGACACTAACTTGTTCCCATATTTTTTGGGCTTGTCACCCTCCCCTCCAGAAAAAAAGAATCTTAGTGTTTCTAAACTACTGCACATACATTTTCCACATAATTACTAATGGGGTTCAGCACCAATTACCCCAATGAACAAGGTATCCAGTGGCTATTTCCATGTGAAGAAACTGTTAATTTCTTCCAGTGAAAAGGGGAGGTGTTGCATAGGTCTTTTGCAAGCACATATTAATATATAACACCAATGAAATGCATGAAAAATGTGGGGTTCCTTTAATGGTGACTTCTGTTTAACTGGAACTTGGAACTTTTTTCTAACAGTATGGAATCATTTGGAAAACTTATTGAATTGAAGTCTCCGTACAGAAAAGGTCTGAGTGAAGTAACATGAAGAGACTTGAGTGACATGATGTATCAAATTGACATCATGGGTCATGGGAAGTTTAAGCGAATATGTAGGAAAACCAGAGCTCGAGTCCTGCAGGAACGCGTGGGAACAGCGTTCCTGCACTTTTTCCACAGCAGGAACGCCGTTCCCATTAGTGGTCCTGCAGGACTTGTTTGCTTGCTAGGCAAACAAGGCATTTACCTTGTTAGCCTCTGGGCAGGCAGCCGGTTGAACTTCAGTCGGGCAGCAAGGGAACGCTGATTTGTGAGCTCTACCACTTCCACATTCCAATAATATCACTAACAGTTGATCATGGAATATCTAGAAGGGATGACATTTCACTAACTGACTTATTGCAAAGGTGACATCCAAACACAGCACACTTGAATTCACTGAGCAACTGATTTTTTTTTCACAAATATTTGTAAATGCGAACTACATTGCGAGGTGCTTGATTTTATACACATGTGGCAATGGGTCTGATTGAAACACCTGAATACAATAATTAAGAGCTGTTTCCCAATATGTTTCCAAATAGTGTATAGATAGGTGGGTAGGTAGATAGACAGGCAGGCAGAGGAAGATAGATAGATAGATAGATATGTTTTGATGTTTTTGTGCTTCCAAAGACGAATTAAAAATAAATGAATTGAGTTTACTATCTGCCTTTTCTTGTTTTTTGGGGGGTGAAGCAGGGGGCACCTTAGAATTCTGTGCCTACAGATGGCTGCTGGGATTGAGTGCGGTTCCTATAATCATATTTGCAATCAAGTAGAGGAAGGCATGCTGGACACTAATAGTACTCCATACATCTGTGGTGCACCCAATGACCTACAGCCTTAGCCAACTGTTCCTTCAATAGTAGTAAGCAGGAACAGCAGAGTGATTGGATCTTCTTGCTGAAAGTGAATCGCAGGGGAAGTACATATTGTGGATCAAGGGCCTTTATACGCTGCTTGTAGCCTCACTACTCGCTGGAAATGAAGACTTCCCTACAGCTAACAGCTGGGCAGTCAGGCAGGGGGATTTTTTAGCCTGCTGTTTTGACATGCCCTGGCATGAAAACCAACAATATATTGGTGGGCTGGAAAACACTCTCCTGGGATAATGTGGAATGGAATGATGTGGAATGGAAGTACACTGAACAAATTTAAAAGCAAAACTTTTGTTTTTGCTCCCATTTTTCATGAGCTGAACTCAAAGATCTAAGACTTTTTCTATGTATACAAAAGGCCTATTTCTGTCTAAATCTGTGTTAGTGAGCACTTCCCATAGTCCACTATTAAAATGTGCAGTTTTATCCCACAGCACAATGCCACAGATGTTGCAAGTTTTGAGGGAGCATGCAATTGGCATGCTGACTGCAGGAGTGTCCACCAGAGTTGTTGCCCGTGAATTGAATGTTCATTTCTCTACCATAAGCCCTTTCCAAAGGTGTTTCAGAGAATTTGGCAGTACATCCAACCGGCTTCACAACCGCAGACCATGTGTAACCACACCAGCCCAGGACCTCCACATCCAGCATCTTCACCTCCAAGATCATTGCAGACCAGCCACCCGGAGAGCTGCTGCAGGAATCGGTTTGCATAACCAAAGAATTTCTGCACATACAGTCAGAAACTGTCTCAGGGAAGCTCATCTGCATGCTCGTCGCCCCCATCGGGGTCTCGACCGACTGCAGTTTTTTGTCGTAACTGACTTGAGTGGGCAAATACTCACATTTGATGGCGTCTGGTACTTTGGAGAGGTGTTCTCTGTATCGGATCCCGGATAACCCGATCAGTTACGTAGGCTAATTCCCTTACTTCAGCTGTTCAGGAACCCTTGCAACAAGCAGGCATCCCCCTCCATTAACCAGACGACACACAGTTTGGAGGGATAAAACACTGACAATTGTTTATTGGTACACACAGCTTTTAAGCACAATCCCCATGCAGGGGGTCTCTATTCAATTCAACACAATCCTTTGCCCCAGGCAGGAGAAAGGGGATGGGTTACAGATAACCATCTCCCGCTCTGAGAGATACCAACAGCACACAGTTCTATACATTAAAACATATTACAAAAAGTAAAACACATTACATTTATGGTGGAACACTTAGGGGCTCCACGCCCCATGAAGGGAATGGGGTACACACATGAAACATACATCCCTGGATAGCCCCGGGTCCCAGCTAGGATCCCTACAAATAGCAGGGCAATCGGATGTACAGAGCCTGAGAAATCATCATTTAAAATCTGGGGCTCGAGGCTCTGTACATCCCCGAAATCAGTTTGACAGAGTCGCTTGGATTGGTCTGGTGAATTAAATCTTCACTCCCAAACCAAGCAACAGCCAATCAGCTAAAAGGCGCAAAACCAATTCTCGCCAATCAACGCTCAGGGAGGAGGGGGGTTTCGCCACCCAATCAGGAGAAAGGGCGCTAAACCCACGTGCACCAATTGGTGCTCGGGAAGGAGAGGGGATTTGCCGCCCAATAAGGATACAGGCAGTCAGCAGGGCTCTGGAGTTGTGAAGCTGAATCACAGCTCCAGGGTCTCCGCTGGGGCTCACGCCTTTCTCCCATGGCTGCCTCCACTTAGGCAGTGTAACATATTCTTCCTCACCTTACAGTCTCTGCACCCAGCGGCCATGCGTCTGCATGACTGACACTTGTGGCATGTTAATGGACGCCGGCTGCTGCGGATCCACGGCAAAATATACCCCCACGCCTGCTCACGTGATTGACGACGTCGGTGTGCACGTGATGTCACGCACGTGCCGCGCGCACACGTTTTGGGCTCGAGGCTCTGTACATCCCCGAAATCAGTTTGACAGAGTCGCTTGGATTGGTCTGATGAATTAAATCTTCACTCCCAAACCAAGCAACAGCCAATCAGCTAAAAGGCGCAAAACCAATTCTCGCCAATCAACGCTCAGGGAGGAGGGGGGTTTCGCCACCCAATCAGGAGAAAGGGCGCTAAACCCACGTGCACCAATCGGTGCTCGGGAAGGAGAGGGGATTTGCCGCCCAATAAGGATCCAGGCAGTCAGCAGGGCTCTGGAGTTGTGAAGCTGAATCACAGCTCCAGGGTCTCCGCTGGGGCTCACGCCTTTCTCCCATGGCTGCCTCCACTTAGGCAGTGTAACATATTCTTCCTCACCTTACAGTCTCTGCACCCAGCGGCCATGCGTCTGCATGACTGACACTTGTGGCATGTTAATGGACGCCGGCTGCTGCGGATCCACGGCAAAATATACCCCCACGCCTGCTCACGTGATTGACGACGTCGGTGTGCACGTGATGTCACGCACGTGCCGCGCGCACACGTTTTGAGCTCGAGGCTCTGTACATCCCCGAAATCAGTTTGACAGAGTCGCTTGGATTGGTCTGATGAATTAAATCTTCACTCCCAAACCAAGCAACAGCCAATCAGCTAAAAGGCGCAAAACCAATTCTCGCCAATCAACGCTCAGGGAGGAGGGGGGTTTCGCCACCCAATCAGGAGAAAGGGCGCTAAACCCACGTGCACCAATCGGTGCTCGGGAAGGAGAGGGGATTTGCCGCCCAATAAGGATCCAGGCAGTCAGCAGGGCTCTGGAGTTGTGAAGCTGAATCACAGCTCCAGGGTCTCCGCTGGGGCTCACGCCTTTCTCCCATGGCTGCCTCCACTTAGGCAGTGTAACATATTCTTCCTCACCTTACAGTCTCTGCACCCAGCGGCCATGCGTCTGCATGACTGACACTTGTGGCATGTTAATGGACGCCGGCCACTGCGGATCCACGGCAAAATATACCCCCACGCCTGCTCACGTGATTGACGACATCGGTGTGCACGTGACGTCACGCACGTGCCGCGCGCACACGTTTTGGGGTCAAAGAGCGATTTCAGCCAATCAGAATAGTAAAGCAGGTATTTAAACCTAAAAATACCTTCCATCATTGCCCTTTTGTGGTTTCCCTAGTGGTTGTCCGAGAGCGTGTTCCTTATTCTGGTTATTCGACTTTGGCATTGATTTTGACTTCCCTGTTTTCTGGTATCCCTGACCTCTGGATTTCCTTTATCGTTGTGTCCCTTTCTGTGTCCCCTGACCTGGGCTATTCCTGACTATTCTTTGGTACGTGAGTCCGGCCATTCTAAGGCCTGGTATATGTTACCTATTAGTCTCCTGTGTTACACAGTTCTATGTGCTGGATCATTCTGTAATCCTGACAGGCAGCCCCGGGGAGAGTGGCCCTTGGGCAGCTACGAGCCTGACCTTGCAGCTCACAGGAGGGGAAAGTATTGATTGTAGCTCCGTTAAGAGCAGGTAGGGCGACCCGAAATGCCAGTACCCAAACATTGTCCCCACTAACCCCTTACACCACGGTTTTCACTGTATAGGGCAGATGGCACACATCATGTATAGTGTTGTGTGGGTGAGTGGTTTGCTGATGTCAACATTGTGGATCGAGTGGGCCATGGTGGCGGTGAGGTTATGGTATGGGCAGGCGTATGTTTTGGACAACGAACACAGGTGCATTTTATTGATGGCATTTTGAATGCACAGCGATACCGTGATGAGATCCTGAGGCCCATTGTTGTGCCATTCATCCACGACCATCACCTCATGTTGCAGCATGATAATGCATGGCCCCATGTTGCAAGGATCTGTACACAATTCCTGGAAGCTGAAAACATCCCAGTTTTTGCATGGCCACCATACTCAACGGACATGTCACCCATTGAGCATGTTTGGGATGCTCTGGATCGGCGTATACAACAGCATGTTACAGGTCCTGTCAATATCCAGCAACTATGCATAGCCATTGAAGAGGAGTGGACCAAAATTCTACATGCCACAATCAACAACCTGATCAACTCTATGTTAAGATGTGTTGCACTGCGTGAGGCAAATGGTCACACCAGATACTGACTGATTTTCGGACCCCATGGACCCCCAATACAGTAAAACTGCAGATTTTAGAGTGGCCTTTTATTGTGGCCAGCCTAAGGCACACCTGTGCAATAATCATGCTGTCTAATCAGCATCTTGATATGCCACACCTGTGAGGTGGATGGATTATCTCGGCAAAGGAGAAGTGCTCAATAACACAGATTTAGACAGATTTGTGAACAATAGTTGAGAGAAATAGGCCTTTTGTGTACATAGAAAAAGTTTTAGATCTTTGAATTCAGCTCATGAAAAATGGGGGCAAAAACAAAAGTGTTTATAATTTTGCCCAGTGTACGACTAGGTTTACTAGGCTCAAAATTCCCCCTGCTCTTCCCCTGTCATAGCAATGGTAGTTGGTTATGCAGAATAATATGCAGTCAGATGTATTTGCTTTAGTACGTTCTTGTTTTGTATCTTTCCTCGCAGATCTGTGGTGTCTTTGCAAATGTTGGCTTTAGACCAGCACTAGTGAGATAGCCCTTCACTTCCTGCTTTCTTACTGCACTGCACTTTGCAATTTGCTCTTCTAGGAGGCTGTCAACGTAATGGTAAACTTTGCTTTGGCTTGCTATATTAGTCTCAACCTTTAGTTTTTCTGCTGATGAAGATGCAGGTGGATCTGCATATATGGAAGCTGTCCCAACACCAGCATCTACAGTAGCACTTGGTTGACTAATGATAATTGCAAGGAAGAGTGTAGTGTTAAGGCTGTTTTTGCAGATTGCATTCATCACAATATAGCTGAATCCATTAGGATTTTTAAGGAGCCCCTTATTGATGAACTCATATATCTATGCAAAAAACAAGTAAACAAAAAAATCAATATGGAAGTATATGCAATGGAAGTACTTACAAAACAATGTTCATGACAAGATTGGATTAAACATTACATTAGATAAAAGCAATTTTTACAGAGTAAAAAAACAAAACAAATCCTACTACATACTGTATGCACATACACCGATATAAATTTTGGGGTAAAATCATAACTGTAGAGGTATCCAATATCTTACCAAAAAGTGGCAATTTGACAAATCTGATGTGATTACTGGGTTCCACACTCAAAAATATTCTAGATTTGTTCAAACATTCTTGGCAACTAGACAAAAGGTTTTTTTTTTTACCTGTGACTATGACAGTCCATTCATGATGTACCATAATTGTCTTTATTTTATGTATTAATAACTCCTCAATTGCTGCTAATTACTCAGCTTGTGCTGTTTGTGAAAGGTCTTCACTAGTAGAACTACCACATATAAGATTTCCAATGAGTGGTAATTCTATAAAATTAGGGATTATTCTAGCTTTTAGTGAACGAATAATCTGAATTTTATTAAAGACAGGAGGCGAATATTTGCTTATCTTTCTTTACTGTAACTCCCAGCAGCAAAGAAATGGTTAACAATGTTGTATGGAAAAATCAACCAATCATAACATATCTCAACTACAATATAGTGTCATCAAACTCCTCCCACTTCCTCTTTCTTGATGTTGCCAGTCAGTAGCAAAGTCAACCATGTAAACTTTAACCGGAACAGTTCCCGAAGCCGAAACTCGAGATGAAGTCAACCATGTAAACGGAAAGTTGAACGAATAAACTTGAGATCTTCACACTAAAAGAAAAGAGAGACTTCGTGAAAGTAAGGTTTCTCGGACAAGAGAAAAAATATATATATAGTTGAACCCCCTATTTCCAATTATAGTTCATACGAATTGGCAGAATAATCAAGATTATAAAGATCTATCAGTACTCTATGAGATAGGTGTATAACCACAAGGTGAGCAAATCGTATATAGCAGGTTTGTATGTAAATAATGGTATCATACATTAATCATTGAGTATGAGACTTACCTCGAGGGTGGGTTCCGGAATGAACGAAGGGAGGGAAAATATTCGCCTCCTGTCTTTAATAAAATTCAGATTATTCGTTCACTAAAAGCTAGAATAATCCCTAATTTTATGGCAAGACAGGAGGCTTCATATTTGCTGTTTTAACGCTCTCGAATAATAGAACAAGCTGCATGTGTTTGTGTTGTTTTAAAATAAAAAGTCCGAAAGGTAGATTCCCTTGACCAATCTGCGCAGGACAAAATATCCGCTAATGAACTGCCGGCCCGAAAGGCAGAGGATGCGGCCGCTCCCCTAACGGAATGGGCCCCAAATGATCTATCGATTCCCGCTTGGATAAGTAACCATCTTATCCAGCGAGCGATAGTGGGGGAAGAGACCGATTTGTGAGGTCTGACATAAGAGATGAAAAGGGGACCGGTAGGAGAACGTAGGGCGGCAGTTGCCTCTGTGTAACAACGAGTACACAGAGCCACACAGAGGGCTGGCCTGTCGGGAAAGTATGGGTAAAAAACAGACGAGGAATTCGTCTTAGTGCGCCTAGTAATCGTAAATCGGACCCCTTCTGGTGTGAAGGAGACAGCGTGTGAATCAAAAGCGTGAACGTCAGAAACTCTGCGGAATGACACCAGGCACAGTAGCAGGGTCAATTTTGCAGAGAGCTGTCGAAGGGATAAGGCCTCGTTAGGAGGCCAAGACTCTAACAATGCGAAGACTCGAGATATGTCCCAGAAGCCAGAGTATTTGGCAGAAGGTGGCCTTGTCAAACGAATGCCTCGTAAAAGTCTGCACACAGAAGGATGTTTCCCAACTAAGGAATTATCAATAGGGTCATGTCCCGCCGAAATGGCGGAACGAAAAACATTAATCGATCGGTATGATTTACCCTGATCGAAAAGGGACGATAGAAAATTTAGAATGGATGAGAGAGATGTTGAAACGGGATCGAAATCCCTCTCCAGACACCAGCTGACCCAAACTCGCCATGCGGCGAGATAGGTGCGCCTGGTTCCTGGCGCCCATGAATCCCATAGGAGTGTTTGAGCAGTGCTTGAAAGTCCTGCGACATGCCAAGCACCCCTGAAACTGTCCAGGCCACTAACTGAAGATGGCCCTGTAGGGCTAGTGGATGGTAGTCGCCCATTGAGTTCTTGAGAACCCGATGTGAGCGAGGCAGAATGATGGGGTAGTCTGTGGAAAGTTCCAGAAGAGTGGGGAACCACGTCTGGGCCCACCATAGAGGGGTAACTATCACAATCCTGACCCCCTGGGATTTGACTTGGTGGAGAGTACGTTGAATCATGGAGAAAGGAGGGAAGGCATAGGCTCCGCTCCGTGGCCAATGCTGGAGAAAAGCGTCGACAGCTAGGGATAGAGGGTCAAGTAACCAGCTGAAATAATCGTCTGTTTGACGATTCAGCCGAGACGCGAAGAGGTCGAGAGTGAGCGGTCCCCGCAATAGGTGAATGTGGTGGAATAGAAGAGGATCTAATTGCCAGTCGCTGGCATCCCTCCAGTGACGTGAAAACCAGTCCGCGACTAAATTGTCGGGTCCTGGGAGATATTCGGCCCGAATAGACAGATTCCTGTCTAAGCAGAACTGATACAGATCCTTGGTGAGATCTGACAGCAGTTTCGATTTGGACCCTCCGAGTCGGTTTACATATCGTACTGCGGAGATGTTGTCCATCCGAAGTACCAGAGAGCAGTTGGAGGCTTCTTTGGCAAAGCTGCGGATCGCGAAGGATCCGGCAATGAGCTCGAGACAATTTATGTGAAGTGCTTGTTCTGACAGGGACCAGAGACCTCCTGTGTATGATTGGGCGCACGTAGCGCCCCAACCGAGTAGGCTGGCATCGGATTCCAGAATAAAATCTGGTTGAGATCCGAAAATCGCTTTCCCATTCCAGGCTTCCATATTGCGAAGCCACCAGTGAAGTTCGATGAGAACCTCGTCCGTTAGGAAAATGAATTGGTCGTAAGAGGTTGAGCGATGTAAATAGGAGGTTTTCAGCCGTTGCATTGCTCTGTAATGCAAGGGCCCTGGAAAAATAGCCTGAATTGATGCAGACAGAAGACCCAGAACGTGTGCTAGGTCGCGGAGCCGAGGTCGTTGTGACTTGAGTAATTTTTGAATCTCTCGTTTTATGTTTTTGATTTTGGAGTAGGGTAACTGTAGAGTTGCTTGAACTGAATCTATCTGAAACCCCAGAAATTGGACTATTTGAGAAGGTATCAGGTCTGATTTTTGGTAATTTATGACAAAACCTAGGTTTTGAAGGAGGGCAGAGGTCATGTGTGTGTGTTTGCGAAGTAATTGCTGATCTTGTGCCATGATCAGGATATCGTCCAAATATATAATTGAACGTATGCCCTGAGAACGAAGGAGTGCCATGACCGGTTTCATCAACTTGGTGAAACACCATGGGGCAGAACAAAGTCCGAAAGGGAGACAGGTGAACTGCCAAATGTTGCCTTGCCAACGGAATTGGAGGAAGGCACGGTGACTTGGTGCTACAGGGACCGTCAGATAAGCATCTTTGAGGTCGAATCTGGAGAACCAGTCTCCCCCGCAGAGCAAGTCTCTGAGAAGATGGATACCTTCCATCTTGAAATGACGGTATGTGATAAAGCGATTCAACGCCTTGAGGTTGATAATGGGACGGTGGTCCCCCGTTTTTTTCCGAACCAGAAATATATTGCTGAGGAAGGTGCAAGGGAAAGGCGAAGGTTCGATCGCCCCTTTGTGTAACAATTTTGTCAGTTCTGTGTTCAAGGTTAGAGTGTCTGCTTTTGACATCTCTAAGGGTGTCGGGTGAGAATATTGAACTGGATGTGTGATAAAATCTATTTTGAAACCTGTGACTGTATGAAGGATCCAAAGATCCTGAGAAAGAAGTTTCCACTGTGGGAAAAAGAATGTTAATCGACCTGCGATTGATACAGTTTTTAAATAAGCAAGGTCCATTACCTGAAGCAGTGCGTCCGCGCAGGGATGCAGAGCCACGTCCTCGAATAGAGCCTCTGGTGCTGAACAGCTGCCTGTGGTAGGGTCGTGAGTATCCCGTGGACCAATACTCTGTGGGTCAGGGCCTGTAGCCTGTAAAGGCTGCTCTACTGGTAGCTCGGCCCCTTGAGCGACCAGCTCTCCCAGAAAAACGATTTTGAGGAGTGGAACGGAACACCCTACGTAGGGAGGACTGGGCTTTATTGAGTGTGGTAAAAACTGAGACATGCTTGGAGAGGTCTCGCATGAAACTGTTACCAAATAGAAGACCATCGGCCTCTGGGCCTAGTTCTTTAGTGCTCAAATCCACTAGTTTGGCATCGATTTTGTACAGTGCCGCTTTGCGTCTCTCAATTGAAATAGCCGTATTGGCGTTGCCCAGAAGGCAAAGGGCTCTCTGCGCCCATTCTCTTATAATATGCGGGTCTAATTCACCGCTGGTGAGTGCCTCATCTGCGAGTATAAATATTTGTATGATAGGACCTGAAATGTCCAATAATTTGTCTTGGGTTGCTTTCAAACCCTGTTCAATACCCTTCCGAGGGTCTTTACCAGATTTTGTTAAATAGGTGACCAACATGGGGTCAAATTCAGGGGTAGAGGCAACTTTGCCTGGGATAGTAGGTCTCGGGCATTCAGCCCTTAGTTTGTTTCTGATTTCTTTTTCGAGGGGCTTGCGAAGCCACAGTTTACAGAAATTAGCAATATGATCTGGGGGAGCCCATTCTGCTGAGCGTGGGTGGCGTATCACCCTTGGGTCAAAAAGTGGAAGGCCTGAAGCATCCAGGAGGGTGTCTGAGTCAGGTACCTTACTCTTGTGATCTTGATTTAGGAAAGTTTCTTTCACGAACTCCGATGTTGAGGAATCCTGGGGCACATTCACCATGGGATCCTCATCAGAGTAATTGGGGTCATAGTCACTTAGAATATGGCCAGATAAACGTGAAGTAGAACCCTCTAGAGGGTCTGTAACATCCTGTGAAACATAGGGCTTAGCATGTTTAACGACCTTAGCAGGAGCTTTGCCCTTGCCCGCAGTAGCGCTATTCCCTTTCCAGGGTCTTTTGCGCGGGGCGCTATCTTGGTCGGAGATATGGGAGTCCTCAGAGTCAGAGGGCTGTTGTGTAGAGGGGTGTACCTCTGGATTACGTTCATGGTAGGCTGCCAGAGCCTTAGGAATGGACTCTGCGATAGTTGAGAAAAGCCATTCCTTAAGTTCAGCAGAGATCGCAGGGTCTTGGCGATCTGACATAATGACAATTTAAAGATAAATGTGAACCCTAATAACAACTATCTCTATATATATATATAGATTAAAGAGTATCAATTAAGGATGAGGCAACTCAATTAGAAAAATATGAGGTGGGGGTCACCCACGAGACGTCAAACAATGGGGGTCACCCACAAATGCTTGGCACAATAAAATAGTAAAGGATAATTAATGGGGGTCACACAATAATACAGATTGTGAACAATAGGAAATATTGTACAGATACTGAGGTGGGGTCACCACTATAAAATTACACCAATAATATATATAATGTGTATATATAATGTACTGTAAGTAATGGGGGTCACCCACAAAATAAAGTAAAGTGGTGTTAGCCACATAAATATGCACACAGCAGTGTATTCAGTAGGTGGTGTCAACCACACAACTATTGTACATAATATGTACTTTAAATAAGTAAGTGGGGTTCACCCACAAGAGGAAAATAAAAATGGTCAGTCAGACAAATTTGGTAAAAAACAAACCACACTGTAATTATACCACTTAAGGAAAGGGGTTCACCCAGAGTGTAATAAAATGGTCCTGTGTGGGCAAAGCCTGTGAAAAAAACCCAAAAAAAAAACCAGATAGGAGATAGATCAGTAAGTGATCGTTTTTAATGAGTTTTATGAAAAAATAGGTGGATATAAGGTGGCAGCAACCTACCTTCCACAACTAGTTAATAAAGTTCTGTACCCACAGGATGATCGTGAAAACTTGCGCCGCAGTGGAGGAGCCGTTGGCAGTTACACTGCAGTTTAAAATGGCCGCCGCGAGATCGCCGCCGTTGAAAGGGCGGGAAAGGTCCGCGTCATAGGAAGACGCTTGGTAGGCGGGAGGAAGGTAATGGCGGGAAAAAAGCAGCCGCGGCTCTGGGAGATGGAGTCCGCGGCTGAAGAGAGGCAGAGAATAGGGCCGCGGCTCTTCCTGAGAGAATAGAGCAGCGGCCAGCTGAGTGAAAAACGGCAGGGTTCGAAAAACCCTCCGTGCACTGAAAACCGGTTAGGACGCCAAATTTAAAGGGGAACAAACAATCCAATAATAACAATACAGGGAAATAAGAAAAAATAATATATGTGTGAGAAAAAGAGGAAATATTTAAAGGAAATATTTAAAGGAAAAGATGATTGAATCAAAATAAATTTTTTAAGATGAATTCTATGTATGCAGTAACAAGGTTTAAATAAACAAATATTGAATTAACTTAAAACCAGTAAGGCAATGTAATTGGAGCAGACTCACCTGGGAGGCAAGCAGCAAAGAAAGAGGAAGTGGGAGGAGTTTGATGACACTATATTGTAGTTGAGATATGTTATGATTGGTTGATTTTTCCATACAACATTGTTAACCATTTCTTTGCTGCTGGGAGTTACAGTAAAGAAAGATAAGCAAATATGAAGCCTCCTGTCTTGCCATAAAATTCTCTTATCTGTGGACACAATCGATGAGGCCCAAAATCACTATTTGGTTAATATCACTCTATTTGTAACTCCACATTTAGTTTTTTTGTACAATTAAGCACTCTGTTCAGAGCAGGTGCAAGGATTTTTGGGTACATAGGCGAAGATGCATTTTCCACCCCCCCCCCAAAAAAAAATAACATCTTCACCTATGTACCTCTTAACCAGCCCCTTTCCCCTCCCCATCCATTAATGGTCCCCTTTCTTCCCTGTCCCTTAGTGTTCCTCTCCCCTCCCCCCCCTTGTCCCTGTCCCTTGGTGTTTCACTCCACTCCCCACCACTCCCTGTCCCTTGGTGCACACCCCACCCCCTTAGTGACACCCCACCTCCACCCCCCACACTGATAGTCACACACAGACTCAATGACAAACATACTCTCACTGATTTGACAGACACACACTCATACACTGACAAACACACTCATACACTGACAGACACACTCATACACTCACATGCATACTCATACACTCACATGCACACACACTCATACAATCACTCACAGACACACACTCACTAGCTCACAGATACACTCACTCACAGATACACTCATTCACTCACAGATACACGCACTCACAGACACACATACACTCACACACTCACTCACAGACACACCCACTCACAGACACACACACTCACTCACACTCACACATACACTCACACAGACATAGACTCACTAATTATTATTTTTATAATTAAACATTGTCCACCCAGCCTCACTACCTGTAGAGCAGGTGTGGATCTGTCCATGGGGTTCAGTGTGGCTGCTGGGAGGCGTGCGGCTGTGGTATAATCAGAGGCGGCGAGGGAGCTCTAATCTCCCTACTCTGTGCTCCCTCGCGGGTTGTCTACTTATGCCGGGAGCCCGAATATAACATCATATTCTGGCTCCAGCCAACGGCGTGCGAGTGAGCTGAGCAGAGAGATTAGAGCTCCCTTGCCGCCTCTGATTATACCACAGCTGCACCGGGGTGTCCATAAGGTGGCCTGGCAGGAAGGAGTGCTTTCCTGAAATCTTGTGCCCCCAGAACCGGTGCATCCTAAGGGCGGCCTCCTGTGCCGCCTTATGGACGCGCCGGCCCTGACTGTGTTTAAATAATGTAGTGTACTACTCTTACCTAGGCCTAAAAGAAAGTTCCATTTGGGTCAATAACTTTGTCAGGTTTACATAGATGAAATAAAGCTCTTTTGTTATTTAGAATTATATTTATGAATGCAGGTCCATTACTTGTTTTGTACTGATATATCTCAGCCAGGGGAGGCATGGCTAGGGCTATATAAACAGAAACAAAAGTGACCAGACGTCTAAATATCAGAGATCTAAGCAGTGAGATTGCAGGAGCATGATCTATACACAAAAACGGCTTCATTAAGCTAGTTTGGTGCCTACAGTATTTCCTTTAAGTAGTTATAGGGAAAGGAGTGTTCCTTTAAAGCCAGGTCTGCAACTTTGCAATCATGCAAGAGGGAGATTTTAGGGTCAAGCTTCCCACAATGTGTAGGTCTAAACAAATCCATCCCTCTTTGCAGACAACATTGGACAGCTTTATAAATATAGCAAACTGAATTAGGCAAAATGCACTGAAATGAGCTGTTCAAAAAATCACTTATAATAATCTTTGTTCTAAAAAGGTTAAACACATATTTATTACTTAGCATGATAATAAAAAGTGTATTTGATAAAAGTGTTAGTACCTCAGTATAATAACCTCTAAGTAACCAAATTCAAATGCATAGCAGGGAAATTCAAACAATATGTGTATTTATTTTAAAGGTTGTTGACTTTCTGAATACTTCGGATTAGAAATATATAGGGAGAAGTATGGTAATATACTGCCATCTCATGGTGAGTATGTGAGAAAAGGGGAATTGCATAGAGTAATTTAATGCATTACAATGCATTACATGTATACATACATGTTTATACATTCATGCTTATGTAATAACTGTATTTAAGAAATATCATGAATGTATGCCTTATCTTATATCTTTTTTGTTTCACCAATGAATATTGGTTTCTCTTGCATCACAACATAACAGTTGTTTTAGAGATTTACAGCTTTGGTCCATGGTACTCGCCATAACATCCTTCAGGTTGTTATTTCAAAAACTTTACATTGGTTTCTCTCAGCCTGCAACAGCATAAAGCTCTCATATTCATACTAGAACAGTGAATACAGCAGTGCCCTGAATTATGTACAGTCGTGCTCAAAGGTTTGCATACCCAGGCATAAATTGGGAAATTTTGGCATTGATTTTGAAAATATTACTGATCATGCAAAAAAATGTGAAAGTGATCATGTGAAGCCATTTATTATCACAAACAGTTGTTTGCCTCCTGTGCTTCCTTTTAAAATAATAATGATAGGGGGCGTGGGCAAGCACTTGATCTGGATCCCTGCACGCTGCTGAGGCTCAGTGGATCAAGCACCGGGGAGCCACAAATAATTGAGGTACAGCTCCCTAAAAAGCACTTCCATACTGGCCATGTCACAGAGACTCAAAGGCCTTTGTTTTTCCTGGCCTGGGCTCCTGCGCTGAAAGCCAGAAAAGGCCTCGGCCCCACGCAAGATGGCACTGACACGCATTCCAGGGAGGGATCTCCCTCTTCTCCTGCCTTCCCTATCTCCGTCTCAGAGGACGGTCACCTCACGGCAGCTACAATACACACAATAATGGCGGAGTTCACAGGGTCCCTGCAATCCTCCACCAACACTCCAATCCAAACACTGACTAAGGAGCTGTGCAAGGAGATACAGGCAATAGGGCACAGGCACGACCACATGGAGGAGAAACAAGATGCCTTTGCAGTGGCTCTCAAAACCATGGCAGACAAATTCCAAGAATACAACAAGATGATACACTCCCAGGCTATGAAGCTGACTGACTTGGAGGACAGGTCCCGAAGAAATAATCTTAGGATAAGGGGCATACCGGAGTCTATTTCCAACATGGAGCTCCAAACATACCTGCTAGACCAATTCCAAGCTATCACTCCAAAAATCCACCCAGATCAAATGCTGGTGGATAGAGCCCACCGCCTGCGGAGGCCTAGTCATCTGCCTTCTTCGGTGGCACGTGATGTCATCACCCAGGTCCACTTTTATCCTGCCAAAGCATGCAGGATTGGAGACCTACTTGATCCATCTAAAAACCTGAAGATTTTCGCAGATCTCTAAGTGCTTTGTCGGAATCCAAAACCAAAGGGGTCTCCATCTTTATTGGTAGAAATATCACTTTTACCCTCCAAAGCCAATTAGTGAACCCACATATTATTCAATAACATTCAATATACCATTGTATCTGTCTATTTCCCTAACTCAGATTCCAGAAACTACTTCAGCTCTATACTACATAAGATATTCAAGGTCAAGGAAGGTAACCTAGTTTTGTGTGGAGACTTTAACTTCTTACAGTCCCCCCAGCTGGACTCCTTGGCTGCCTTATCGGTGTCCCGCAGGAGGCATCTGTCTTCCACCTGTAAAAACATTGATAAACTGCTCACACTTCATGGTCTCTATGATGGATGGAGGACTCCATTTTCATTCCAAGGTTCACAACACGTACACAAGGACTGATACCTTCTATTTAAACAACACCTCCCTAGCATAGATGACCACATGTTCCATAGGACACATCACTTGTTCTGACCATAGCCCAGTCTTCCTAGAACTTAAGGACTCCTTCCAGTTTACAGGGAAGGGTAACTGGCGCCTTAATGAATCATTGCTTAAAGATGACACATTTTCAAACACTGTTAGATGTGATTTAACAGAATACTTTGCATTAAATGAAATGGGGACGTTTTGGGGACCATGCTTTGATCAGCCCACAAGTCAGTCAAAAGGGGGATATTCATGAAGAGGTCCGCATATCTGAAAAAGCAGCACTCCTTGAATCTCATCGACTGTTAAACACAATTAGCCTTAGTGACATCCCAAACCAAAGGAGAAATAGGGGGAAGGCTACAGCTAAAATGGTAGCGTGGTAGTAGAGATGTACATTGGGTACCGCTAGGCCTCCTTGTTTGACGGGCGCTTGCATTAGTTTGCGTGCAACCCTAGGCTTGTTTCCCGCTCAAATAAATCGGGAAATGTCAGATTGTATTTGCTTAAAAAGGAGAGGGGTAAAACAATCGGGAGGGTTTGAAATAGATACTGTAGTCTTGGGAGTATGGACATTTGAATAGTGACTATTCGCTACATCCATGTGAGATATAAAGGGGTCCATTTTTGTAACAGTTGTTGACAAGATTGCCACATCACGATGTAGTTTGCTGTACTTAGATCTCTAGGGTTTTTAGTGATAGTCAGTCCCAAATATTTAATCATACCAGAACAGTGAATACAGCAGTGTCCTGAATTATGTACAGTTGTGCTCAAAGGTTTGCATATCCAGGCAGAAATTGGGAAATTTTGGCATTGATTTTGAAAATATTTCTGATCATGCAAAAAAATGTGAAAGTGATCATGTGAAGCCATTTATTATCACAAACAGTTGTTTGCCTCCTGTGCTTCCTTTTAAAATAATAATGATAGGGGGCGTGGGCAAGCACTTGATCTGGATCCCTGCACGCTGCTGAGGCTCAGTGGATCAAGCACCGGGAAGCCACAAATAATTGAGGTACAGCTCCCTAAAAAGCACTTCCATACTGGCCATGTCACAGAGACTCAAAGGCCTTTGTTTTTCCTGGCCTGGGCTCCTGTGCTGAAAGCCAGAGAAGGCCTCGGCCCCGCGCAAGATGGCACTGACACGCATTCCAGGGAGGGATCTCCCTCTTCTCCTGCCTTCCCTATCTCCGTCTCAGAGGACGGTCACCTCACGGCAGCTACAATACACACAATAATGGCGGAGTTCACAGGGTCCCTGCAATCCTCCACCAACACTCCAATCCAAACACTGACTAAGGAGCTGTGCAAGGAGATACAGGCAATAGGGCACAGGCCCGACCACATGGAGGAGAAACAAGATGCCTTTGCAGTGGCTCTCAAAACCATGGCAGACAAATTCCAAGAATACAACAAGATGATACACTCCCAGGCTATGAAGCTGACTGACTTGGAGGACAGGTCCCGAAGAAATAATCTTAGGATAAGGGGCATACCGGAGTCTATTTCCAACATGGAGCTCCAAACATACCTGCTAGACCAATTCCAAGCTATCACTCCAAAAATCCACCCAGATCAAATGCTGGTGGATAGAGCCCACCGCCTGCGGAGGCCTAGTCATCTGCCTTCTTCGGTGGCACGTGATGTCATCACCCAGGTCCACTTCTATCACGCCAAAGCATGCAGGATTGGAGACCTACTTGATCCATCTAAAAACCTGAAGATTTTCGCAGATCTCTAAGTGCTTTGTCGGAATCCAAAACCAAAGGGGTCTCCATCTTTATTGGTAGAAATATCACTTTTACCCTCCAAAGCCAATTAGTGAACCCACATATTATTCAATAACATTCAATATACCATTGTATCTGTCTATTTCCCTAACTCAGATTCCAGAAACTACTTCAGCTCTATACTACATAAGATAGACAAGGTCAAGGAAGGTAACCTAGTTTTGTGTGGAGACTTTAACTTCTTACAGTCCCCCCAGCTGGACTCCTTGGCTGCCTTATCGGTGTCCCGCAGGAGGCATCTGTCTTCCACCTGTAAAAACATTGATAAACTGCTCACACTTCATGGTCTCTATGATGGATGGAGGACTCCATTTTCATTCCAAGGTTCACAACACGTACACAAGGACTGATACTTTCTATTTAAACAACACCTCCCTAGCATAGATGACCACATGCTCCATAGGACACATCACTTGTTCTGACCATAGCCCAGTCTTCCTAGAACTTAAGGACTCCTTCCAGTTTACAGGGAAGGGTAACTGGCGCCTTAATGAATCATTGCTTAAAGATGACACATTTGCAAACACTGTTAGATGTGATTTAACAGAATACTTTGCATTAAATGAAATGGGGACGTTTTGGGGACCATGCTTTGATCAGCCCACAAGTCAGTCAAAAGGGGGATATTCATGAAGAGGTCCGCATATCTGAAAAAGCAGCACTCCTTGAATCTCATCGACTGTTAAACACAATTAGCCTTAGTGACATCCCAAAACAAAAGAGCACCATCGCAGGACCAGTTAGCCAAAATCAACTCCCTACACCAGCAAATTCAAAACCTGTACTTCTTAAAATGGATAGAATGCTGCTTAAACTGAAAGCTACTACATATTACACTACCGGCAAAGCTACTAAAGCTTTAGCTAACAGATTACGAACACAAGTGGCACAATTACGCATTCCTTATATTAAAGGTCGCCAAGGTAGCAAACAAATGGGCCCACAGTCAGGAATTTGCCCGGTTTTATTCCAAATTATTTAACCTATGCACAGACTAGGGAGTACCTAATCCAGACGACCAGGACATTGAGTCCTTTCTCTGACTTACCACAGACCAAATCACTACTCTAGTGGTGACCCATCACACATGGAGCATAGTGCCTTCCGCCTTCTGGCATCGCCAGCAAATTGAAGTGACCCACTCGGAAATTGGGGCCATAATACAACTACTCCCACCTGGTAAATCGCCCAGTGAGGATGGTTTCTCTAACCTCTACGATAAATGATTAAATGATTAAAGGATATTAGCCCCACACCTGCTTACAGTATTTAATGAAGCAATGGCTACAGGATCACTTCCCCCAGATATGCTGTTGGCTACTATAGTGACATTGCCCAAGCCAGATAAGTCCCCGGCCTATGTAAGAATTTCCGCCCAATGTCACTGTTGAACACAGATGCCAAGATATTGGCAAACAGACTAGTCCCATTGCTTCCCGAGCTGGTATATGACGACCAAACCAGATTTTTCCGGGGTAGGCAGGGCTAAATAATACAAGGAAGTTATCGCAGGTTCTTAACCAGATAAGGGGGCCTGACTGGGGGGGAAGGAGGGGCCTACTACCAGCTTTAGACGCTGAGAAGGCAGTTGACCACCTCGGTTGGGCCTTCCTAAAACAAACCGTAAATCCTGCTATGGTTTTCCCCCCAATGTTGTGCAACAGATCTTTGATTTATACACCAAGCCTACTGCGCAGGTTTCCCAGGCGGGGTTCTTGCCTTCCACATTTGGAGTTTCGAATGGTACAAGGCAGGGATGCCCACTGTCCCCACTCCTATATGCATTAGTGTCACTCTTGGAGCTTACCAGAGCACACCCACAAATACATGGGGTACAGATGTCAGACACACAAATAACAATTAGTGCATTCGCAGGTGATATCTTGTTATATATCAGAGATCCCTTGGTGTCACTGCCAGCCCTATGCCAGCTTATACAATCTTACGGGCTAGTGTCATATTATTCATTGAATGCAAGCAAAACATAAGCTATGCCCATAGATGTTCATGCACAAACAATAAGAGAGTTGAAATCAACATATGACTTTGACTGGAGGAAAGATACGATTAAATATTTGGGACTGACTATCACTAAAAACCCTAGAGATCTAAGTACAGCAAACTACATCGTGATGTGGCGATCTTGTCAACAACTGTTAAAAAAATGGACCCCTTTATATCTCACATGGATGTAGCGAATAGTCACTATTCAAATGTCCATACTCCCAAGACTACAGTATCTATTTCAAACCCTCCCGATTGTTTTACCCCTCTCCTTTTTAAGCAAATACAATCTGACATATCCCGATTTATTTGAGCGGGAAACAAGCCTAGGGTTGCACGCAAACTAATGCAAGCACCCGTCAAACAAGGAGGCCTAGCGGTACCCAACGTACATCTCTACTAACACTCTACCATTTTAGCTGCAGCCTTCCCCCTATTTCTCCAAATGCCCCAACCACAATGGGTCCACTTAGAAAAGGCCATTCTCCACCTCTGTGATTTCAATCATTTGTTATGGTTACCCAAGAAATACCTCCCCAAATTGCATTCTTCTTCAGATTACGTACTACTACTTCTAAAAATCTGGGAGAGATACCGCAACACTTTATGTAGCACCACACTGTTGACACTAGCAACCCAGATAAAGGGCCAGGACGTATTGTATCCCTACCTTTCACGCACCACCATGGCACGACTGTGGTATAACGCATCTGTACCAGTTGTACCACCAAAGCTCTTTCATGGAGCTACAATTCCTGGCTGTCAAATGGGCGCTACCCCCCGCCTCCTCATACTCCAGATTCATTCACTCTTTCGAAGTCTCCACTTATTAACTATTCCATGGGAATAACCTACTAACGAAAGTTACGAATTGGGAACAGATGTGTATCAAGGGAGTATTACCTAAACAATGTAAACCAATATCCATCTGCTATAGATTGATATCAGACCATGTGCCATTTACAGAATCCACCACTGCTAAACTATGGGAGAGCAAGCTATCACTCCTAAACAGTGGGATTCCATTATTACAGGCCCGGTAGGCCTAATCAAATCTTCCGTACATCTAGAACAACAAAAAACAAAAAAGGTGCTGTATAGATGGTACCTGGTACCGACCAGGCTGAATGCTATTTTTCCCAACACACCGGCAATTTGCTGGCGATGCCAGAAGGCGGAAGGCACTATGCTTCATGTGTGATGGGCATGTTCCTTATTTGCACCTTATTGGGGCAAGGTACAAAAGATGGTCAAGAGCATCATGGGCTGCTCCTTAAATTTCACAGCCCTCACGTACCTTCTTTTAGTACTTCAAAAATCATGCCCCAAACACATAAAGAAACTTATACTCCATATTATTCTATCTGCCCAAAAACTTAAGCTTAAAGCTGACATTGATACTCCGAGAAACTATGAAACTAGACTCATAGCTATATTCCCCTCAGCAAAACTAACTAATGAGACGTGGCACCTATGGGACGCATGGAGATTGAGTACACCGACCTAATTGTAACCCGAAGGGAAGATTGCACTGGTCATGCCGTATCTTGCCGAGATAGTTATGGTGATGTATTGTGCTATTGATTGTACCTTGAGATGCAGGATGCCGAATATGTTATAAGCTGTCAATTAAAAGTTTTACCCCCCCCCCCAAAAAAAAAATCACCCAAATGATTCTGATCAAGAGTTTACATACCCTTGATTGTTTGGCCTTGTTACAGACACACTAGGTGACATTTACAGGTTAAAATGGCAATTAAAGGTTAATTTCCCACACCTGAGGCTTTTCAAATTATAATTATATGTCTGTGTATAAATGTAACATATTCCTCTTCACCTTGCGATGTTTGCGCCCAGCGGTTGTGCGTCTGTATAACTGCCTCCTGCAACATGTTGATGGCCGCTGGCCGCTGTGGATTCAAGCCAAATTATAGCCCCATGTCCGCCCATGTTGATGACGATGTCAGCATGCGTTTGACGTCACGTGGGAGACGTGCGCGCACGTTCTGGGGTCAAAGGCCGATTTTGGCCAATCAAAACCATAAAAGGCTTATTTAAACACAATCTTACGTTCTCTCATTGCCCTGTCGTGGTTTCCCTTAGTGGTTGTCCAAGAGTGTGTTCCTTAGCGTTTATTTCTGGTTTTTGACTTTAGCTTTGTTTAACTTCCCTGTATTCTGGTATCTCTGACTTCTGGCTTTCCCTTATTGTTGTGTCCCATTCTGTGTACCCTGACTTCGGCAAGTATCCTGACTATTCTTTGGTACGTTACGTCCGGTCATTCTAAGGCCCAGTAAGACATTACCTTTTAGTCCTAGGTGTGACACATCTCTACGTGCTGGATCAATCAGTACTCCTGACAATACAGAGCTAATGAGTTTGTTAGCTCTCATGTGGAAGCACTGAACAGTCTACATACTGAGCCATGGGGAGCAGAAAAGAACTGTCAAAAAAACCTGTGTAACAATGTAATGGAACTTTATAAAGATGGAAAAGGGTATAAAAAAATATCAAAAGCCTTAAAAATGACAGTCAGTACTGTTTAATCACTTATTAAGAAGTGGAATTTTTGGGGATCTCTTGATACAAAGCCAAGGTCAGGTAGACCAAGAAAGATTTCAGCCACAACTGAAAGAAGAATTGTTCGAGATACAATTAAAAACTCACAGGTAACCTCAGGAGAAATACAGGTGTTACGGTACCCTCAGCATCAAATGCATAAACCGCCGTTTAGTGAATCCTCCCCTCTCGCAATAACACAGGCTTCATGCGTATCAAGTACAATCATACGAACCGCAAGCAGGGGAATGCTGTAATCTCACGAACGGGACCCGTACGGGCACTTCACTGCACGGGCTCCAAACTCACGAATCCCCAATAGTAGCCGAACGCATATATCTCCCAAGCGGCTAATAATCCCATCCGGCAGTCTCTAGTCGTCGGTAATAGATCCCCCCAATAACGAGACCAAGCTCCGCATTGAGGGTAAAACATGAACTGGCTTTACTGTGGGCTACCTGCCCGTATTAATGCAGGTCTCCCACTTGGTGGACACTCCCCTAGGGGACCAAATGGGAGACTGTAACAATAGACAGACATATGGCAGGGTAAGACCCACAGACACAGAATATTCCCAGCATGCATTATGATTTCCTTCCCTCTGCCCTGGAGATAATTGAGAAGTAATTCAATTATCTCCAGGACAGAGGCAAATCACCATTTTAAATTCAACACAAAAAACACATAAAAATATATAACTTTACAATTGTCGAACATTTTCCATTCGTATCACATATCCCCAGATAGCCTGGATCTGAGTGCATATTATTGGCGAATAGCGCTCAGATCCCATATGTATAGTTCACTCGCCATGGAGTCAAAGTCTATTACAGTCTTTCGGTGTGTGATTAACTCTATGGGAAGGCTATCTGGGTTAAGTCCATTCGTGCGTTTCAAACTCCCGAACGGCAGGTGTTTGTGTACTTCTGTCGATTGAGAAGGGAGGTCGGCGGCTTCAGCGGTGTTCGGCAGAAAAAGTGTCCGTTTTCAGTTCCATGAAATCAATGCCGAACACCGCTGGTCTTTCGCATGGTTTAAAATGGCCGCCGCCTCGTGGTCGACATATGAACGACGACCACCCTGTATTCGGTTTTAATTGAGAAGTGTCTGCGGTTAACCACAACGTTCTAATTGGGATCAAGAGGTTAACCAGCAACACACTTCTCTTCTGGGTGGCCGTCCATTCGGTAGTTTTGTTCGGCAAAAAACGTCAATTATACGAACAGAGGCATACGAAATATTAATTCCACGAAAAAGGCAAAACAGACGAACCAGCAATCCCAGGTTATACAGATGGATCTGTCACAACAGGCTGCTCTGAAAAAAGACGGTGTGGTTGCTTGAAGGAGCACAGTACTGATACTTGAACAAAAAATGAGCTGCATGGTCAAGTTTTCAGAAAAAACCTTTACTGTGCCAATGCCACAAAAAAGCCCAGTTACAATATGCCCAACAACACCTTGATACACCTCACAGCTTCTGGCACACTGTAAATGGAGTGATGAGACCAAAATAAAGCTTTATGGTCACAACCGTAAACGCTATGTTTGGATAGGGGTTAAGACCTATAGTGAATATAATACCATCCCCATTGTGAAGCATAGTGGTGGATCACTGATGTTTTTGGGGGAAGGTGGGGGGCTGAACTCTAGGGGCACGGGGAATCTTGTGAAAATTAATGGCCAGATGAATGCAGCATGTTATCAGAAAATACTGGCAGACAATTTGCATTCTTCTGCACAAAGGCTGCACATGAGACGCTCCTGGACTTTCCAGCATGACAATGACCCTAAACACAAGGCCAAGTTGACCCTCCAGCGGTTACAGCAGAAAAAGATGAAGGTTCTGGAGTGGCCATCACAGTCTCCTGACTTTTATATCATTGAGCCAATCTGGGGAGATTTCAAACATGCTGTTCAAATAGATGACCTACACCGCCTGCAAGAATTAGGGGCCCCATAGTCAACTATTACAAAAGACTGCATACTGTCATTGATGCTGAAGGGACAATACACAGCATTAGGAACTATGGGTATGCAAACTTTTGAACAGGGTTCATTTACATTGTTTCTTTGTTGCCATGTTTTGTTTTATGATTGTACCATTCTGTTATAACCTACAGTTGAATATGAATCCCATACGAAATAAAAGAAATGTGTTTTGCCTTTTCACTCATGTTTTATTTAAAAATGGTACATATGTTACCAATTCTCCAAGGGTATGTAAACTTTTGAGCACAACTGTACTACTACTACAAAAAAATCACCCAACCCTTTGTTACTCATTCAAATGTGTAACTGTAGAACTAGTAACACAGACTTGTAATACATTTTAAAGAAAGCTAACAATCTAAAGTGCAAGCTAGATTCACTTACAGTGGATATATTAAATATTTGTTGATATGTATTTAATAATTTTCTATTTCTTTTTAGCTGCTGTGAGAAAACAGCTGACACAAAATACCACCGAATAGAAGTCAATGTACAGAGGAGGCTTCAGCTTGCTCCTGACAGAGATGGAGGAAGGAAAGAGTGGTTAGGCAGAAAATAGAAACTGGAGAGAAAAATGTATTTATTTGTCACGCGCCCGCAGTGTTAAAAATTTTAACTTGTTAGACAGTTCATGCATTACGTACTCTTTTTTGTTTTTTCGGTAATGGAACGCTACAGCGTTAGGAATACAAATTATTTACATATTTATACAGACTGAAAAAAAGATTTGCATTCATCAAGTTCACCCTTTCTCACATCAGTTTTTGTATATATTGTTATTTTTAAGGTGATTAAAGAACTTTCAGCTAATCGTCATCATTACTATTATGCTTCATTGTTCCTGTTCTGCTCATGTATATGAAGGCTTAAGCTACCTCCGTATTATCGTACATTGTGAGGTAATCCATATGTGCTGTGTGCTTCACACATATGCATATATTTTATTGTTTATAAGAAGATTCACTGTGTTTGTTATTTATTTCCACACCTTTTCGTTTGATATTTCATTTTGTTTACGGTACTTTCAGGGTTAACTGGTGTGTGGAATTATTGGAGGGTATTATACAATATATATATATATATACATATATGTGTGTGTGTACTATTAAAATTATGTCCCTAAACAGGGGCGGACTGAGAACCCTCAGGGCCCCCGGGCAAAATAAATCAAGGGCCCCCTTACAGGCCCCACCCATACTCTGCAGCAAGCGCCACCCTTGTCCCGCCTCCAGCCACACCCTACACAATCTTTAGACACAAGGAACAAAAGGGCAATAAGCCCTTCGAGGCCCCAGCAGAGACTACAATTGAGGGCTAATGGGCCATGGAGGGGGTCTTTCTAGCTGAGGCTATCTCAGTGTCCTTTAGAGAGTGTGTTAGAAAGAATCTCCTCCAGGCCCCATTAGATACTACAATGGAGTCTAATGGGGCCTGGAGGGTGGTCTCTCCAACACTCTGGTTCCTATTCACAATATAGCAACACAACATAGCTCGCTGATACCTAAGCCAAGTTGGCTCCTCTTACCTTAATTACTGTTGCTGGCTGGCAGTCTGTGGGCTTGCTGGCTGCTGCTGGCAGGCTGTGGGCTTGCTGGCTACTGCCGGCAGGCTGTGGGCTTGCTGACTGCGGCTGGCAGGCTGTGGCTTGCTGGCTGCGACTGGCAGGCTGTGGGCTTGCTGGATGTAAGCCTGTGGCTTGCTGTAGGCCTGTGGGCTGGCTACTGGCCTGTGGGCTGGCTAACTTGATGGCTACTGGCCAGCCTGTGGGTTGGCTGGCTGTCTACTGGGGCACTTGTAAATTATTTAAAGAAATAATCTATGCACAATAACCACTACTGCTCCAGAGTAAGTAGTCAAACCATTTAAGAACAGTTTGACAACTTACCTGGGATCTGCTGGGATATGGGGCTGTATTAGGGAATAGGAGCAGTGGTGCAATGTGTGTGAAAGGTTCGTGTGTGTGGGGGGTGTAGTGTGTGAATGTGTAGGGTGTGTGGGCTGTGTACGTGTGTGGTAATGTTAGTATGGGGGGCTGTGTATGGGGGTCTATGTGTATATGGGTGGGCAGTGTATGTGTGTGTGTGAGGCAATGTGTGTAAATGTGTATGGTGTGTATGGGGGCAGTGTGTGAATGTGTATAGTGTGTGTGTGGGCAGTGTGTTTATGGGGCTAGAGTTCACTCTCACCACTGCGACCACCAGGAATCCATGGGGGTTACAGTGTTGAGAGTGAACTCTAGCCCGTAGCTCCAGGGCTAGAGTTGACTCTCGCAAGAGCAGTAACGTTGCCATGGTAACCGCTGCAACGCTCTGTGCTCGCGCAAGAAGGACCCAGAGGAGCTGCAGG
>OW240913.1:197338818-197365323 GCA_933207985.1 Pelobates cultripes
TTTTTTCCCCTCTTATCTGCTTTGTAACTTTTGAAATTTGGATAATTTTCTTATTTACAGATTGAAGATTATTCTGGTGGATCATCTCTTGCCTTTATTAATATATATTATGTTTTCTTCCTTGCACCACATCCCAATATCTGGTCAAGGCCACTTTTTTCTCCTCTGTCCATGATCTCTGTAGTTTGCATTTCTGTAGAATTATTTAGAATGATTGGTGGGTAAATTAGGTTGGTCTCTGAAAAGGTACCTCCAATGCCAAAGTTTATGTAAACTTTATTTACATAATGTTAGACCCCGAGGCGTAACTAGAAACCACGGGCCTGGTGTAAAAACTGCTGTGCCCCCTCCCCCCATACGTTGCCCAGATATACATGCAGACACACACACACCTAAGAGCATGGGCCACCGCACGTGTTCTACCGCAACACACGGCGGCGGATGCCACTGTCGCAGGTGTCCGCAGGGCAGCCAGGCCCCCTGGATTGGCGGGCCCGGTAGCAGCTGCGACCACCGTAGTTCCGCCACTGGTTAGTCCTTACCTTGGCCTTATTGTTGTACACTAAAGATAAAGGGGAACTGGAGGGACAAAAACGATTACTAGTTTTTAATTGCAAAAACAAAAAACAGCGCCACTTTAAATCTCCCTTAAATGCAACAGTTCATGTGACTGGCAGAGGATCAACAATATAACTCCAAACAGCTGGAGTGCCACATAATAAAATCACTGTATAGACCATATTCTTTTATTGTAGTAGAATGTTACTGAATTTGCTGGCCTTTAACAAAATGGTTGTCTAATAGGTACATTATTGATGGGAGTCCTCAAAAAATACATCTGGTGTAGAGCACAGAAGTTAGAAATACCAGGAATAATGTATTGGTATCCATGGCATCTAAAGGTTGTCTTCGAAGTGGAGGATTTATCAAAACCCAAAATGTTTTTTACTTTGCAGAACTAATCCAGTGAAGCCAATGAACGCTTCTCAGAACAAGCCCTCTTCCACCTTCTCACAGCCCATCAAAGGTTACGAGAATGCATTGAACACTGTCAAGGTAATGTAATCTTTATAAATAAAACTCCGTGCTTTACACGAAATTCTACATTGCCATTATGGCAGTACACCCTTTCATGAAGCAACATTGTGTTGCATTAACTTATTAAAGCAAGTTTTGCAAAAACCCCAAAGGTGACCTCTCTCCTCGGGGATGAAGTGACAACATTGTGCAATAGGAGGTAGTTACTTTACTTACCTAAAGCTGTCCCTCGCTGCTGCTGCCATCTTCTTGGGGACATTCTTCAGCTCCTGGCACTCTGTGCGGCCTATGGAGGATCCTGCAAGATGGTGGGATCTTCCATAGATCATGCCTTACAATGAGCTAGACAATACAGCTATTTGACTGACCACTACTGGGATTTGACAAACCTTGACAGTGAAGCTCCTCAGGTTTGTCCGTAAGTCCCTACCTTATCTTGTATCAAATTTGGATTGTGTTGGAACTCCAATGAAATTCCAGCACAGTCAGTACTATACCTTTGTGAGATATTGAGAAGAGACAGAGCCACTATAACTCACATTTGGGGAAATCAAAGCTGTCCATAAAGTTCCCTTTACAAAAAAAACAAAACATCAAATCAATGAAGCTACAGACACTCCCATGAGAACAGATAGTGTATACAAATCCAGTTGTTCTCTTTTCTAAAAGGCTTTCTAGCCAAAACTGATGCAGGCAATATTCTTACTGAAAGCATAGTGTTAACACGAATTTTTTCATGTAATGTAAAACAGTCATTTTAACTGACTTGATACTAATCCTTAAGATTATATTTTACATTTGGTTTCTAGTTGATCACTCAACAAATAAAGTTAACTTGTCAAAATAAGATGTTTCTCCTAGTTCTTAAATTAATGTTTGTCCTCTCTGCAGAAATACGACCCCTCTGATCCAGCCTCTGCCTATGCACAGCTCACACATGATGAGCTTATACAGCTAGTTTTAAAACAAAAAGAAACCCTTACAAAGAAAGAAGCACAAGTGCGGGAGTTGGAGGATTACATCGACAATCTGCTGGTTCGGGTCATGGAGGAGACGCCCAACATCTTGCGGAATGGAGTACCTCTAAACAAGAAGGCTGGCAAAGTTTAAAATCCAGGCTCACTAACTGGCAAGAACTGACTGCACTGCTCACTTTCAGTGTGATAACATAATGGGGTCGCACAGCTTACCACTTGGTTTTTGGGGAAGAGCTGAAGTATAATCTACCCAGATTATGTTATCTAGGATGAGTGAATCTTATCTCCTTATTGCTTTAATAGAAAGATTTACGTGTTAATTTATCTAAAGGAATATTTAACTTTTCCATTGCTATTCAGGTTAAATTTACTAACCTTACAAAATAGCCACGCAGGCATTATTTTGTTAGTCAGTAAGAGCCTTGTGCCTTTTTGTGGGTACTGTTGGTAAGTAAACTATTTACTTAAACCTGCATGTGGTGAAATTTCCCACCACTATAGTCTTCCTCTTCTAGTGCCTTTAGACTGTGTGCTTTTTATGGACATCCAATAATTGTCCATCAACTCTTTTAGAATTAATTTAAATCCAAGCTGCTGACTGAAGATGCTGTCACAGCAATATTTGTTTCACTTTAATTAGGGTGGTAATTACTTGGTCAGTGTGCAATAAGTCTTTACAGGATGTATTCAGGTTCACGGCCTTTCACAAAAGATAAAATTATCTGCAAAATTCTTTAGTTTGGGATGCCAAACTATCTTACATGCACGTTGGTGGCTGTAAAGCCCCCTGAGTAAACTACAGTTAATCCTGGAATGCCTTGCTGACATATTTAACTCGGTACGTTAAGCTTCCACCTTCTCAGAGACCTCACACTCGGTACTACTTTCCTTTAGATCAATCGCACGTGTATTTAAAAATAATAGTCTACATTTGCTACTTGTATATAAGTTGGTCTGTAAACACTGTAAATAGATCAGAATTTCTTCCTACTTTTCCACTTGCCACTTTCTTTAAATGAAGAATTGTAGATTTCTATCTTTTTTTTTTTTTTTTTTTTAATCTGCATTTTTAAATGAACAAATTCCTTTCTGTCAATGAAGACCGTACTTGTGTTGCAAAGACAATCTTACCATAGATTTCACATACATAATAATAAATTATCTTTGGATATATACCAGGTCAGATTACAGAAGTCTATTACACATAATTGATAGTTAATCTAATTTCTGCCATACCAGGCATCTAACTTTTCTACAAATGTGCCACCAGCTTTCTGGTGAAAATGAGACCTCATTGTGATTATACAAGTACTGGGTTTTTATAAAGCCTTAAGCAGTGGAGTAGAAAGATACATATGCACTGGGGAAACAAACTGCTTTGACTAATCAAGGCTGACTTGAGAGGTTTACACAACTTGACCACAGAGTACCACTGAACTGCCAGGGTTGCAGAATTTGTGTAACAGAAAGTCATATGGTTTGAAGGACAATCTTGTCAACATTGTAGAGCGCATTTATTGCTGTGCGACTTTGTTTTGACATTAAGGAAAGTGTTTTTGAATCTTTAAAGTGGTATTTGGTTCTCTGTTGATTTGTCTTTATGTATGTGTTTGCCAGATTCCGCCATGCATTAGTCTGTATGTCTGGTGCAGGATGTGGTCTATTATAATTTCCCTAATGTGCAATTATCAAGGATGCAGTTCCTATTGACATGGGAAATTCTGGTGGCATATGTTTGACAAATATAACCTGCTTCCAAGATATATCTTGCAGGGTGTTTTGAATATTATAATACACTGGTTTACTGTTTAACCAATTCATTTTACATTATATCTTAAAACACAATGTGTATCTGTTTTATCTCACATGTAGTGCCTTGAAACAGTGTTTTGGGTTTTTTTTGTAATTGGACAACTCCAAGACAAATCTTGAGGGAGAATTCGTGTAGGAAGTGATGCTGAGATTTGACTGTGAAATATAAGGTTCATATGCGTTCTCCAACACAGAATAATAGGTCAGGTTTATTCATATCACTAAACATTGTCCCATATTTTGCCTAATGTAATCTTTAGTAAATTTAGAATGCTTGCTATGCAGTCAGTGACTCTTGTGGCCTATCTGGTAACCCAGTCAATCATGGTAAGAGCACTAAGGCTACAGTGCTTCCTTGCTCAACACAATTGTAAGTAAATGGTTTAAAAATGTAGAATTGTTGGTGGTTGGACGCGTTTATTGACCAGAGGTTTGGACCTCGGATGACCACATTATCCAGAGAACAAATCTGTGGGGTTTTTTTTTATAGGGGTGGACAAGTGCTTTGACATGAGGAAGTCAGAGATAAATGTATCATTAGATGTATATTTCTCTACAGCGATTGCATGTTTAGAGGAGTAAATCATTTGGATATATTTTAATATAATCACTTGAATAAACATCTGAGAAATGTTTTGACAAATGTCATGGAAACCTTTTAGAAAGACTGACATTAAAGCACTTTCTCTGATTTGATCTTCCACCAATCACAGTGCCTATTTTAATGTTTGTGTTGATTGAAGTTTGTTTCCCCCCCCTCCCCAAATTCATTCCTAAACATGAGTGGCAGCATGCCTTCTAGGGACAGATGACCTGCTGGCCTCCAGCACTTTAACAAGACTGCAGATATAGAATGTATACACTGGAATGTTTGTAGTGATGATCTATTTATAAAGATATTGAATATGAATTTTTTGAATTTGAAAATGAAATGATTTACCATAATTGTGTCGAGTCTGTTTCTTAGAGTGTGTGCTAAATGGTCTATTTTCTATGCAATACACATGAGGTTCTTTAAATTTCTTTTTTTTTTTTTTTAATACTTGAAATAAGTGTAACCCTTGCATGTCAATCATTCAGACCTATACACAGAACAAATATAAAAATATTGAAATAAAATATATCCTGGTTTAACTATCTGATTCCATTAATAACATAATTTGGGCTATGTTTTTGTAGCTAATGCAGGAGACAAGTTGCATATGGGATGCATACCAGATAAGTAGGAACAGTGGTTTAAGGCTTCTGCTCAGGTAAGCTTACACTCAAAATGGAGTGGGGTATAGTGACACAAAGGGTAGGTTGCTAGAATAGCATTCACGTAGGGCTTAGTGATTTGTTTTGGTGGGTGAGGGGAGAGAGGGAGAGCTAACAGTTTAATTGATATGCCTTCCTGAAGAAACTAGTTATTTATAAAATGGTGTGGCTGGGTGTGAGCCTATCGGAGAAAGGAGCTCCACAGGAACTGTACAGCCGTAGAGAGGTTTTGAAGGTGAGCATAAAGGTGGGGGTACATACAGAGGATAGACGCAGGTCTCTGGCAGAGTGTAGGAGTGTAGATGGTACATACTTGTGTATTAGGGAGGATAGGCTGGTGAAGTCTTCATAACACACCAATCCATTTATTTATTTATTTCTGCTTGAGGTTTTTTCTTCCCCTTTATATGCTGAATGCCAGACACAAAGGACAGAGCTTACAATGACCGACAGGCACCTAAGATGGAGGCACTCAATTGCAAGATAGAGATGTAGATATCTAAATTTATTTTTATTTTTCTTATCTCACAAATACATATTTGTTTAAATATAGTCATAAGTAAATGTAATATTGAATATCCTGAGCATTGACGGTTACCCTTTTTATGACAAGGAAACCAGATGGAACTGCTGTCACCAGAAAGTAACATTGAAAAAACACCCACTGATAAGGAATTAAATATAGGTTGCATGCAGTAGGTCCGATAACCGAAAACAAATGTTCTGCACATGACATTGACAGGTGTTGACTACAGAGACAAATTAACCCATTAATGGTAAACACTCCACACTGAATTGAAAACCTGAATACTATATGTAAATATCAAATAAATATCAATAAAATAGTTTTGAATACACTAACCCTTTAATAACAAAATGCAAAACCATCATTGTATAATCTGGTTAAGCACTTGTCTCAAGGCGTCAATGTAGATTTAAAGAAATCCAAAACTTTGTTCTTAATTGAACCAAAATCGATCACTTAATCTATCTACCAGTTAGCCCTACCCCTCTACATGTCTATTACAGTGTGCTGTAGTGGTTATGGTGGCAGGAGGGTAAGTAGTGAAACAAGTGTTGTACAGTTCGACACTTCTTTGGGTCTCCAGTCTTTTCCTCAGTATTAATTATATCGTTCCTCATTTGCTTCAACTGTTTGGATAAAATTTATTGGCAGAGTGTTTGGTTATGCCATCTGCCCATTAAAGGGAAATGGCACTGCAGGTCCTCTCTCCCTCCCACCCCCCAATCCCCGGTTGCTGAAGGGGTGGGAGGGGTCCCATGTCGCTGCTGCTTCCTCCGCCGTCGCTCCTCCCAGTGATTGTGTCGGGCGGTGGGCAAGATTGATCCCGCCCACCGGGGTGACCTAATGCACATGCGTGGCAATGCCGCACATGCGCATTAGAGCTCCCCATGGGAAAGCATTGAAAGCATTCAATGCTTTCCTATGGGGAAATGAGCAACGCTGGAGGTCCTCACATAGCGTGAAGACGTCCAGTGACGCTCTAGCACAGGTTTCCTGTGCTAGGGACACAGATGTGCCCTCTAGTGGCTGTCTAGTAGACAGCCACTAGAGGTGGAGTTAACCCTGCAAGGTAATTATTGCAGTTTATAAAAAAAAAAAAACTGCAATAATTACACTTGCAGGGTTAAGAGTAGTGGGAGTTGGCACCCAGACCACTCCAATGGGCAGAAGTGGTCTGGGTGCCTGGAGTGTCCCTTTAATGTCCTCAAAATATGGGAGAATTATCTGCTACTGCAGAAATAGAAGTGGAAGCTGGACTGGAGGCACCTGCGTTTGAAAATGGACTTCTAACCAAGGAATGACACCATTGCTCTTCTGTCACCATGATAATTATGAATGGCTGTGCTGCCCCGTTAACTCCCTTCACTTCTGCTGAAGTATAGGGATAGTTGGAACTGCTTTGTTACTGGTGACTTACATTGTACAGCAACAGTTTGAAGTGGTTTATGAAGGCTTAATAGTGGGGCCCAACAGATATGGGTTCCCAAGGCAGCTGGTCATAGAGATAGCTGTCCCTAGCGGCAACTATAATCAGGACCAGATTAAGATGGGGCTGATGGAGCTGCACCTCTAGGCCCATGGAATAGGCCTATTGCTAAAAAAAAAAAAAAATAATTTTATACTACTCTTCACATTCTCTTGTTTAAGTATGGAAGCTTAAGGGGAACAAAACTGCTTTTGAGTGACTGATAATAAGATTAGCAAAGGTAAAGCTGACTTTGCGCTCTATGCAAATGCTCTTGCTGCTTCAATATCTCTAACTCTGTGTCATGTTCCCTTTCTTCTACACTCACTACATACACTTTTTCTCTCTCCCAGACTTTATAACAGGAGCTACTGCCTGCTAGTAAGAAGGTTAGGAGAGGAATGGACCAGCGAGTGCTAGGGGACAGTCCTTAGAAAGCATAGAGCTAGCGCATCATTAGACGCATTTATGCCAAGCTCAGTGTGCTAGAGACGTACTGGATACCGCACTCCCCAAATAATCCAGGTACTCTCAAGCCAGAGCTGGCCAGGCCTCCCTTCCATGAATAAATAACGGTTCAGGCACTCTGGGATAACAGAAATGGCAGCTTTATTGGGGGCAAAAAGCAGCACCTCCACCAGATACATGACAATTGATGTATAAATGGTTTAGTGTTTTCTGTTGATATAATTATGTAATTAGACCCATTATAATTGTCAGCACCAGGCCCAATGGGCTCTTAATCTGGCCCTGACTTTAATCATCCCCAGCCAGGCAGGGTCCATCCTTACAAGTGGTACATTTCTAGATCATGGCATGTACTGACTACAACTGAAAGCCTGTGCAGGAACAGCTTGTAATGCCTGTCTCAGCCATGGAACTGCAGGGTTGTTCTCTGCAGCAGCTTGCCTAATGAAGAGAATGTCCACATTAGCTGTACAATTGTAGATGGCAATCATAGGCTGAGAGAGCTAGGGGTGAGTTGGATCAATTCTAGTTTAAGGTTCAGCCTAGGGACTGGGAAAGCGTTTTTTTGTGCCAAAAAATACAAACTGGTTGGTAAAAACTAGAAAATGCTGCACACAGAATAAAACTAACTCTACAATCAGAAACCAAGAAAGTTATGGTGGGGAAAAAAATTGTGATTGAAAACCTCTTCCACCTGAAGTCAGTAGATAGTCAATACTTTGTTAAACACAGATCTGCACACGAGTCAAGCCATAAGACTTGCTTTTCCCACATAAATCTCAAATTTGCAGTGGTTAGTACTGCAAAGGATCCTGGGTGGGCATATGCAAATCAGTTTAACAAAGAATCTCGTTTTTGCTTCATTCCATTTTTTAAACATGGATTCTTTGGAGTTTATACGAAACAGCTGTCCATGACTGGTTTATTGGCTTTGTATCTCTTCCTGAATTGTATTTTAAAGCTGTTGTATACAGTAAACATAAACTGTTTACTGTGGCAGGGAATGAACATGACCTTACACTTGATAAAGTGTAAGTAGACTCAATAGGTAGAGATTAATTGTTGCTTTAGTTTTTAATATGGAATTAACAAATAATCTAATTGGCTAGCTTTTCTTCCAAACTGCTGTACTTTCCTGGTCTCTTCCAATCCTTCAAAGAACTTTGATGATTTAATGCAGTGTTAACAATACTCCGTACTAACATCGGAATAATAAGCAGCAGAGGCTTCACGTTCTGAGTTTTTCAGGAAGGTCTAGGAAGGTTTTAAATATACAGTACTGTTCAACTTCAATGATCTTGTGGACCTAATGCCCTAAGAATATAGTCTAGTTATTTGAGTCAGTCTGCACCTGATCTGCATATTTCCTTGCTGCCAACTCAGCTAGTTATGCAACATCTAAGTCAATATGGTTTTAGTGATTTATATAGTTCTTATTCCCTCCCTCTCTACATTTCTTCTACACAGAGAACTTTAGATGGTAACTTTGAACATGTCTTGGAGGATCTCTGTAGACAAGAATGTTGATTATCTGGCAACCTTCTTCAGACAACTTTTCTCTTATTATAACTTTGGCATCATAGCCTTCACAAAATATTTTATTTTGTATCTACTTTTCTTATGGGCTGATTTATGGGGTTTAAAAAAATGTCACAATGAAGCCAGTGTGTGAATAGTTTAAATGTAAATCTAAATGATCACCAAGTGACTAACCTTAATCTAGACTAAGATCTGTAGAATGCTGATTCGTTATCATCCTGGGCTAAAGAAAGAAGCCTTTAGTAAAACCAATACATTGGAAAGAAGCTATCTCTCCCATTAAAGCTACAAGTATTTAACTAAACTATTCTTTAAAGGTGAGTTAATATATAACTAATCTGTAATTGTTGCATTTCCTTTTGAGTCACTGAAATTACAATGGCTATATAAAGTAATTTAGACAAGTAGCAAATAAAGAATGTGCATTGATCATTTGCTTAATTAGCTTATGCAAAACAACATAGTAACGGTAAATAAAATGTGTTGTATTTAATTATGCATAATGAGTTCCATATGGATTTAGTGACTGAAATACAACTAATTTTGACAAGCAACACTTCCAGTTTAATGAATCAAGATTCCTCAAACATAAATTCAGAGTACCAAATACAGTTCAATGGTGCTCCTCCATGGACGGTAATTCAATTCTCAAAACATTGAATGGTCTGACAATTTACCTGGAATCTGCCAGTTTCTGCTTCCCCTGGAGTCAGAAGCTCATGCACTCTGCACATAACTGAGTTTTATTGCTGTGGAGCTTTGGAGCTCTGTGGCATGCTTTAACACTGTACATTGCTGTTCGTTGTATTGCTGAGGAGCTTTGTGACACATACCTATACTCTGCACATGCCTCCCAACTTCAGTGTCCCATAAATCAGATGCTAGTGGGAGAGGGGAAGAGGGTGGGCCAGTGACGTGATCACATTACTAGCACCGCCCAATGGAGTGGGTCCATTTAAAGGATTTTCAGGTCAGCCTGTTATGAATGTATGCCAGGCTGTCTGTCCATGATCCAGGATGCCCACTGAGGGCAGACCCTGCGAGGAGCACTGTTTCAGTGCTCTCTGCAGAGTCCTATAGAATTAAGCATAGCACGAGAGCATCTAATGATGTACTCATGATATGGTTGTTGGGAACAGTTCACCAGGGAACAACATCGGCACGTTGGGATAAAACCTTAAAATTGGGACCGTCATGCTGAAATCAGAGACAGTTGGGACCTCCGCTCTGCACATAACTGTCAGGGTGCTTCACTAAATTGAGAATTTAAAGTGAATTCAAAGTCAATCTCAAATATAAGGACACTATGGCCAAAGTGAAAATCAAACTGTTTGGAGATTTTTTCTATTTCGGCTCTGTTGACCAAAACGTTGAAATTCTCTTTGAACTCCCAGCAATTCTCACTTAGTGAATAACTGTGTGTGAGCGTTATTGCTGCGGGGCTCTGTAATACTAATACACACCGCACATTACAGTGAATTTTATTACACTACTCAACTGCTCAAAAAAAACAGTAGGCAGGGTTTTGTTTCCCTTCCATATTTCAATTGCTCATATGTCTATTGCTACAAACAGCACAGAAGTGAGCTCTAAGGAGACACATGAGAGGGCTGGGAGGTTTAAGGAAACACATGGAGGTGTTGGGTAGGTAAAGGAGACACATGGTGGGTCTATAGGGTGGTTTAAGCAGACATATTGAGGGGCTTTGGAGGGGTTTAAGGCGACACATAGAGCGGCTGGGGGAGTTCAGGAGACGTGGGGACGGGGGATTATTGAGATACATTGGGGGAGCTGGGGGTTAAGGAGACACATGGAGGGGCTGGGGGATTAAGGAGACACATGGGGGGCTGGGAGGAGAGAGGCACATTGAGGGCTAAGGGGGGAGAAGCACAGAGAGGGCTAAGGGATAAGAGGTGCACAGAAGGGGTGGGGATGACAAAGAGTGGGCTTGGGGACAAGAAAGAGACCCACAAAGATGCTGGGGGGTAGAATAACTAATCTGGAAAAATATTCCAACTCGGCTATTTTATACTCAGTTTTACAATTTAGATTTAGCTTACTAAAATTATGAGTTTAGTGAATAACCTGCATATGTTCCCCAACATGAAACAGGCGTGTATCATCCCATTGAAATATGATGATTGGATAACCTAAAATCTTGCACCCTTCATCTGCATTGGCTTTACATTGACTCTGCATATTTTAGTAAATAATAACCCGTTTGCTGTTAAATAAATCAATTTAGAAAGGAGAAAGGTTAGAAACCTGAGTACGGGGGAGGCAGTATTTATAAAACACATATAAAGTGGCTCTAAACACCTTTTTATGTGGGGGGAGGGAGGGGGAACACACACTTCTCAATACATGAAAATGAATACTAAACATTTTAGCATGAGAATTTTATTCTCAGGTGTCTAATCAACTTACGTGCTCCGAAGCCATGCATAGACTCATCCAGGATAGTATTCGGAAGAGCAGAGAACAGCATTTTCAAGTGATTAGCAGTAATCCCAGCTGTTGTAAAAAGCTAATGAAACAATGACAATGTTTATTATACTACAATAAAATCTCTGCGGTTCTAAGTACACTGGGCTGAATATAATTGTGACATTACGTGACTCTGCAGCTCATAAGTCTATGAGAGCATTGTTGTATTTATACATTTATATTATCAGATTTATTCAGATTGAATGTTCAGTAAATCAAAATAAATTCAATATGAATTTTCATTTTAAACTAAAATAGTCAAACTGCAAGCATGGATGATTTAGACAATTTTACCACGTCACTTATTTTGTCCATGAAGTAGAACTCTAACCACCACACCCACTATCGAAAACCAAATTGATTTTAAAAAATGAAAACTTTGCCACTCAACTATATTATCAGCTTTGCTGTTTTAACTGAATTTCGCAATTTGTTTTTCAATATGCTATAGTTTTAGTGAAAAAAAACCCTTTGAATTCACTTGGCGTCCCCCACACAATTTAGTGAATAATCCTTTTTATAACATTAAGCCAAAGTACAACCGTTAGACGAGCATTATGACAAAAGGGTCAGGAAAGCATATTATACATGTGTTTGGAGGCTGCTTGTGAGATTGCGTGTGTGTAGAGTGACCTGGTTGTTGTGTGGTGTTATTTGTGTAAATAGTTCGGTTTCGGTTTGTGTGTTTGTGGTGTAAAATGTGTGGCAAGGGGCTGTACAGAGTGAGAGTGTGTGTGTATAGGGAGCATAGTGTACAAAGAGGATATAGCAAGAGCGTGCAGAGGGGTGTAGAAAGTGTATGTTTAAGGTAGTATGTTCTTACGTACAGGGGATCTACTGTAAGCATTGGAAATCAGGGTGTATATAAGGGATGTACTGTGTTTGTCTGGAATGTAGTGTTTGTAAGTGGTGCAGTGTATACCTGGAATGTAGTGTGTATAAGGTATGTTGTGTCTAAAGGGGAACTAGTGTGTAGGGGTGCATCATGTGTGAGAGTGGTGCAGAGCACGCATCGTTGCAACGGCATTCCCACAGACTAAGGGGAATGCTGCCGGTCTCCTACCTGTCAGGTCCCGCCACATCTCGGTCCAGCAGCATTCCCACGTGGTTATGGGAATGCCGCCCTTTACTCACCCCTTTTGGTGGCTCTCCTCCTCCTCCTCTCACAGCGGCCGGCCGCTGCAGCTTGGAGGAATATAAGGGTTTCCATGTTTAACCCTTAAAGGGCCAGATCAGTAAATATATTGAAGGTGTTTCCTATACACACCCATGATCACATGCTTCCCTGCAACCAATCAGGGAGCACTTTAGACTATATAAACCTGTTTTGTCCATTTCTCTGTGCCCTGTCATGGTTCCCATATTGGTTATCCGAGAGCGCATGTCTTGTGTTGATTCTTGTGTATTGACCTTGGCTTCCCTTTTTGACTATCCAATCTCTGTATTCCTTGACCTTTGGCTTGGCTCCTGACTATTCTGATTTCTCCATTCCTTGACCCCTGGCTTGTTCATCGTTCACGTTATTTCTACGTCTTGTCTTTACCCTGCCTTGTGGTTTTTTGCCTTTATACGTTAAATCCGCCCATTCTAAGGCACGGTAATACGTCTTAGGTATTTTCTTATTATCTACTTAAGTTCTACGTGTTGGGCATCTTCAGTAATCCTGACAGTGTGAAAGGAGTGTAGTGTGTGTGTAACGGGGTATTGTGTGTGGGGGACAGGTGGGAGCAGGCAAATCTATTTTTTTTTATTTTTTATTAATAGATTTCTAATTAGTGGTGTAATAGTTTCTTGATCCAAGGAGATATCTGACTGCTATTTTGGGGTCAAGAATTATTTTTTTCCTAGTTTGTTGCTACATTGGAAGCACTTTAGACTGGGTTTTTTGCCTTCTTTTGGATCAACAGCAAAAACATTTGTGAGACAGGCTGAACTTGATGGACGCATGTCTCTTTTCAGCTATGTAAGTTCACTATAGCAAGATCAGAGCATTGCCATGGTAACCGTGGCAATGCTCCGACGTAGCAAGAGGAAGAATATGGTGCTGTTGGCTAGAACACCCTATACCCCTCCGGTTCCTCTCCTGTCTCTTTCCCCTGTTGGCTGCTACATTTTACTGCATGTGGGCCGGTGAGGGAGATCTTGGAACTACCCAATGGACAGTTATGTCTCACAGCAGTGCCGGCACTTGGATAGTGTTCCTCCATTCTCCCCTGCAGGCCTCGGCCTACGGTTATTGCGGCCCACTGGGAATTTGCCCACTGGCTAATGCGGGCCTGGCTGATACCCAATGCTTTACTTCTTTGCTTAGCATAATTGCTAATCAGAGATGGTAACGAATACTGCAGCTAGTCACCTAGGACCAATTCAGATATTAAACTGGTCAAAATGGTTTACCACCAAAAGGTAAGATGATGCCAAGGGACTTCAGCTCACAATACAACTTAATTAAGATTTTGTTTTTTGAGGGTTGAGAGCTCCTTTAAGTAGCTGCCACCTTCCACCAAGTGTAAACAAATAGATAAGTAGAGCATTGGATTACATACTGCAGGGACTCAGAGCTGAAAATGTTCATACCTCCCAAGTATCCCTACTTAGCATGGACAGTCAATAGTTTTGGCCCAAATTCCTCTGTCCCTTTGTCCTAGGAGCTCCATACAGTATATTGTTGATGTGTCTAAGACAGCGTTTCCCAATTGGTGTGAGAACACAAATGGGGTTCCGCCAAAATTTCTAAAAACAAAATGGCCGTGGGCGGCGAGGGAGCAGTAGGCAGTGATCTCCCTGCTCAGCTTCCTCGCGCGCACAGCAGAGATGTCGGAGCCAGAAAATGACGTCTCTCCGGCTCCGGCATCACTAAGAGGCACGTGAGGGAGCTGAGCAGGGAGATCACTGCTCCCTCGCCACCCGCACACCAGCCACTCAGCAGCCCCACTGGACCCCAGGCCAGCCAAACAGCAGCCCCACTGGACCCCAGGGACCGCACACCAGCCACTCAGCAGCCCCACTGGACCCCAGGGACTGCAAGCCAGCCACTCACCAGCCCCACTGGATCCCAGGGACTGCACACCAGCCACTCAACAGCCCCACTAGACCCCACGATCAGCCCAGCAGCCCCACTGGACCACAGTGACATAGAGACTCCATGCCAGCACTTCCAAAGGTAAGGCTGGGTGGAGTAAAATTTTAAAAAATAATAATAAATTGTCTGTTTGACTGTTAGGGAGTTTGTATGTATTTGTGTGTCTGTCAAATAGTATATGTGTGCTTGTCATTGAGAGTGTATATGTGTTTGTATGTGTGTCTGTAAAAGAGTATGTGTGTTTGTCAGTGAGAGTGTATGTGTGTCTGTCAAAGAGTATATGTGTCTGAGTGTGTCAGTGTGTGTATCTGTGTGTCAAGGTTTGTGTATCTGAGTGTGTGTGTGTGTGTGTGAGTATGTGCCAGTGTATATCAGTGTGTTTGTGTGTGTATGACACTGTGTCAAGATGTGTGTATGTTTATCTGAGTGTGTGTATCTGTGTGTCAGATACACACACAGAGATACACATTGACACACAGATACACATACTGGCACATACAAACACTGATACACACACCTTGACACACACAAAAAACAGTGCTTTTTTTTTGTCGTGGGGGGGATCGAGTTGGGGGTTCCACGATACACTTTGTCAAAGGGTTCCACGGGGGAAATTAATTGGGAACCCCTGGTCTAAGAGTATAACAGAGCTCCACAGCCTAAGCGTGTTTGAGCTGGGTCCTCATCAACCTATTGTTCCTGTATCATTCTTTAATTGTCTCATTTATTGTAAAATTTTCCCTTTCTGTAACATTGTAAATTGTTGCGGAATAAGTTGGCGCCATATCGATGCCAGTAATAATAATAATCTGTCTTTATACCACAATGATGTGATTAGTAATCACTCTTTGTAAATAATAAATTGCATTTGCTCTAACTTACATTTTAGTTACATAAAGTCACCTACAATTCTCAAAACAGCCTGCCACTCTCCACATCTTTAAAAGTAAAGTCTCCCTCTGTCCATTTAAAACATTGGTTGGTATGCAATTATACTTGATCTACATACAACATTTGCGTGACTGATCGTGAATGGCTAGTTGGACATATTATGGATGATTACAACCTCTACTAGCCTAACATACAATCCTTTAGAACAGCAACACAGCTTTATTATAAAAGGAAGCCTTCACTTATCAATATTAATAGCGCCACCTGCTGACGAAGTCCAGTAAGTCAATCACGTACCAGCACAGGCACTCCTACACAAGCACCCCTTGCCTATATGAGCGCAGCTTCAATCCCTTGGTCCTTTGCGCCTTTTTTTTTCTTCGGTGGGAAGTGACGTAACCTGAAACCCCTCCATATTACCTATAGTTCTGTTTACGTCAATTTTATGCGCTCGGCTGCCATTTTTGCGTAGCCTAGTGCTTATTAGCCATTCCATGGGCTCGGTCTCCGTGGTAATGTCTGGATGTTGTGACGTAGTAATTGGGAGACGCTGTTGTCTTTAGTTGTGTGTCTATACTGAGAGCTAGCGTTTTTGTTTTGGCTATGTCGGGCCCCAGGCAGTGCCCTGACTGTGGCTCCTGTGATGTTGTGGAGGATGCTCACTACTCCCAGGACCAGCTGGTGTGCACTGCCTGCGGCTTTATATTGACAGAGGGACTGCTGACAACAACCCAGGCAGAGGAGGGCTTTCAGCAAGGTGTGTATACTGTATTATAATCCCACATAGTGCTATGCTATCACAGTGTGGTGTTTGTTTTGATTAAAACAAGGTTTATTGAATAATTATTTTGTTTCAAGGCATAAAGGTAAAGCATTCTGATTAAAGTTGCTCTGCCACTTTATAAAAAAAAAAAACACACAACTAAATATATTTAGTCCCAAATCTCCCCACTGATTTAAGTGCACCTATATACATTACATTGCATTATACATTTTAGAACAGGTTTGTTTTTTTGCTTTGTTTGTTTTTTCTTTCTGATAACGTATATCTATACCTGATGCAACCTTAAGTATGATTTAAATGTTTTTTTTAAATGGCGAAAAGATTCATAGTTTTGCTTTTAATACTATACAAGTGCAACTAAAGAAAAATACAAAAAGAATTTCAATTATTTATTTGCATTTCTAAGACAACACTGGAAGGAGTCAATTAAAGGGACTCTATAGTCACCAAAACAACTTTAGCTTAATGAAGCAGCTTTTGTGTACAAATCAAGCCTCTGAAGTTAATTCACTTTTGTTTCTGTTGGAGGGGAACTATAGTGCCAGGAAAACAAACGCATGTGCCTGGCACTATAGCTTCCCCCTTTGTCAATGCTCACCCCCGTGGTGCAGAAGGGGTTAATAACCCCTTCTGTAACTTACCTGGGTCCATCACCGATGTTACTTGATGCTGGTTCAGCTCCGCCCACGTCCGCTGGTGGGGGAGACCTAATGCGCACAATGGCCTCGCTCGCATTTGGATTTCCTCATAGGAGAGCATTATTCAGTGCTTTACTGTGGGGATTCCAGTGACGCTGGAAGTCCTCATTCATAGCGTGAGGACGTACTGCCTCGTTTAGGCGACCAAAAGTCGTCTTCAAGCCTGGTAGGCTGTGTAATTCACACGCAGGGAGGTGTGACTAGGCCTGAATGAAAAGTGTTTTAACTCCTAAATGCCATAGAATTGAGCAGTAACACAGCAGGGACATGATCTATACACCAAAACTGCTTCATTGAGTGACTATAGTGTCCATTTAAGGTGTTAAAGCTAGACCTTTGCAAAATTTCGTATAAATTGTAGCTGGAGGAAAGGGAGCTCGGACAGTTGTGCATATAGCATTAGGCCACCACACACAAAACATAAAATTAGGGATTATTCTAGCTTTTAGTGAACGAATAATCTGAATTTTATTAAAGACAGGAGGCGAATATTTGCTTATCTTTCTTTACTGTAACTCCCAGCAGCAAAGAAATGGTTAACAATGTTGTATGGAAAAATCAACCAATCATAACATATCTCAACTACAATATAGTGTCATCAAACTCCTCCCACTTCCTCTTTCTTGATGTTGCCAGTCAGTAGCAAAGTCAACCATGTAAACTTTAACCGGAACAGTTCCCGAAGCTGAAACTCGAGATGAAGTCAACCATGTAAACGGAAAGTTGATCGAATAAACTTGAGATCTTCACACTAAAAGAAAAGAGAGACTTCGTGAAAGTAAGGTTTCTCGGACAAGAGAAAAAATATATATATATAGTTGAATCCCCTATTTCCAATTATAGTTCATACGAATTGGCAGAATAATCAAGATTATAAAGATCTATCAGTACTCTATGAGATAGGTGTTTAACCACAAGGTGAGCAAATCGTATATAGCAGGTTTGTATGTAAATAATGGTATCATACATTAATCATTGAGTATGAGACTTACCTCGAGGGTGGGTTCCGGAATGAACGAAGGGAGGGAAAATATTCGCCTCCTGTCTTTAATAAAATTCAGATTATTCGTTCACTAAAAGCTAGAATAATCCCTAATTTTATGGCAAGACAGGAGGCTTCATATTTGCTGTTTTAACGCTCTCGAATAATAGAACAAGCCGCATGTGTTTGTGTTGGTTTAAAATAAAAAGTCCGAAAGGTAGATTCCCTTGACCAATCAGCGCAGGACAAAATATCCGCTAATGAACTGCCGGCCCGAAAGGCAGAGGATGCGGCCGCTCCCCTAACGGAATGGGCCCCAAATGATCTATCGATTCCCGCTTGGATAAGTAACCATCTTATCCAGCGAGCGATAGTGGGGGAAGAGACCGGTTTGTGAGGTCTGACATAAGAGATGAAAAGGGGACCGGTAGGAGAACGTAGGGCGGCAGTTGCCTCTGTGTAACAACGAGTACACAGAGCCACACAGAGGGCTGGCCTGTCGGGAAAGTATGGGTAAAAAACAGACGAGGAATTCGTCTTAGTGCGCCTAGTAATTCACCTTCTGGTGTGAAGGAGACAGCGTGTGAATCAAAAGCGTGAACGTCAGAAACTCTGCGGAATGACACCAGGCACAGTAGCAGGGCCAATTTTGCAGAGAGCTGTCGAAGGGATAAGGCCTCGTTAGGAGGCCAAGACTCTAACAATGCGAAGACTCGAGATATGTCCCAGAAGCCAGAGTATTTGGCAGAAGGTGGCCTCGTCAAACGAATGCCTCGTAAAAGTCTGCACACAGAAGGATGTTTCCCAACTAAGGAATTATCAATAGGGTCATGTCCCGCCGAAATGGCGGAACGAAAAACATTAATTGATCGGTATGATTTACCCTGATCGAAAAGGGATGATAGAAAATTTAGAATGGATGAGAGAGATGTTGAAACGGGATCGAAATCCCTCTCCAGACACCAGCTGACCCAAACTCGCCATGCGGCGAGATAGGTGCGCCTGGTTCCTGGTGCCCATGAATCCCATAGGAGTGTTTGAGCAGTGCTTGAAAGTCCTGCGACATGCCAAGCACCCCTGAAACTGTCCAGGCCACTAACTGAAGGTGGCCCTGTAGAGCTAGTGGATGGTAGTCGCCCGTTGAGTTCTTGAGAACCCGATGTGAGCGAGGTAGAATGATGGGGTAGTCTGTGGAAAGCTCCAGAAGAGTGGGGAACCACGTCTGGGCCCGCCATAGAGGGGTAACTATCACAATCTTGACCCTCTGTGATTTGACCTGGTGGAGAGTACGTTGAATCATGGAGAAGGGAGGGAAGGCATAGGCTCCGTCCCGTGGCCAATGTTGGAGAAAAGCGTCGACAGCTGGGGATAGAGGGTCTGGTAACCAGCTGAAATAATCGTCTGTTTGACGATTCAGCCGAGACGCGAAGAGGTTGAGAGTGAGCGGTCCCCGCAATAGGTGAATGTGGTGAAATAGAAGAGGATCTAATTGCCAATCGCTGGCATCCCTCCAGTGACGTGAGAACCAGTCCGCGACTAAATTGTCGGGTCCTGGGAGATACTCGGCCCGAATAGACAGATTCCTGTCTAAGCAAAACTGATACAGATCCTTGGTGAGGTCTGACAGTAGTTTCGATTTGGACCCTCCTAGACGGTTTACATATCGTACTGCGGAGATGTTGTCCATCCGAAGTACCAGAGAGCAGTTGGAGGCTTCTTTGGCAAAGCTGCGGATCGCGAAGGATCCGGCAATGAGCTCGAGACAATTTATGTGAAGTGCTCGTTCCGACGGGGACCAGAGACCTCCTGTGTATGATTGGGCGCACGTAGCGCCCCAACCGAGTAGGCTGGCATCGGATTCCAGAATAAAATCTGGTTGAGATCCGAAAATCGCTTTCCCATTCCAGGCTTCCATATTGCGAAGCCACCAGTGAAGTTCGATGAGAACTTCGTCCGTTAGGGAAATGAATTGGTCGTAGGAGGTCGAGCGATGTAAATAGGAGGTTTTCAGCCGTTGCATTGCTCTGTAATGCAAGGGCCCTGGAAAAATAGCCTGAATTGATGCAGACAGAAGACCCAGCACGTGTGCTAGGTCGCGGAGTCGAGGTCGTTGTGACTTGAGTAATTTTTGAATCTCTCGTTTTATGTTTTTGATTTTGGAGTAGGGTAATTGTAGAGTTGCTTGAACTGAATCTATCTGAAAACCCAAAAATTGGACTATTTGAGAAGGTACCAGGTCTGATTTCTGGTAATTTATGACAAAACCTAGGTTTTGAAGGAGGGCAGAGGTCATGTGTGTGTGTTTGCGAAGTAATTGCTGATCTTGTGCCATGATCAGGATATCGTCCAAATATATAATTGAACGTATGCCCTGAGAACGAAGGAGCGCCATGACTGGTTTCATCAACTTGGTGAAACACCATGGAGCAGAACAAAGTCCGAAAGGGAGGCAGGTGAACTGCCAAATGTCGCCTTGCCAACGGAATTGGAGGAAGGCACGGTGACTTGGTGCTACAGGGACCGTCAGATAAGCATCTTTGAGGTCGAATCTGGAGAACCAGTCTCCCATGCAGAGCAAGTCCCTGAGAAGATGGATACCTTCCATCTTGAAATGACGGTATGTGATAAAGCGATTCAACGCCTTGAGGTTGATAATGGGACGATGGTCCCCCGTTTTCTTCCGAACCAGAAATATATTGCTGAGGAAGGTGCAAGGGAAAGGCGAAGGTTCGATCGCCCCTTTGTGTAACAATTTTGTCAGTTCTGTGTTCAAGGTTAGAGTATCTGCTTTTGACATCCCTAAGGGTGTCGGGTGAGAATATTGAACTGGATGTGTGATAAAATCTATTTTGAAACCTGTGACTGTATGAAGGATCCAAAGATCCTGAGAAAGAAGTTTCCACTGTGGGAAAAAGAATGTTAATCGACCTGCGATTGATACAGTTTTTAAATAAGCAAGGTCCATTACCTGAAGCAGTGCGTCCGCGCAGGGATACAGAGCCACGTCCTCGAATTGAGCCTCTGGTGTTGAACAGCTGCCTGTGGTATGGTCGTGAGTATCCCGTGGACCAATACTCTGTGGGTCGGGGCCTGTAGCCTGAAAAGGCTGCTCTACTGGTAGCTCGGCCCCTTGAGCGACCAGCTCTCCCAGAAAAACGATTTTGAAAAGTGGGACGGAACACCCTACGTAGGGAGGACTGGGCTTTATTGAGTGTGGTAAAAACTGAGACATGCTTGGAGAGGTCTCGCATGAAACTGTTACCAAATAAAAGACCATCGGCCTCTGGGCCTAGTTCTTTAGTGCTCAAATCCACTAGTTTGGCATCGATTTTGTACAGTGCCGCTCTGCGTCTCTCAATTGAAATAGCCGTATTGGCGTTGCCCAGAAGGCAAAGGGCTCTCTGCGCCCATTCTCTTATAATATGCGGGTCTAATTCACCGCTGGTGAGTGCCTCATCTGCGAGTATAAATATTTGTATGATAGGACCTGAAATGTCCAATAATTTGTCTTGGGTTGCTTTCAAACCCTGTTCAATACCCTTCCGAGGGTCTTTACCAGATTTTGTTAAATAGGTGACCAACATGGGGTCAAATTCAGGGGTAGAGGCAACTTTGCCTGGGATAGTAGGTCTCGGGCATTCAGCCCTTAGTTTGTTTCTGATTTCTTTTTCGAGGGGCTTGCGAAGCCACAGTTTACAGAAATTAGCAATATGATCTGGGGGAGCCCATTCTGCTGAGCGTGGGTGGCGTATCACCCTTGGGTCAAAAAGTGGAAGGCCTGAAGCATCCAGGAGGGTGTCTGAGTCAGGTACCTTACTCTTGTGATCTTGATTTAGGAAAGTTTCTTTCACGAACTCCGATGTTGAGGAATCCTGGGGCACATTCACCATGGGATCCTCATCAGAGTAATTGGGGTCATAGTCACTTAGAATATGGCCAGATAAACGTGAAGTAGAACCCTCTAGAGGGTCTGTAACATCCTGTGAAACATAGGGCTTAGCATGTTTAATGACCTTAGCAGGAGCTTTGCCCTTGCCCGCAGTAGCGCTATTCCCTTTCCAGGGTCTTTTGCGCGGGGCGCTATCTTGGTCGGAGATATGGGAGTCCTCAGAGTCAGAGGGCTGTTGTGTAGAGGGGTGTACCTCTGGATTACGTTCATGGTAGGCTGCCAGAGCCTTAGGAATGGACTCTGCGATAGTTGAGAAAAGCCATTCCTTAAGTTCGGCAGAGATCGCAGGGTCTTGGCGATCTGACATAATGTCAATTTAAAGATAAATGTAAACCCTAATAACAACTATCTATATATATATATATATATATATATATATATATATATATATATATATATATATATATATATATATATATATATATATATATATAGATATAGATTAAAGAGTATCAATTAAGGATGAGGCAACTCAATTAGAAAAATATGAGGTGGGGGTCACCCACGAGACGTCAAACAATGGGGGTCACCCACAAATGCTTGGCACAATAAAATAGTAAAGGATAATTAATGGGGGTCACCCAATAATACAGATTGTGAACAATAGGAAATATTGTACAGATACTGAGGTGGGGTCACCACTATAAAATTACACCAATAATATATATAATGTGTATATATAATGTACTGTAAGTAATGGGGGTCACCCACAAAATAAAGTAAAGTGGTGTTAGCCACATAAATATGCACACAGCAGTGTATTCAGTAGGTGGTGTCAGCCACACAACTATTGTACATAATATGTACTTTAAATAAGTAAGTGGGGTTCACCCACAGGAGGAAAATAAAAATGGTCAGTCAGACAAATTTGGTAAAAAACAAACCACACTGTAATTATACCACTTAAGGAAAGGGGTTCACCCAGAGTTGTAATAAAATGGTCCTGTGTGGGCAAAGCCTGTGGAAAAAACAGATAGGAGATAGATCAGTAAGTGATCGTTTTTAATGAGTTTTATGAAAAAATAGGTGGATATAAGGTGGCAGCAACCTACCTTCCACAACTAGTTAATAAAGTTCTGTACCCACAGGATGATCGTGAAAAACTAGCGCCGCAGTGGAGGAGCCGTTGGCAGTTACACTGCAGTTTAAAATGGCCGCCGCGAGATCGCCGCCGTTGAAAGGGCGGGAAAGGTCCGCGTCATAGGAAGACGCTTGGTAGGCGGGAGGAAGGCAATGGCGGGAAAAAAGCAGCCGCGGCTCTGGGAGATGGAGTCCGCGGCTGAAGAGAGGCAGAGAATAGGGCCGCGGCTCTTCCTGAGAGAATAGAGCCGCGGCCAGCTGAGTGAAAAACGGCAGGGTTCGAAAAACCCTCCGTGCACTGAAAACCGGTTAGGACGCCAAATTTAAAGGGGAACAAACAATCCAATACAGGGAAATAAGAAAAAATAATATATGTGTGAGAAAAAGAGGAAATATTTAAAGGAAATATTTAAAGGAAAAGATGATTGAATCAAAATAAATTTTTTAAGATGAATTCTATGTATGCAGTAACAAGGTTTAAATAAACAAATATTGAATTAACTAAAACCAGTAAGGCAATGTAATTGGAGCAGACTCACCTGGGAGGCAAGCAGCAAAGAAAGAGGAAGTGGGAGGAGTTTGATGACACTATATTGTAGTTGAGATATGTTATGATTGGTTGATTTTTCCATACAACATTGTTAACCATTTCTTTGCTGCTGGGAGTTACAGTAAAGAAAGATAAGCAAATATGAAGCCTCCTGTCTTGCCATAAAATTAATACAGCCTTTAATGCTCTCATTCTGAGCTGACTGGAATTTATTATTTTTTTTTTTTTTTTTTTTAAGAATACTGTGAATTTTTTAAAATAGAAAATACTCTATATCCATTAATGCAATTAAATCAACCTAAATATGTCTTGTTTATTGTTTGTGTACAGCGGTGAAGTTTTCTGAGAGTACCGGAGAGCGTGAATCAACAAGCAAGTGCAAACTTCGAGGTAAGTCCTGCTGTTCCTTTAGCCACCATAGCAAATTGATTGAAATGGTTTAACCCCATCTTCTCCTCTTCAGCGCCAGATCACTCTGCCCCTTCACCATCCACTTCTTGAAAAGCATCAAAATGCAAACATAGGGCTTCTGCAGGTAGGGGCCCCACTGCTTTTCTTAGGATGGTTAGCTGATGTGGTTCCCCATTCACAAAACTGCTTGAGAAATGTGTATATATAAGTGAAATGTATAGCTTGCAAGTCCCGCAGCAGTAGTATGTATGTGTATATGTCTTTGTTTTGCCTGGCAACACTAACTTTAGTCTCCCATCATGCTATTGGTTAACTTTGTATTGTGTTGATTTGAAGTATGTGAGTACTGAACTCTGCATAAGAAAGTTACCTCTTCAAGGTCAAGACATTTCTTTAGTTGAAGGGACACTATAGGTACCTAGAACACCGCTTATCATTAAGTGTTCTTGCATAGCAAGACCACTTAATGTTATCTCACATATATATTATTATTATTAAGTGTTCTTGCATAGCAAGACCACTTAATGTTATCTCACATATATATTATTATTATTAAGTGTTCTTGCATAGCAAGACTACTTAATGTTATCTCACATATATATTATTAAGTGTTCTTGCATAGCAAGACCACTTAATGTTATCTCACATATATTATTAAGTGTTCTTGCATAGCAAGACCACTTAATGTTATCTCACATATATATTAAGTGTTCTTGCATAGCAAGACCACTTAATGTTATCTCACATATATATTATTATTATTAAGTGTTCTTGCATAGCAAGACACTTAATGTTATCTCACATATATATTATTAAGTGTTCTTGCATAGCAAGACCACTTAATGTTATCTCACATATATATTATTATTAAGTGTTCTTGCATAGCAAGACCACTTAATGTTATCTCACATATATATTATTATTATTAAGTGTTCTTGCATAGCAAGACCACTTAATATTATCTCACATATATATTATTATTAAGTGTTCTTGCATAGCAAGACCACTTAATGTTATCTCACATATATATTATTATTATTATTATTATTATAGCAAAATTTGCCACCCTAACTCCTCCCACAGTTTTTACACTACATAGGCAAAAATTTACCAAAACGTGCAGATTGTTCCCGATCGGATTGCTATTACTTTGTGGAACGTTTCGCCGAATGGTTCACGGAATATCGTCGTTCTTGTGGCGAAATTTGTCCCATAGGAATGAATGGCAAAGCTAGAGTGGGAGCTGGCGAAAGCTGAAAAATCAGGACATGATTTCTAAACTGCCACCACTCCCTTATTTTCAGGCCCGCCTACACAAATCTTATATCAAAACGTTCAGCTATCCCTGCTGCCACTAAACATGTCAACGGCTAAGCCGTAGTCCCGATAGTTTTCACAATATGACCATTTGTTTGCAACCAACGCCGTCCATTGACATTCATTGAAACTTCACTCTGCAAAGCTCAAATTTGAAGTGCAATTTCTAAACTGCGACTGTGCCTTTATTTTTAATACTTCAGAGACATACTATGCATCAAAATGTAGGTCTAGGTCTTGTGATTCTCACAATATAAAGCTCTTCACTGTAGGAGTTATAGTTTTTAAGATACGACCGTTTGAAGATGGCAACCACCAAAATACTCTGACCTGTGTCAAGCTGCAGCAGCAAGTGATGTCTGACGGGGCCTTTTGAACACCTGCTAATGTTTTATAAATGTGGTTTTGAAAGCCCTTGGGGCCGGGCCAAATGTACGTTGTGAACAAAACAAAGATGTAAACAAAACCTGGCATTTGCGCTACATGTCTGTCCAACTGTAATTCACCTCTTTCATAGTAAATGCACCCACCCTTATTATATATCATTTTATTCAGGGGAAACAGGGCTTTCATTTAATATCAAATATTTAGCCATGAAACATAATTTAATATGAAAAAAATGGGAGAAAATACGATTTTATTGGATTTTTTTAGTTCTACATGACATTTAAACGGTCAGTGTCATAATACTGTTTTCTTTTACTGCAATAAAATACACATATTTGTATTCAGCAAAGTCTCACGTGTAAAACAGTACCCCCTATGTACAGGTTTTATGGCGTTTTGGGAAGTTACAGGGTCAAATATAGCACGTTACATTTGAAATTGAAATTCGCCAGATTGGTTACGTTGCCTTTGAGACTGTATAGTAGCCAGGGAATGAAATTTACACCCATAATGGCATACCATTTGCAATAGTAGACAACCCAAGGTATTGCAAATGGGGTATGTCCAGTCTTTTTTTGTAGCCATTTGGTCACAAACACTGGCCAAAGTTAGCGTTAGTATTTGTTTGTGTGAAAAATGCAAAAAACGCCAATTTTGGCCAGTGTTTGAGACTAAGTGGCTACTAAAAAAGACTGGACATACCCCGTTTGTAATACCTCGGGTTGTCTACTATTGCATATGGTATGCCATCAAAGGGGTAATTTTCATTCTTGGTTTACCATAGGGTCTCAAAGGCACCGTAACC
>OW240913.1:197365423-197433868 GCA_933207985.1 Pelobates cultripes
TGTCCAATAATTTGTCTTGGGTTGCTTTCAAACCCTGTTCAATACCCTTCCGAGAGGTGACCAACATGGGGTCAAATTCAGGGGTAGAGGCAACTTTGCCTGGGATAGTAGGTCTCGGGCATTCAGCCCTTAGTTTGTTTCTGATTTCTTTTTCGAGGGGCTTGCGAAGCCACAGTTTACAGAAATTAGCAATATGATCTGGGGGAGCCCATTCTGCTGAGCGTGGGTGGCGTATCACCCTTGGGTCAAAAAGTGGAAGGCCTGAAGCATCCAGGAGGGTGTCTGAGTCAGGTACCTTACTCTTGTGATCTTGATTTAGGAAAGTTTCTTTCACGAACTCCGATGTTGAGGAATCCTGGGGCACATTCACCATGGGATCCTCGTCAGAGTAATTGGGGTCATAGTCACTTAGAATATGGCCAGATAAACGTGAAGTAGAACCCTCTAGAGGGTCTGTAACATCCTGTGAAACATAGGGCTTAGAATGTTTAACGACCTTAGCAGGAGCTTTGCCCTTGCCCGCAGTAGCGCTATTCCCTTTCCAGGGTCTTTTGCGCGGGGCGCTATCTTGGTCGGAGATATGGGAGTCCTCAGAGTCAGAGGGCTGTTGTGTAGAGGGGTGTACCTCTGGATTACGTTCATGGTAGGCTGCCAGAGCCTTAGGAATGGACTCTGCAATAGTTGAGAAAAGCCATTCCTTAAGTTCAGCAGAGATCGCAGGGTCTTGGCGATCTGACATAATGACAATTTAAAGATAAATGTGAACCCTAATAACAACTATCTCTCTCTATATATATAGATTAAAGAGTATCAATTAAGGATGAGGCAACTCAATTAGAAAAATATGAGGTGGGGGTCACCCACGAGACGTCAAACAATGGGGGTCACCCACAAATGCTTGGCACAATAAAATAGTAAAGGATAATTAATGGGGGTCACCCAATAATACAGATTGTGAACAATAGGAAATATTGTACAGATACTGAGGTGGGGTCACCACTATAAAATTACACCAATAATATATATAATGTGTATATATAATGTACTGTAAGTAATGGGGGTCACCCACAAAATAAAGTAAAGTGGTGTTAGCCACATAAATATGCACACAGCAGTGTATTCAGTAGGTGGTGTCAGCCACACAACTATTGTACATAATATGTACTTTAAATAAGTAAGTGGGGTTCACCCACAAGAGGAAAATAAAAATGGTCAGTCAGACAAATTTGGTAAAAAACAAACCACACTGTAATTATACCACTTAAGGAAAGGGGTTCACCCAGAGTGTAATAAAATGGTCCTGTGTGGGCAAAGCCTGTGAAAAAAAACCAAAAAAAAAACCAGATAGGAGATAGATCAGTAAGTGATCGTTTTTAATGAGTTTTATGAAAAAATAGGTGGATATAAGGTGGCAGCAACCTACCTTACACAACTAGTTAATAAAGTTCTGTACCCACAGGATGATCGTGAAAACTTGCGCCGCAGTGGAGGAGCCGTTGGCAGTTACACTGCAGTTTAAAATGGCCGCCGCGAGATCGCCGCCGTTGAAAGGGCGGGAAAGGTCCGCGTCATAGGAAGACGCTTGGTAGGCGGGAGGAAGGTAATGGCGGGAAAAAAGCAGCCGCGGCTCTGGGAGATGGAGTCCTCGGCTGAAGAGAGGCAGAGAATAGGGCCGCGGCTCTTCCTGAGAGAATAGAGCAGCGGCCAGCTGAGTGAAAAACGGCAGGGTTCGAAAAACCCTCCGTGCACTGAAAACCGGTTAGGACGCCAAATTTAAAGGGGAACAAACAATCCAATAATAACAATACAGGGAAATAAGAAAAAATAATATATGTGTGAGAAAAAGAGGAAATATTTAAAGGAAATATTTAAAGGAAAAGATGATTGAATCAAAATAAATTTTTTAAGATGAATTCTATGTATGCAGTAACAAGGTTTAAATAAACAAATATTGAATTAACTTAAAACCAGTAAGGCAATGTAATTGGAGCAGACTCACCTGGGAGGCAAGCAGCAAAGAAAGAGGAAGTGGGAGGAGTTTGATGACACTATATTGTAGTTGAGATATGTTATGATTGGTTGATTTTTCCATACAACATTGTTAACCATTTCTTTGCTGCTGGGAGTTACAGTAAAGAAAGATAAGCAAATATGAAGCCTCCTGTCTTGCCATAAAATTCTCTTATCTGTGGACACAATCGATGAGGCCCAAAATCACTATTTGGTTAATATCACTCTATTTGTAACTCCACATTTAGTTTTTTTGTACAATTAAGCACTCTGTTCAGAGCAGGTGCAAGGATTTTTGGGTACATAGGCGAAGATGCATTTTCCACCCCCCCCCCAAAAAAAAATAACATCTTCACCTATGTACCTCTTAACCAGCCCCTTTCCCCTCCCCATCCATTAATGGTCCCCTTTCTTCCCTGTCCCTTAGTGTTCCTCTCCCCTCCCCCCCCTTGTCCCTGTCCCTTGGTGTTTCACTCCACTCCCCACCACTCCCTGTCCCTTGGTGCACACCCCACCCCCTTAGTGACACCCCACCTCCACCCCCCACACTGATAGTCACACACAGACTCAATGACAAACATACTCTCACTGATTTGACAGACACACACTCATACACTGACAAACACACTCATACACTGACAGACACACTCATACACTCACATGCATACTCATACACTCACATGCACACACACTCATACAATCACTCACAGACACACACTCACTAGCTCACAGATACACTCACTCACAGATACACTCATTCACTCACAGATACACGCACTCACAGACACACATACACTCACACACTCACTCACAGACACACCCACTCACAGACACACACACTCACTCACACTCACACATACACTCACACAGACATAGACTCACTAATTATTATTTTTATAATTAAACATTGTCCACCCAGCCTCACTACCTGTAGAGCAGGTGTGGATCTGTCCATGGGGTTCAGTGTGGCTGCTGGGAGGCGTGCGGCTGTGGTATAATCAGAGGCGGCGAGGGAGCTCTAATCTCCCTACTCTGTGCTCCCTCGCGGGTTGTCTACTTATGCCGGGAGCCCGAATATAACATCATATTCTGGCTCCAGCCAACGGCGTGCGAGTGAGCTGAGCAGAGAGATTAGAGCTCCCTTGCCGCCTCTGATTATACCACAGCTGCACCGGGGTGTCCATAAGGTGGCCTGGCAGGAAGGAGTGCTTTCCTGAAATCTTGTGCCCCCAGAACCGGTGCATCCTAAGGGCGGCCTCCTGTGCCGCATTATGGACGCGCCGGCCCTGACTGTGTTTAAATAATGTAGTGTACTACTCTTACCTAGGCCTAAAAGAAAGTTCCATTTGGGTCAATAACTTTGTCAGGTTTACATAGATGAAATAAAGCTCTTTTGTTATTTAGAATTATATTTATGAATGCAGGTCCATTACTTGTTTTGTACTGATATATCTCAGCCAGGGGAGGCATGGCTAGGGCTATATAAACAGAAACAAAAGTGACCAGACGTCTAAATATCAGAGATCTAAGCAGTGAGATTGCAGGAGCATGATCTATACACAAAAACGGCTTCATTAAGCTAAAGTTGCTTTGGTGCCTACAGTATTTCCTTTAAGTAGTTATAGGGAAAGGAGTGTTCCTTTAAAGCCAGGTCTGCAACTTTGCAATCATGCAAGAGGGAGATTTTAGGGTCAAGCTTCCCACAATGTGTAGGTCTAAACAAATCCATCCCTCTTTGCAGACAACATTGGACAGCTTTATAAATATAGCAAACTGAATTAGGCAAAATGCACTGAAATGAGCTGTTCAAAAAATCACTAATAATAATCTTTGTTCTAAAAAGGTTAAACACATATTTATTACTTAGCATGATAATAAAAAGTGTATTTGATAAAAGTGTTAGTACCTCAGTATAATAACCTCTAAGTAACCAAATTCAAATGCATAGCAGGGAAATTCAAACAATATGTGTATTTATTTTAAAGGTTGTTGACTTTCTGAATACTTCGGATTAGAAATATATAGGGAGAAGTATGGTAATATACTGCCATCTCATGGTGAGTATGTGAGAAAAGGGGAATTGCATAGAGTAATTTAATGCATTACAATGCATTACATGTATACATACATGTTTATACATTCATGCTTATGTAATAACTGTATTTAAGAAATATCATGAATGTATGCCTTATCTTATATCTTTTTTGTTTCACCAATGAATATTGGTTTCTCTTGCATCACAACATAACAGTTGTTTTAGAGATTTACAGCTTTGGTCCATGGTACTCGCCATAACATCCTTCAGGTTGTTATTTCAAAAACTTTACATTGGTTTCTCTCAGCCTGCAACAGCATAAAGCTCTCATATTCATACTAGAACAGTGAATACAGCAGTGCCCTGAATTATGTACAGTCGTGCTCAAAGGTTTGCATACCCAGGCATAAATTGGGAAATTTTGGCATTGATTTTGAAAATATTACTGATCATGCAAAAAAATGTGAAAGTGATCATGTGAAGCCATTTATTATCACAAACAGTTGTTTGCCTCCTGTGCTTCCTTTTAAAATAATAATGATAGGGGGGAAGCACTTGATCTGGATCCCTGCACGCTGCTGAGGCTCAGTGGATCAAGCACCGGGAAGCCACAAATAATTGAGGTACAGCTCCCTAAAAAGCACTTCCATACTGGCCATGTCACAGAGACTCAAAGGCCTTTGTTTTTCCTGGCCTGGGCTCCTGCGCTGAAAGCCAGAGAAGGCCTCGGCCCCACGCAAGATGGCACTGACACGCATTCCAGGGAGGGATCTCCCTCTTCTCCTGCCTTCCCTATCTCCGTCTCAGAGGACGGTCACCTCACAGCAGCTACAATACACACAATAATGGCGGAGTTCACAGGGTCCCTGCAATCCTCCACCAACACTCCAATCCAAACACTGACTAAGGAGCTGTGCAAGGAGATACAGGCAATAGGGCACAGGCACGACCACATGGAGGAGAAACAAGATGCCTTTGCAGTGGCTCTCAAAACCATGGCAGACAAATTCCAAGAATACAACAAGATGATACACTCCCAGGCTATGAAGCTGACTGACTTGGAGGACAGGTCCCGAAGAAATAATCTTAGGATAAGGGGCATACCGGAGTCTATTTCCAACATGGAGCTCCAAACATACCTGCTAGACCAATTCCAAGCTATCACTCCAAAAATCCACCCAGATCAAATGCTGGTGGATAGAGCCCACCGCCTGCGGAGGCCTAGTCATCTGCCTTCTTCGGTGGCACGTGATGTCATCACCCAGGTCCACTTTTATCCTGCCAAAGCATGCAGGATTGGAGACCTACTTGATCCATCTAAAAACCTGAAGATTTTCGCAGATCTCTAAGTGCTTTGTCGGAATCCAAAACCAAAGGGGTCTCCATCTTTATTGGTAGAAATATCACTTTTACCCTCCAAAGCCAATTAGTGAACCCACATATTATTCAATAACATTCAATATACCATTGTATCTGTCTATTTCCCTAACTCAGATTCCAGAAACTACTTCAGCTCTATACTACATAAGATATTCAAGGTCAAGGAAGGTAACCTAGTTTTGTGTGGAGACTTTAACTTCTTACAGTCCCCCCAGCTGGACTCCTTGGCTGCCTTATCGGTGTCCCGCAGGAGGCATCTGTCTTCCACCTGTAAAAACATTGATAAACTGCTCACACTTCATGGTCTCTATGATGGATGGAGGACTCCATTTTCATTCCAAGGTTCACAACACGTACACAAGGACTGATACCTTCTATTTAAACAACACCTCCCTAGCATAGATGACCACATGTTCCATAGGACACATCACTTGTTCTGACCATAGCCCAGTCTTCCTAGAACTTAAGGACTCCTTCCAGTTTACAGGGAAGGGTAACTGGCGCCTTAATGAATCATTGCTTAAAGATGACACATTTTCAAACACTGTTAGATGTGATTTAACAGAATACTTTGCATTAAATGAAATGGGGACGTTTTGGGGACCATGCTTTGATCAGCCCACAAGTCAGTCAAAAGGGGGATATTCATGAAGAGGTCCGCATATCTGAAAAAGCAGCACTCCTTGAATCTCATCGACTGTTAAACACAATTAGCCTTAGTGACATCCCAAAACAAAAGAGCACCCTCGCAGGACCAGTTAGCCAAAATCAACTCCCTACACCAGCAAATTCAAAACCTGTACTTCTTAAAATGGATAGAATGCTGCTTAAACTGAAAGCTACTACATATTACACTACCGGCAAAGCTACTAAAGCTTTAGCTAACAGATTACGAACACAAGTGGCACAATTACGCATTCCTTATATTAAAGGTCGCCAAGGTAGCAAACAAATGGGCCCACAGTCAGGAATTTGCCCGGTTTTATTCCAAATTATTTAACCTAGGGAGTACCTAATCCAGACGACCAGGACATTGAGTCCTTTCTCCGACTTACCACAGACCAAATCACTACTCTAGTGGTGACCCATCACACATGGAGCATAGTGCCTTCCGCCTTCTGGCATCGCCAGCAAATTGAAGTGACCCACTCGGAAATTGGGGCCATAATACAACTACTCCCACCTGGTAAATCGCCCAGTGAGGATGGTTTCTCTAACCTCTACGATAAATGATTAAATGATTAAAGGATATTAGCCCCACACCTGCTTACAGTATTTAATGAAGCAATGGCTACAGGATCACTTCCCCCAGATATGCTGTTGGCTACTATAGTGACATTGCCCAAGCCAGATAAGTCCCCGGCCTATGTAAGAATTTCCGCCCAATGTCACTGTTGAACACAGATGCCAAGATATTGGCAAACAGACTAGTCCCATTGCTTCCCGAGCTGGTATATGACGACCAAACCAGATTTTTCCGGGGTAGGCAGGGCTAAATAATACAAGGAAGTTATCGCAGGTTCTTAACCAGATAAGGGGGCCTGACTGGGGGGGAAGGAGGGGCCTACTACCAGCTTTAGACGCTGAGAAGGCAGTTGACCACCTCGGTTGGGCCTTCCTAAAACAAACCGTAAATCCTGCTATGGTTTTCCCCCCAATGTTGTGCAACAGATCTTTGATTTATACACCAAGCCTACTGCGCAGGTTTCCCAGGCGGGGTTCTTGCCTTCCACATTTGGAGTTTCGAATGGTACAAGGCAGGGATGCCCACTGTCCCCACTCCTATATGCATTAGTGTCACTCTTGGAGCTTACCAGAGCACACCCACAAATACATGGGGTACAGATGTCAGACACACAAATAACAATTAGTGCATTCGCAGGTGATATCTTGTTATATATCAGAGATCCCTTGGTGTCACTGCCAGCCCTATGCCAGCTTATACAATCTTACGGGCTAGTGTCATATTATTCATTGAATGCAAGCAAAACATAAGCTATGCCCATAGATGTTCATGCACAAACAATAAGAGAGTTGAAATCAACATATGACTTTGACTGGAGGAAAGATACGATTAAATATTTGGGACTGACTATCACTAAAAACCCTAGAGATCTAAGTACAGCAAACTACATCGTGATGTGGCGATCTTGTCAACAACTGTTAAAAAAATGGACCCCTTTATATCTCACATGGATGTAGCGAATAGTCACTATTCAAATGTCCATACTCCCAAGACTACAGTATCTATTTCAAACCCTCCCGATTGTTTTACCCCTCTCCTTTTTAAGCAAATACAATCTGACATATCCCGATTTATTTGAGCGGGAAACAAGCCTAGGGTTGCACGCAAACTAATGCAAGCACCCGTCAAACAAGGAGGCCTAGCGGTACCCAACGTACATCTCTACTAACACTCTACCATTTTAGCTGCAGCCTTCCCCCTATTTCTCCAAATGCCCCAACCACAATGGGTCCACTTAGAAAAGGCCATTCTCCACCTCTGTGATTTCAATCATTTGTTATGGTTACCCAAGAAATACCTCCCCAAATTGCATTCTTCTTCAGATTACGTACTACTACTTCTAAAAATCTGGGAGAGATACCGCAACACTTTATGTAGCACCACACTGTTGACACTAGCAACCCAGATAAAGGGCCAGGACGTATTGTATTCCTACCTTTCACGCACCACCATGGCACGACTGTGGTATAACGCATCTGTACCAGTTGTACCACCAAAGCTCTTTCATGGAGCTACAATTCCTGGCTGTCAAATGGGCGCTACCCCCCGCCTCCTCATACTCCAGATTCATTCACTCTTTCGAAGTCTCCACTTATTAACTATTCCATGGGAATAACCTACTAACGAAAGTTACGAATTGGGAACAGATGTGTATCAAGGGAGTATTACCTAAACAATGTAAACCAATATCCATCTGCTATAGATTGATATCAGACCATGTGCCATTTACAGAATCCACCACTGCTAAACTATGGGAGATCAAGCTATCACTCCTAAACAGTGGGATTCCATTATTACAGGCCCGGTAGGCCTAATCAAATCTTCCGTACATCTAGAACAACAAAAAACAAAAAAGGTGCTGTATAGATGGTACCTGGTACCGACCAGGCTGAATGCTATTTTTCCCAACACACCGGCAATTTGCTGGCGATGCCAGAAGGCGGAAGGCACTATGCTTCATGTGTGATGGGCATGTTCCTTATTTGCACCTTATTGGGGCAAGGTACAAAAGATGGTCAAGAGCATCATGGGCTGCTCCTTAAATTTCACAGCCCTCACGTACCTTCTTTTAGTACTCCAAAAATCATGCCCCAAACACATAAAGAAACTTATACTCCATATTATTCTATCTGCCCAAAAACTTAAGCTTAAAGCTGACATTGATACTCCGAGAAACTATGAAACTAGACTCATAGCTATATTCCCCTCAGCAAAACTAACTAATGAGACGTGGCACCTATGGGACGCATGGAGATTGAGTACACCGACCTAATTGTAACCCGAAGGGAAGATTGCACTGGTCATGCCGTATCTTGCCGAGATAGTTATGGTGATGTATTGTGCTATTGATTGTACCTTGAGATGCAGGATGCCGAATATGTTATAAGCTGTCAATTAAAAGTTTTACCCCCCCCCCCAAAAAAAAAATCACCCAAATGATTCTGATCAAGAGTTTACATACCCTTGATTGTTTGGCCTTGTTACAGACACACTAGGTGACATTTACAGGTTAAAATGGCAATTAAAGGTTAATTTCCCACACCTGAGGCTTTTCAAATTATAATTATATGTCTGTGTATAAATGTAACATATTCCTCTTCACCTTGCGATGTTTGCGCCCAGCGGTTGTGCGTCTGTATAACTGCCTCCTGCAACATGTTGATGGCCGCTGGCCGCTGTGGATTCAAGCCAAATTATAGCCCCATGTCCGCCCATGTTGATGACGATGTCAGCATGCGTTTGACGTCACGTGGGAGACGTGCGCGCACGTTCTGGGGTCAAAGGCCGATTTTGGCCAATCAAAACCATAAAAGGCTTATTTAAACACAATCTTACGTTCTCTCATTGCCCTGTCGTGGTTTCCCTTAGTGGTTGTCCAAGAGTGTGTTCCTTAGCGTTTATTTCTGGTTTTTGACTTTAGCTTTGTTTAACTTCCCTGTATTCTGGTATCTCTGACTTCTGGCTTTCCCTTATTGTTGTGTCCCATTCTGTGTACCCTGACTTCGGCAAGTATCCTGACTATTCTTTGGTACGTTACGTCCGGTCATTCTAAGGCCCAGTAAGACATTACCTTTTAGTCCTAGGTGTGACACATCTCTACGTGCTGGATCAATCAGTACTCCTGACAATACAGAGCTAATGAGTTTGTTAGCTCTCATGTGGAAGCACTGAACAGTCTACATACTGAGCCATGGGGAGCAGAAAAGAACTGTCAAAAAAACCTGTGTAACAATGTAATGGAACTTTATAAAGATGGAAAAGGGTATAAAAAAATATCAAAAGCCTTAAAAATGACAGTCAGTACTGTTTAATCACTTATTAAGAAGTGGAATTTTTGGGGATCTCTTGATACAAAACCAAGGTCAGGTAGACCAAGAAAGAATTGTTCGAGATACAATTAAAAACTCACAGGTAACCTCAGGAGAAATACAGGTGTTACGGTACCCTCAGCATCAAATGCATAAACCGCCGTTTAGTGAATCCTCCCCTCTCGCAATAACACAGGCTTCATGCGTATCAAGTACAATCATACGAACCGCAAGCAGGGGAATGCTCTTCACTGCACGGGCTCCAAACTCACGAATCCCCAATAGTAGCCGAACGCATATATCTCCCAAGCGGCTAATAATCCCATCCGGCAGTCTCTAGTCGTCGGTAATAGATCCCCCCAATAACGAGACCAAGCTCCGCATTGAGGGTAAAACATGAACTGGCTTTACTGTGGGCTACCTGCCCGTATTAATGCAGGTCTCCCACTTGGTGGACACTCCCCTAGGGGACCAAATGGGAGACTGTAACAATATGGCAGGGTAAGACCCACAGACACAGAATATTCCCAGCATGCATTATGATTTCCTTCCCTCTGCCCTGGAGATAATTGAGAAGTAATTCAATTATCTCCAGGACAGAGGCAAATCACCATTTTAAATTCAACACAAAAAACACATAAAAATATATAACTTTACAATTGTCGAACATTTTCCATTCGTATCACATATCCCCAGATAGCCTGGATCTGAGTGCATATTATTGGCGAATAGCGCTCAGATCCCATATGTATAGTTCACTCGCCATGGAGTCAAAGTCTATTACAGTCTTTCGGTGTGTGATTAACTCTATGGGAAGGCTATCTGGGTTAAGTCCATTCGTGCGTTTCAAACTCCCGAACGGCAGGTGTTCGTGTACTTCTGTCGATTGAGAAGGGAGGTCGGCGGCTTCAGCGGTGTTCGGCAGAAAAAGTGTCCGTTTTCAGTTCCATGAAATCAATGCCGAACACCGCTGGTCTTTCGCATGGTTTAAAATGGCCGCCGCCTCGTGGTCGACATATGAACGACGACCACCCTGTATTCGGTTTTAATTGAGAAGTGTCTGCGGTTAACCACAACGTTCTAATTGGGATCAAGAGGTTAACCAGCAACACACTTCTCTTCTGGGTGGCCGTCCATTCGGTAGTTTTGTTCGGCAAAAAACGTCAATTATACGAACAGAGGCATACGAATTATTAATTCCACGAAAAAGGCAAAACAGACGAACCAGCAATCCCAGGTTATACAGATGGATCTGTCACAACAGGCTGCTCTGAAAAAAGACGGTGTGGTTGCTTGAAGGAGCACAGCACTGATACTTGAACAAAAAATGAGCTGCATGGTCAAGTTTTCAGAAAAAACCTTTACTGTGCCAATGCCACAAAAAAGCCCAGTTACAATATGCCCAACAACACCTTGATACACCTCACAGCTTCTGGCACACTGTAAATGGAGTGATGAGACCAAAATAAAGCTTTATGGTCACAACCGTAAACGCTATGTTTGGATAGGGGTTAAGACCTATAGTGAATATAATACCATCCCCATTGTGAAGCATAGTGGTGGATCACTGATGTTTTTGGGGGAAGGTGGGGGGCTGAACTCTAGGGGCACGGGGAATCTTGTGAAAATTAATGGCCAGATGAATGCAGCATGTTATCAGAAAATACTGGCAGACAATTTGCATTCTTCTGCACAAAGGCTGCACATGAGACGCTCCTGGACTTTCCAGCATGACAATGACCCTAAACACAAGGCCAAGTTGACCCTCCAGCGGTTACAGCAGAAAAAGATGAAGGTTCTGGAGTGGCCATCACAGTCTCCTGACTTTTATATCATTGAGCCAATCTGGGGAGATTTCAAACATGCTGTTCAAATAGATGACCTACACCGCCTGCAAGAATTAGGGGCCCCATAGTCAACTATTACAAAAGACTGCATACTGTCATTGATGCTGAAGGGGCAATAAACAGCATTAGGAACTATGGGTATGCAGACTTTTGAACAGGGTTCATTTACATTTTTTCTTTGTTGCCATGTTTTGTTTTATGATTGTACCATTCTGTTATAACCTACAGTTGAATATGAATCCCATACGAAATAAAAGAAATGTGTTTTGCCTTTTCACTCATGTTTTATTTAAAAATGGTACATATGTTACCAATTCTCCAAGGGTATGTAAACTTTTGAGCACAACTGTACTACTTCACGGTACTACTACAAAAAAATCACCCAACCCTTTGTTACTCATTCAAATGTGTAACTGTAGAACTAGTAACACAGACTTGTAATACATTTTAAAGAAAGCTAACAATCTAAAGTGCAAGCTAGATTCACTTACAGTGGATATATTAAATATTTGTTGATATGTATTTAATAATTTTCTATTTCTTTTTAGCTGCTGTGAGAAAACAGCTGACACAAAATACCACCGAATAGAAGTCAATGTACAGAGGAGGCTTCAGCTTGCTCCTGAAAGAGATGGAGGAAGGAAAGAGTGGTTAGGCAGAAAATAGAAACTGGAGAGAAAAATGTATTTATTTGTCACGCGCCCGTAGTGTTAAAAATTTTAACTTGTTAGACAGTTCATGCATTACGTACTCTTTTTTGTTTTTTCGGTAATGGAACGCTACAGCGTTAGGAATACAAATTATTTACATATTTATACAGACTGAAAAAAAGATTTGCATTCATCAAGTTCACCCTTTCTCACATCAGTTTTTGTATCTATTGTTATTTTTAAGGTGATTAAAGAACTTTCAGCTAATCGTCGTCATTACTATTATGCTTCATTGTTCCTGTTCTGCTCATGTATATGAAGGCTTAAGCTACCTCCGTATTATCGTACATTGTGAGGTAATCCATATGTGCTGTGTGCTTCACACATATACATATATTTTATTGTTTATAAGATTCACTGTGTTTGTTATTTATTTCCACACCTTTTCGTTTGATATTTCATTTTGTTTACGGTACTTTCAGGGTTAACTGGTGTGTGGAATTATTGGAGGGTATTATACACTATATATATACATATATGTGTGTGTGTACTATTAAAATTATGTCCCTAAATATTGTGCTTCTGCAAGTATTCATCCAATTGCTGTTTAAACTTCTGTACAGACTCTGATAAAACACCCTCTTCAGGCAGAGACTTCCACAACATTATTGTTCTTACAGTAAAGAACCATTTCCTTTTACTTTAGACTAAATTTCTTTCTTCCACTCTAAATAAGTGAATATTTCTCTTGCTTGTGCATTATTCATGCTGGAGTGCATAACTGTGCATTTATCTGCATATACAATTTAATATGCTATTTTAGTACTCTATAAAGAATAGCGAAACATAAAGGGGAAAAATCGACTAAGCCCCTACCTACAGTGGGACAAAATGGATAACTCCAAAAAGACCCACTTGTTATCCTCAGTGTGGTAGATAACCCACTATAAAGCAAGCAGCAACAAAAAGAAAAAGATACGGACAACTAAGTCCCAAAGGGGAGGATAACAAGAAAAAAGGAAGCCCTACCTTTAATAATACTTAAGAAAACTGTAAGGGAACATAGAACCAAAAAGAGGGAGGTCTAAGGCTGAAAAGGCTGCAAAAAAATACAACTAAGAAGCTAGATGAAAGTCTGAATAGACAGACCACTAGTGAAGCTAAAAAAGTTGAAAAAATGCCAGCCTGCCTACACAGAGGGGTAGGCTGAGGTAATCACAAGACGGGCAAAAAGAAAAAACCCAAACATAGGAGAGGGAACCCCCCCTCCCCTCCTGTGCAATCCCCCAGAGTCAATAGCTAATATAAAGCCAGACTTGCCTTAAAGTACCTTGGCAATACTGCCTACCAGAACCTTCCTCCTCTAAGTAAAAACACACACTTAACAACCTAAATACAGTGCATAGTGCTACCTAATGACTAAAGAGTGAAAAAATAAAAAATAGAATAGCTTGACGCGTGTTTCAGTCTGCCAGCACGCCGTCGTCAGGAGCATTGTAATAAGCTTGGGTAGGCTATAGTATTTATATATGTATCCTTGATTGCTAACAAGTAGCTGCTGTGTAATGTAGGTGTGCCTAACGATCCAATTCATTAGGCACCACATCACAGTACTTCCCCACCTCCTCTATGTTCATTCCCCTGTTAGGGGGCGTGAGGGGAGGGGAAGGGGGGGAAGCCTCACCGGAGGACCACCTACACCTCATACATATTCATATGTGTCGTACGAGGTCGGGTACCTGCACTGCAATCAGCCTTGCCTGTCCCAGACCGAAGTGTCCACTATAGGGGCTAGTGCTTGTGTAGTAATAAATGGCGGTTAGGCTCATAACTATCAATTATGCCTACATCGCCAATCGCCGCACTGGTTCACTACTTGGGGACGGGGCTTACCGGCACTTGTGGAGAACATCCATCCTCCTTGATAGGTGGCATTATGTGTATTCTGGACTCTCAATAAGAGCAGCTGAGTAGACCAGGACACATGATCACCATTTGCCAGAACGCCCTATATGAACGGGCACCCACATCACCGATCGCCACACAATTAGAGGCGGGGCTTACCCACGCATGTAGGAAAGGCATCCGTCCTCATTGGTAGGTGGGCGGTTTGTTTATACCCTGGACTCACATGGTGTCCCACAGTAAAGGGGGCTCACGTCACCTGAAGCTCCATCATGCAAATTTTTATAATCATATTAGATTTATGGGGATTGAACATATTTCACAAACAAAACGTAAAGGGGACTGGGATAGGAGATTAAAACAGCGTGAATCCTTTTGGATTTATAAGATCAAAACCCTATCCCCTCAGGGATTTAATGAGGGGTTCTCCTTCTCGGCCTTCCTATAATACAATATACTCACTGTTTTCAGCTGTTCTGGAAGAAATTTCTTTCCTTTTTAGGAACTGTAAATAAGTGTAAATACTTTTGTTCATAACCTGGTGGCTCATTAATTAATTTATTTTCCTTAGTTACAATTAAAGTTCGCTGGGGCCATGATTAGGTCCACTTCCCATAAGGAATTAATTACTTTCCATAACAGTAATTGGGTTTCCTTTTCCTTAAAAGTGGATAAGAGTCTGAAATAGGCTTTTATAGCCCTCCCGGAATAATCACATTATTTATCATTCATTTCAGTATTTGATTACCCACCCTGATTAGTACAGCTTTGGGAATCAAAACAACCTTTTTCTGAGTTGTGGTATATTTTATTCATTTGTGTCGGCTCAAATAGCCTGATATGGGCATTCTGGCAGTTTGTGACAATGTATCCCAGTTTACTCAGCTTAACCGTGGGACACCATGTGAGTCCAGGGTATAAACAAACCGCCCACCTACCAATGAGGACGGATGCCTTTCCTACATGCGTAAGCCCAGCCTCTAATTGTGCGGCGATCAGTGATGTGGGTGCCCGTTCATATGGGGCGTTCTGGCGGATGGTGATCATGTGTCCTGGTCTACTCAGCTGCTCTTATTGAGAGTCCAGGATACACATAATGCCATCTATCAAGGAGGACGGATGTTCTCCACAAGTATCGGTAAGCCCCGTCCCCAAATAGTGAACCAGTGCGGCGATTGGTGATGTAGGCATAATTGATAGTTATGAGCCTAACCGCCATTTATTACTACACAAGCACTGGCCCCTATAGTGGACACTTCGGTCTGGGACAGGAGAGGCTGATTGCAGTGCTGGTACCCGACCCCGTACGACACATATGAATATGTATGAGGTGTAGGTGGTCCTTAGGTGAGGCTCCCCCCCTTCTCCTCCCCTCACACCCCCTAACAGGGGAATGAACATAGAGGAGGCGGGGAAGTACTGTCATGTGGTGCCTAATGAATTGGATCGTTAGGCACACCTACATTACACAGCAGCTACTTGTTAGCAATCAAGGATACATATATATACTATGGCCTACCCAGGCTTATTTCAATGCTCCTGACGACGGCGTGCTGGCAGACTGAAACACGCGTCGAGCTATTCTATTTTTTATTTTTTCACTCTTTAGTCACTAGGTAGCACTATGCACTGTATTTAGGTTGTTAAGTGTGTGTTTTTACTTAGTGGAGGAAGGGACAAAGGTTCTGGTAGGCAGTATTGCCGAGGTACTTTAGGGCAAGTCTGGCTTTATATTAACCTTGACTCTGGGGATTTGCACATGAGGGGAGGGTTTTTTTTTTTGACAATGCTTGGCCATAAAAATACCTCTAGTAGCTGTCAGACGGACAGCCACAAGAGGCATTTACTCATTGTAGGCTTTTAACAATAAGTATGGTTGGGGAGCAGCATTGGTCAGCATCATACCAGAATATGCATGACATGCGCATAGTCGTCCATTCGGCATATTCATTAACTTACTCAATCACAGCATAAAAACAAAGACATCAATTTAGTTGGATAAAAAGAAATCATAGCTTTAAATAATATTGTATAAACTTAAACAAGAAAAGGTCAGAATCAAGCATTCACTTAAATATTGACATATAAAATCCACCAAGCCCTCTTTATACAACTATACTCACCCAAATCTAATTAATGACAATAGGGCAAAACAACAATATAACACAATATAAATAACATATATACACATCACAGTCACCAAATGCATCCTTTTACCACCTACTAAGGTGACCTACCCCCCACTTTGTCTATCCAGCCCCTGTCACCATGACTAGATGGGCGAAAATGACTCCCCCTCTTTACACCAGATAAACTAAGGAGCGAGGGTGGGACAACAAAAGGTAAGTGTGACTTAGTTAAAATGGCCCCTAATCTACGATTTCTGCTTTATATCACACTATTAACCCCACCCCCACTGTACTATAATCCAATAATAACCTCCAAACGTATTCTATGCCTGCCTTATAGCTATGTCAAGGCCCATTCCTATTAGCTTTGCTGGTCCATGGGGCTACACGAACATTGGTGCACAGAAGATGCATAAGAACATGAGGTAATGAAATACAGGACTAAGTGATAAATGGACTATGTAAGGGCAGTGTCTGGCATCAGATGTACATTATCCATTCAAGCAGTTCTTGGAAAAAGAGACAAGGTGCTGGGGTTGGGGGGGAAAGGCACACAAAGGGGTCTGTGGAGAGAAAGAGACACACAGAGGGGCTTGGAAGGAGGCAGGGAGGGGATCCACACAGGGTAAGGTGCAAAAGAGAAAGACAGGGGCTTGGGGTAGAGACAACCAGAGGGGAAATTCAAGAGGGGGGATTAAGAAACACACAGGTTCACATGCATTTTTTAGGTAGGGGGGGAGGGGGCAACAAAACGCATCTTCGCCTGTGTAGAAAAATATCCTTGCACCAGCCCTGCCTACTGCAAATGGGCAATGGAAATAGGTAATGGAAACCACAAGTTGGACTCTCTTAGGTAAATTGTATGAGGTAACCCCTTATCCTCATACAATTTAACTAAGGGAGTTAAATAGGAGGGCCCCACAACTAGGTATTCCATTATACTGTTATGAGAAGTTGGAGTTGGGCATCTACTGCAACATCCTGTTTTGAAAGAAGCTGCAGCAAGCTATAGGTAAATATGTTTCAAAAGCACTCTATATATGCAATTAAGTTAAATACCTACTTGAAGCTGAATTAAAGCCAACAAAAGGTTATGATGACAGGTCCAATATTACTGCCAAAACCCATATGGGACCATCTGGAACTAGTTTTTACTTCCATTCCAATGTAACTACTAGGGATCAGTAATTTATTTCCACGCACCTTTGCCCTATAATATTTTAGGATTGAATACTAACTAGATTGTTATAGCAATTTGTGAAAATATTAACTAATGCTGATCTAATTGATTAAACATGGATTGATAAATACATTCCACATATTTGGCCTTTTTCCAGTCTTTTAAATATGGGCTATGGCCTTATTGGGTCAAACTCGGCTGACATCAGGGAATACAGACATCTGGTGATATTGGCATTTTCTATTCTACTGCATTGTTAAATTGTTCTTAATTATATAATGCATAATTATGATATTGAATTACATTTAGATTTCAACTAATTATGTGTATTTTCTTTCAACCCATTTTCCGAAATTATAATGTAGAATGTTGTGTTGTGTTTTAAGTAGTACTATTGTAAAATGTCCTCAAGGTGGCAGTGGTCTGTAATGAGAATAATTTAATTGTGCATCAGGAAAAGTCCTTTTTTAAATTCTAATTTAGCAAGGGTTATTCACTAAATGCTGACTTGCAATATTCAAATGAGCTTTCCAATTCTACATTTAATATAAGTGTTATGGAAAATGTTCCCTCTTTAGATCTTTTCTAAGTAATTTATCTTTATTGAATTATTCTATTCTTTGATTATAGGGGAACTGTTACTTCCATGTATTTAATAGTATAGTCACATATCCCCTATGTGTAACATACAGGTGTTTCTGAGGTCTGAGACATAAAATTAAACGTGGAAACACATATATTTCCCTCTATGTTGGAACCGAGAGCCTCCATCTTAGCTCCCTTTCAGTCAGTGCCATGCCATTTTATACAACTACGTATAGAATTATATTGAATTACTTCTGTTTCTTATCCTACAATGCAAGGTCTGTTATGGATGTGTCTGAACTGGATTGTGATGTTAATTGTGATGTGTGGAACAGCACCGGAAAAACATGTTAATGCAAGTTATAGGTGATTTTCAATCATTAATTATATGGTGTAATTTCTAGAGAAGTAATATTTTTCTTTTAAAATAATCACAAGTGCAATGAAATTCACCCAGTACTTATGTATTAACTAACATATGTGTAATACTTGTATCTGTAAAGAAAACAAAAAAAAAATTGGGATATGGACGGAGCAATGTAATTGGCTGGAAAAGACAAGTTAATTGCATATGGGATGACAAAGATTTACAGAATATATTAATTCCACGTTTTGGGCTTTTTTTCCCACAGGAATGCACAGTAAATATAATTTTCTCTTGATTTTGCAGTGAACTGTTTATTTACTTTGATATAATAATTTCTTTATTTTGCAATTCATTGTGTATTATTTCTTGAATGTTTTATATTGGGAAGAAAAGCATCAATGTAACAATGTTATATATAACAAAATCATCATATTCGTTCGTAACAGTACAAACAACAAATCAGTATGCATTGCAGATATACTACCAGCAAACAGAGAAACATAATAAAAATAAGTATTATCAGATAAGTATCTCCAAATTCTATTTAACATAAAATTAAAGTCTTTGTAAATAGGAAAACCCAGGGGTAAAATACCACTTCTTCGGTATTACCAAAACTAGAGGGCAGTGAGGCGCAGTCAGGGTGTGAACGTCAGTGGCCAGCTAAGAAAATGTACTGTAGGTAAACAATAACAATCAAAAAATTGAAAAGAAAATCACATCCAAAATTCTTACATGGTTTTTACTGAAATGTCAGAAACTCACAGTAAAGTCCTGTGGCGAATGTACCCTCGCCACTGGTACTTGGAGGGGCCCCTGTATTAGACCTTGGTTCAGGATGGTAGTAGGGCTTTTGTTTGTGCCTTTTTCCTTCTACAGTTCAGTATATGGGACTACCGAATGGATTGTGCCTATGGTGTTCATTTACCAAACAAATAACCGAACAGTCAGACCACACGCAAGTGGAGTGTGCAGCCCATTTACCTCCCAGGCTGGCCGTTCGTATAGTCTAACACATGGCAGTGGCCATCTTATTTAGTCGAACATGTTCAGCGGTGTTTTGTCGTCGAGTTCATGGAACTCAAATGAGACACTCGATGGCACGAACACCGCTGGGACTTCCACCTCCAGCTAGGTTCGACTAGAACTGCATGAACGGAGTGCCGTTCGGTAGAAATAATCTACCGAACCAGATACACTCACTATTTTAAATAGACCGCTGCACAGCTTAATTCTCTGGAACTGTTTTTGGGCATGCGTTTGGTCAAAAGAAACCTCCAGGAATTTCCTGAACCCCTGCTCTGGTCTGGATGATTTTGGGATATGTTGTTCACCCAGATCAGGGCTATCAGGGGATGTAATATTTATGGGGATATGTCATGTTTTGGGGTGTTTTCTGTACTTTGTGGTAAATGTGTGCTTTTCTGCCTGTGAAAAATTAGGTTATTGTATTAGCTACTTTAATTATATCACAGGCAGAGGGGAGGGATTGTGTGCTGTCGGTGGGTGTGTTGGACCTTGTTGTATTGTCCTTATTGGTCTGTATTGGTCTGTATGAAGTCTTGGCTCATGTTTGGGGGATTGGAGAACTACACTCTGGGGGATTGCTATAATCACTATACTCCCCTGAGAATAATCACTAAGCTCTTGTAAGAGCTTGTTCCTGCTACGCTCTCTAGATTAGGAGAGGTCTACCCACTGGAAGCTGGATCCTGGTCATAGGTCCAGGGTGGGTGAAGGACAGCGAGACCCCGGCGCAGCTGCATCGCTGGAAGTTGGGTCTGCAGTGTTTATGGTGTCTGGTGGAGTGCTTGGAGCCCTCGTAAAGTATTTCGGAGCATCTATTGACGGAGGTATCCAGTCGGGGTGCCAGACGGTCAGTCACAAGTCCAAACTGAATTTCAAGTTTGGAAGTTATTTTTACCTCCACTTTGAATTACTGACAGTTCTCACTTTAGTAAATAACCCTGTTAATTTTTAACATAATGGAAAAGCATCCAACAAGGGCCAAGGACAGTACAAGCTCCACTGGCTCAGATAATCAAAATGGCAAACGAATTATGTGTGTGCTCCATCTCTAGTGTGTAGAAATGTAGGTGTGTGTCTAATATTTAAATTATTGTTTGGCTGAACCATTTTTTTCTTTTCTTTCTTTTGTTTATTTCTCTGCTTTCTTCTTTTAAATGAATGAAGTATGAAAGGATTATCCATGCATTCAAGTATAAATATCCAATTGATCTAATAACAATAAACAAATGACCATCAATTTGAATGTAATGATTTTTTAAATATGTTCTATATTGTTACAAATCTAAATAACATAATATTGTATATCTGTAACAAGTTAAAGGGACACTGTAGACAGCCAGACCACTTCAGCTAATTGAAGTGGTCTGGGTGCTGTGACCCTTTTGCACTTAGTGCTGCACTGTAAAATATTGCAGTTCTAGAGAATGTTTACATTGTAGCTCTAAGTCTGCCCTCTGTGGCTGTTAAACAGAAATCCGAAATCCAAACTGACTTTTGCTCTGTTATCTGACGCTGAACGTCCTCACGGACCTACAGCATCAGATTTTCCCCTTAGGAAAGCATTGAATAATGCTTTCCTGTGGGGAGGTCTAATGAGTGCTCGGCCATTGCCGCGCATCTGCATTAGGTCTCCCCCGCCGGCTTTCATCATCGGGGGAGGAGCGTGGGCAGAGCCTGATTCAGGAAATTGGCTGAAGGGGTTTTAAGCAGTGCCACCAGACACAATTCGGGATTATTCTAACCTTAGTGACTGAATAATCTAAATTTTAGTAAAGACAGGAGGCGAATATTTGTTTTACTTTCTTTACTGTAACTCCCAGCAGCAAAGAAACAGTTAACAGTAAGTAAAAAAAAATTTAACCAATCATAGTGTACAATAGAGTATGTCCAGTCATCAGGCTCCTCCCAATTATTCTTTGTTGATGCAGCCGACAGCCGTAGAGTCAACCATGTAAACATAAGCGGTAGAACAATGAATAGTTCAAAACTAAGTCAACCATGTAAACGATGTGGGAAGAATGTAGGCAATTCTTTGCGAAGATAGTGAAGAATTTTCACACTAGGAAAAAAGAGAGAGAGAGGTTGTGAAAGTATGTTTTTTTGGATAAGAGAAACAACACTTAATTACTTTAAATGATGTGTTTCCAACCAAAGTGTACACCAAATACTCTGACAAATGTTATGGTATGAGTTAAAGTGGATAGTATCTGTAAATGCAGTTGCAAAGAGTAGGCTGAAACCGTAGATTACGAAAATAAATTGGTTTCGTAAATAGAGGTGTTGCGAAATACCTACCTAGCGGGTTGGGTGCTTATTCTTGAGGGTGGGGAAATATTCGCCTCCTGTCTTTAATAAAATTTAGATAATTCCGTCACTAAGGTTAGAATAATCCCAAATTTTATGGCAAGACAGGAGGCTTCATATTTGCTGTTTTAAAGCGATGATAAGATGGAACTAGATACATGAGAAGATTGTCTGAAATAGAAGGTTCTGAAGGTGGATTCTCTGGACCAATCTGCGGAGGTTAGGATCTCCGCTAGGGAGCCCCCAGGCGCAAATGCAGAAGAGGCGGCCGCGCCTCTCACTGAATGAGCACCAAAACATGATACCTGCTAGGGCCAGTAACCACTTAATCCCAACGAGCAATGATGGGACATGACACTGGTTTGTGAGTTTGAATGTAGGACACCAGTAGTGTTAGTGTTCTAAGGGCATTAGTGCGAAGGATGTAGTTTCGGACGCAACTAGCTACACAAAGCATGGGTTTATCGTGGAAGTAAGGGTAGTTTACCATAGATGAATTGGTTTTAGTGTGTCAGGTAATGGAGAAGTGTACTCCCTCAGGGGTAAAGTCAACAGCATGGACGTCAAATGCTCTGATGTCCGAAACCCTTCTAAAGCACACCAAACAGAGCAGCAGTGCCAGTTTGGCCGACAGTTGTCGGAGAGAGAGCTCTTCATTAGAGGGCCAAGCCTCTAAGAAGGATAGCACAATAGCAACATCCTAAAATTGATTATATTTGGGAGCCGGGGGTCTCGCGAGGTGGATGCCCAGCAAGAGTCTACATATGGAGGGATGTTTGCCAACTACTGAGTTGTCAACAGGGCTATGAGCTGCCGAAATGGTGGAACGGAAAACCTTAATTGACCGAAAAGACTTACCCTGCTCGAAGGGTGATGCCAGAAAGTTCATGATGTTAATCAAAGAGGTTGAAAAGGGATTGACTTCCCTCTCCAAACACCAGCTATTCCAACGTTGCCACGCTGAGAGATAAGAACGTCTTGTTCCTGGGGCCCAAGAGTCCCATAGAAGTCCTCGAGCAGCAGTTGAAATGCCAGAGACGTTGCCGGATCCCCTGAAATGGTCCAGGCCACCAATCGGAGGTGGCCTTGTAGTGCTAGTGGATGGAAGTTGCCTGAAGGATCCCTGAGGAGGTCATAGGAGGTGGGTAGGAGTAGGGGGTAGTCCACTGACATCTCCAGGAGATAGGGGAACCATGGTAGGGTTCGCCACAGTGGGGTCACCAGTGTTATCGTGACGCCCTGTGTTCTGAGGTATTGTACCATGCATGGGATCATGGAGAACGGGGGAAAGGCATATGCTCCTGATGTTGGCCATGGTTGGAGGAAGGCATCCACTGCCAGGCACGCTGGGTCTGGAAGCCAGCTGAAGAATGCATCCGTCTGATGGTTCAGGCGAGATGCAAACAGGTCCAGGTTGAGTGGCCCTCTCAGAACCTGTAGATGGTAGAAAATTTGTGGGTCCAGTTGCCAGTTGCTGGAATCCCTCCAGTGACTGGAAAACCAATCTGCGACGAGATTGTCGGAGCCCGGGAGGTATTCTGCAGGAAGGGAGATATTCCTGTCCAGGCAGAATTGGTACAATTTCTTTGTCAGATCTGATAGCATCTTTGATCGGGAGCCACCTAGGCGGTTCATGTATCGTACGGATTTGGCAAAACTGTAGATCGCGAAAGAACCAGCAATTAGTTTGAGGCAATTGATGTGTAGTGCCTGTTCTGATGGGGACCAGAGACCTCTGTTAGAACGTTCTGAGCAGGTGGCACCCCTTCCGAGGAGACTGGCGTCTGATTCCAGAATGAAATCGGGTTGCCAGGCGAAGATAGCCCTTCTGTTCCAGGCTTCCATATGTTGAAGCCACCAGTGGAGCTCCAATTGGACTTTGTCTGTGAGAAAAATCTGTTGTTCGTAAGATGTTGAGCGATGCAAGTAGCGTGTTTTCAAACGTTGCATTGCCCGATAGTGTAGTGTGGCTGGAAATATTGCCTGGATTGAGGCGGAGAGTAATCCGATTGTGCTGGCTAAATCCCTGAGTCGGAAATCTGGTGAAGCCAGCAATCTCCAAATGTCCTTTTTATGGTTTTGATTTTCATAGCAGGGAGTTGTAGAACTGCCTGAATCAAATCTGAAATCCCTGAAACTGTACCGGAGTTAGAGATGATTTTTGAAGGTTGATGACGAAACCCAAATTCTGGAGGAGAAAGTCATATCTGTATGGAGACGTAGAGTCTCCTTGTCTTGAGCCATAAGGAGGATATCGTCCAAGTATATGATGGACCGAATCCCTTGTGAACGGAGTAGCGCCATCACCGGTTTCAATAGTTTGGTGAAACAGCAAGGTGCGGAGCACAATCTGAAGGGGAGACAGATGAACTGCCATAGCGTTTTGCGCCAATGGAATTGGAGGAAGGTGCGGTGTTCTGGTGTGATTGGTACCGTGAGGTATGCATCTTTGAGGTCGAAGCAGGAGAACCAATCTCCCTCGCAGAGGAGGTCTCGTAATAGATGGATGCCCTCCATCTTGGAATGTCTGTATTTGATAAATTTGTTCCATTGATGACTGGTCGGAATTCTCCCGACTTTTTCTTGATTAGAAACATGTTGCTCACGAAACCTCGTGGGCTGAGGGATTGTTCGATGGCACCCTTGGTGACTAGGTCGTTGAGTTTGACCTGAAGGGACATGTCGTCTATTTGAGACATTCTGAGGGGGGTAAGCAAAGACAGTTGAACTGGGTCTTCTGTAAATTCTTGGTAGAAGCTAGACACGGTCTGAAGGATCCACGGGTCCTGTGTGAGTCGAGACCACTGTTGGGAAAAATGGATTAATCGGCCTGCTATAGGTACATGAGAAAAATGAGAGTCCATTACCTGTAGGAGTGTGACTGTGGAGGGAAGCAGATCCACGTCCTCTAATAGAGCCACGAAAAGGGAAGAAGTGTTTGTGGTGGAAACGGGTATTGCCCGAGTTCCAGTGCTCTGAAGGTCAAGGCCTGTAGCCTGTGAAGGCAGCTCTGCCAGCCGACCGGCCTCTGTAGTGGCTGGCTCTCCCAGAAAAACGCTGGGTCCTAATTACCTTGCATAAGGAGGATTGCAATTTGGTAAGCGTTGTAAACACCGCAACGTGTTTACTTAACTACTTAATAAATTTGTCTCCAAAAAGCATGCTTTGAGTCAATTTTGTATAGGACGGCTTTGCGCCTTTCGGTTGACATGGCTACGTTGGCATTGCCAAGTAGGCATAGTGCCCTTTGGGCCCATTCTCACACCATGTGTGTATCTAAAGTGCCACCTGCCAAAGCTTCATCTGCAATACTGAATATTTGGATAAGCGGTCCCGCCATATCCATCATTTTATTTTGAGTTGCCTTCAGGCCTTGTTCCAAACCCTTATGGGGATCTTTCCCAGTCTTGTATAGGAAGGTGACGAGCAAGGGGTCAAATTCTGGGGTAACAGCCACCTTGTCTGTAATGAAAGGTCATGGGCCTTCTGCTCGTAACTTAGCTCTCACTTCCTTTTCCAAAGGCTTACGCAGCCACATCCTACAGAATTTAGCAATGTGGTCTGGGGGGTCCACTCAGTCGACCGTGGGTGTTTGATATACCTAGGGTCAAACAGGGGACGGCCAGAGGTATCCAGTAAAATATCCTCAGAGGTGGGGTTAGAGTCAGAGGGGGGGTTCATTTAGTTCATGAGAGGGAAAATGCTTGTCCGAATACCCTGCACAGTATTCGTCAACCACTTGAAGTTGCAGGTTGGAAGATGAAACCTCTAATGGTCCAGGTTATAATTGGGGTTATTATCCCGAGTATCTGGAAAAGATAATCTAGGCATTTTTGCCGGTGCTATGCCTTTAGCAGCGGTAGCACTATGGACCTTCCAGGGGCATTTGCGGGGGGCTTCCTCGTGGTCTGAGCCTTTTGACTCTTCCGAGTCTGACAGATGTACAATAGGAGCCCTAGAGGTGGATTTTGACTGGTCGTGGAAAGCTGCTAAAGCTTTTGGAATGGAGTCCGCAATGGCGTTATACAGCCAAGCTTTGAGCTCCGCAGAGACTGCTGGTTCAGGCAAATCGGACATAATTGAGGTAAAGTGGGGTCACCACAAAAAATATATTTATTTTTTAATATAAATAATTCAATAGGCAGTGGACTTGTTTTTGGCAATATAACGCAAGGCGCTGTATCAAGAGTGGTGTCAGTCACCAATTGAGCGTGAGGTCACCCACAGATAAGATGTGGTAGAAATAATCAGAGTAGTACAATGCAATGAGGTGGTCATGCTCAGGAGACAGTGAGGGGTTTACCCTTTGATTGAGGCAAATAATGGCATAAAATAAAGGGGGTCACCCTCGGTAAGTTTGAGGCAATATTAATATATTTTTTAATATATTTTTTAATGTAATGAGGCAGACAGTATATAGTATAGAGGGGGTCACACTCTGTAATGAGACAAGAATATTTAGAATAGAGGGGGTCACCCTCTTCTGCAAGGATTTTAGAGTAGTTTAGATTGTAATCTGAAAATAAAACAAAGTGAAATCACTTTAATAGTAGAAATCTACATTAGTTAAGTTCTGTTTAAATTTATGTATTTAACATGGATTGGTATGTAACTTACCTGACTAACCAGTAGAAGGCGCTGGAGAGCCGCTGGAGACACCTAACTGCAATTGAAATTCCGGAATGGCGGAGGTAAAGCGCGGGAAAAAGGCTGCGCAATGAGGGAGAAAAAAATGGCTGCGGGAGGATGGACAAACACGTCCTGTTAGTCTAGATTTAAAGAAATAATGTGACTACTAAAGCATTATAGAAATGTAAATGAAGTAGAAGTAAAATAAATTAAACCATGTTAATATACTGTGTATATGGAGATTGATTACAGACTGTAATTGGAATAGACTCACCTGGGAGGCTAAGCAGCAAAGAAAGAGGAGTTGGTAGGAGCCGGATGACTGGACATACTCTATTGTACACTCTGATTGGTTAAATTATTTTACTTACTGTTAACTGTTTCTTTGCTGCTGGGAGTTGCAGTAAAGAAAGTAAAGCAAATATGAAGCCTCCTGTCTTGCCATAAAATTAAATGCATATTTCTCTTTCATTTGAGAATTGCATCCTCTGGATTTTCTTACAGGGTTATTCAATAAAGTGAGAAACCAAAGGGAATTCAAAATTAATTTCAAATTTAAAGCCAAAGTAGATGTACTGGAAGCATATCAGACTCCGAGTATGGTTTTAATATGGCTATTTTTACCTGGAATTTAAAATACACTTTGAATTCGCTCTTTACTAAATAGTCCTGTTAGTATTTGAATTGCATTCCAGAATTTGCTTGTCTTCAGGGTGCAGAAATTGGATGATTTGATACTTTACATAAAGTCTCATAAATATTTCATACATTTTTTGTTATATAGTTTTAAGGAGTAATATCTGAGATTGAAATATATAAACACCACATCATAAACATATTATTTATCAATGTCAAATAATTTGCTCACTTTTTTTCTATTTTTCTGAAAAAACATTTGGAGAAAAAAAAAATATTTTTTGCAATTTTGAAAGGGGCTCCCCATATCAAGGTGAGCATTTTTATAGCATCCTGTTTTTGTTGCCATACCAATGACATAGAAAGCTATTTTTTATTGCTTTATGTCTGAATAGGTGAAGGAAGACATCAGTGCTATCTGTAGGGGCATGCATTAGTAGCAGTACAAGGTTAGAAAGATGTTTGTACTTTCTGACTACACAATTACCCAGATTTTCATCATAACAACACCATATGACAGATTTTATAGTCTAACATTGGAAACAGTCTCAAAGAATATATCTCAAATAAATCCAGAATGCAAATCTCAAGCCCATTATGTTGGACGTAATCCGAATAAGGCTTGATTTTCTTGGAGAGACGTAAAAGAGTTAGGGGGGTGTAGAAATCTTCTCCGGGCAAGTGTGTTCCTGAACAAGTCTGGAGAGAAAGTAAGCAGCCAGAAAATTACTTTATTGTGTAGGTTGTGGAATTCATTAATCAGGGAACCAGTCACAGATGTCATGTGTTTTGCAGGTTTGGGTATACAAGACATACCCCCTACAAGAATTGCCTATTTGTGGCTTTATTATGACTACAAAAAGCCTGTGTAGGAGGTGAGGCAGGTCTGCTAGGCCCATGTAGTTTTCTAATAAATGGATTAATGATTGAGGTTTATGTTTTTTATTTTAACATAAGCCAAAGATGTTTTCCTCAGTTAAAATAACAGGCATAAACTGGAAGTGCATTTTTATTTGCAAAACATTAGGGACATCAAATTGAAAGTAAATTAAAAGTGAATTTCAAATTCAAGGTAATTCAAGGTGTTAGCCAGACTGGAAAAAACATATTTAAGTCAACCATGCTTCCAGTTGAGCTACACTAGCCTAAATGTAAAATTCACTTTAGTTAATAACCTAGTAAGTATTTTTAATGAAGCCTTGTTAAAAAATTGTCAACAATAGTTAACATCACAGGAGATACAGGATAAGCATATGTATACTAGCAATTACAGGATTTAAAAAAAATCATTGTTAACCCCTTAAGAACTAAGTAAATTATCTTGTGAACCAAAGCAAAACCTATAATTTGTGCTTCTACAACTGTAATTTAAAGGTTTACCTTTAAGCGTTTTTAAAGAACAGAAATGGCAATATGTATGTATATATGTGTATCTAACACAACAACATAATATTAACTATGACTAAAATATAAAAAATTGGAAAAAATGGCAAGAAACACATTTTCTATGTGTTTTGCGTTTAATCATTTTTACACATGAAGTACAACTAATGAAAAATAACTCAAAATAGATTGAAGTATCAGTCCTGATTGTTAAATGCATCATATGTCTAGGATCCAAATTAATGTGTGATAGGTAAAACTATCCCTACACCAACCTTATCCCTACACCAAATGCTAACCCAGAGTTTTTTCCTCTACTGACATCACACAATACAGTGTAGCATTATTCCAATGGACAAACCATGCACTAGAGAGCATGTATGGTGACGTTATGCATGCAATCATTCCCATAATAAATGTGGAATAATATATGGATCACCTCCATGGGAGGTATGAGCAAATTATGCTGTTCCAGGTGAAAGCTGGGAACTTACGATTTCTGTAGTAAGCCCAGAAGCACTGCGGTGTCTTTAAAATAAGACATTGATAAGGTGTGAGGAACTGCAATATAAATAAAACAAATCAAATGCTGTACAGGGAATAAGAAATCCTTATATTTCAGTGAAGCACACACATTTGGCATTCTTTTGTATATCAATGACAGTTTATGTTTAATAAGGTTCTTATTGCTTTGGCATAAGAAGTAACAAGTAGACAAGAGAGCATTACAGTAGTAAACTAGAAAAGCTACAATTTCTGGGGAAATTGTGTGAAGTGTTCTTGCCTCCACCAGTAGTCTACAACTGAAGTGGGCGGAGTAACTGTTATACTTTATTTAGCACATTTAATTGCAACGTTGTTGCACAGTTACATTAAACCATAAATTTATAAAAACATTAGCAGGTGTTCAAAAGGCCCTGTCTATGACATCACTTGCTGCTGCAGCCTGGCACAGGTCAGAGTATTTTGGCGGTTGCCATCTTCAAACGGTTGTATTTTAAAAACTATAAATCCTACAGCGAAGAGCTTTATATTGTGAGAATCATAAGACCCAGACCTACATTTCGATGCATAGTATGTCTCTGAAGTATTAAAATTGAAGGCACAGTCACAGTTTAGAAATTGTACTTCAAAATTGAGCTTTGTAGAGTGAAGTTGCAATGGATGTCAATGGACGGCGTTAGTTGCAAACAAATGATTATATTGTGAAAACTATCAGGAATATGGCTTAGCCGTTGACATGTTTAGTGGCAGGAGGGATAGCTGAACGTTTTGATATAAGATTTGTGTAGGTGGGCCTGAAAATAAGGGAGTGGTGGCAGTTTAGAAATCATGTCCTGATTTTTCAGCTTTTGCCAGCTCCCACTCTAGCTTTGCCATTCATTCCTATGGGACAAATTGCGCCACAAGAACGACGATATTCCGTGAACCATTCGGCGAAACGTTCCACAAAGTAATAGCAATCCGATCGGGAACAATCTGCACGTTTTGGTAAATTTTTGTCTATGTAGTGTAAAAACTGTGGGAGGAGTTAGGGTGGCAAATTTGGCTATAATATGAATAAGAATAAGAACTAGAAAAGCTACAATTTCTGGGGAAATTGTGTGAAGTGTTCTTGCCTCCACCAGGAGTCTACAACTGGAGTGGGCGGAGTAACTGTTATCATTTATATAGCACATTTAATTGCAACGTTGTTGCACAGTTACATTAAACCATACATTTATAAAACATTAGCAGGTGTTCAAAAGGCCCTGTCTATGACATCACTTGCTGCTGCAGCTTGACACAGGTCAGAGTATTTTGGTGGTTGCCATCTTCAAACGGTCATATCTTAAAAACTATAACTCCTACAGTGAAGAGCTTTATATTGAGAGAATCACAAGACCCAGACCTACATTTTGATGCATAGTATGTCTCTGAAGTATTAAAATTGAAGGCACAGTCGCAGTTTAGAAATTGCACTTCAAATTTGAGCTTTGCAGAGTGAAGTTTCAATGAATGTCAATGGACGGCGTTGGTTACAAACAAATGGTCATATTGTGAAAACTATCAGGACTACGGCTTAGCCGTTGACATGTTTAGTGGCAGCAGGGATAGCTGAACGTTTTGATATAAGATTTGTGTAGGTGTGCCTGAAAATAAGGGAGTGGTGGCAGTCTAGCTTTGCCATTCATTCCTATGGGACAAATTGCGCCACAAAAACGACGATATTCCGTGAACCATTCGGCGAAACGTTCCACAAAGTAATAGCAATCCGATCGGGAACAATCTGCACGTTTTGATAAATTTTGGTCTATGTAGTGTAAAAACTGCGGGAGGAGTTAGGGTGGCAAATTTGGCTATAATAAGAATAATATATATGTGAGATAACAATAAGTGTTCTTGCAAGAACACTTAATAATAAGAATAATCATATATATGTGAGATAACAATAAGTGGTCTTGCTATGCAAGAACACTTAATAATAATAATATATATGTGAGATAACATTAAGTGGTCTTGCTATGCAAGAACACTTAAATACAAAGCAATATCAAATTGTCATTAGCACATTAAAACAATAGATTAAGGCAGGCGTGTCATGGACCTCGAAGAGACCAGGCGCATGTCTGAATAGCTCTGCAGCTTGTCAGCCTTCCCGCAATAATATATAAGACCCTCACACACAATTCTCTTCAATTTTCAACATGGCTCAAGTAGAGTTATATGAAAACAAACTTGCTGATATAGAAGCACAAAAACCTCAGAATCTAAGGCATCTCAGATGCAGTGGGACAGGTGGAATTACAGGCCCTTTAAAGAAATGTTAATCTCCTAATCCAAAGAAATGGGAAGACTATACTACTATCGACTCCTGAAGCAGGCACCAACATTCTCCGAAATTGGGATATTGAATCTCAGTCGAACACAGCATCTAAATCAACTCTCAACAGACTCTCGCTGGAATGGAGGAGGTCACGTAAACGAGATACACACTGCAAATCTCCATCTAAGACAAAAGCAGTAAGGATCATCATACAGCCTTTCAAGTATTTCTAGAAATGTTGTCCTGCCTGCTCTTTCCTAGCCATATTACTGTTCTTACCTATGCTTACCCTGCTATATTTACTACTGTTTATGTTACTACTGTCATGCTTGCTTGGTTGATCCCGAATAGAGGTTGTAAATATTGCATCTATTGTACTACCCCACTCCCTATCTCAAATTACCCAAATGGGCAATTGAATCTCCATAATTTAGTAGTAGACAACTTCAGGGCATATTTGGCCACAAAAGGCTCTAGTGAATGCCACCACTCTGCACCCTGTAGTATACAACATGATCGCGTGTTATGTTTACTGAAGTTACTGACATATACCTTAGGGGAGGTATTGACCCTGACTAACAAGATCAGTAGTTATGCGTTGAGAAATTTTCTGTTTATTATACAAGGCTTAAGGTCAGTACATTTAATTTAAATTATCACATCAGGAAAAAAAAGGGGGGGGGGCTTTTCTTTCTTCTCTATTATATTCTAGATTGTATTTCTACCAGCATGTCTTATCTAATTCCATACACCCAACCCTCAGCCAACTGAGAATAGCATACCCAACGACCAGAAATTCAGCAGGGACTTGTCCAAATGCCCCATACGCACCGAGCGGATTGCTTTAAGTGAAATGGGCCTACATCAGATCATGTTTGATCGAACAACTAATCCACGGAAGTTTTAATCTAGTATAAAAAATAAAAATAAACCCATCTCGCCCCCCACCCCCCCAGGGAACAAAGACATACAACAGAGACGTACAACCAAAACAACTCACAACAACCCAAGCTAGACCATAACAGAACAGACACCTAGAGATAGAGATGAAAGAAAGACAGACAGAGGCAGGCATGCACAAACTGTGTAGAGAAGCTAGCCGACCTAGTGCTCTCATAGACTCACATGAGACAGGGAGGAAGCAGGAAAAATCAACCGGTAGAGAAGACGTGACACTAAGCTCGGTAAAAGACTTCAAAACCCAACAGAGACACCTAACATACAAACTACACTAAAGCTTGGCTGCCTGGATGGGAAACGAGCTAAATAGACGAGTTCCGGAATATGCTCACAACCAATTAAAAACAACATAACAATATAGCAAGACAAGGGGTCATGATGCAAAATGAAGACACAGACATCCAAACACAAACAGCACATACGACAGCACATACGACAGCACTAACTCCACCCGAGAATCCACCCTACCTGATCTTACAAAAGTAAATGCAAAGGTATAAGTACACCCATAAACTCGCAATCACAGACACGAATAATAGTTAGCCAACACAGAAACACGTTCTTATCCCATCAAAATAGAACTGACTGTACCTGATTCTGTTCATTACCAAAAGCTAAATGTTTAACTGTTCTACAAATGTTCATCCATATATATGCTCAATGGTATAACACGATTTCTATGGTACCTGTCTGAAAAAGAAAAAGAAAGAATGTCAAAAAAAAAAAAAGGAGGGGGCGGGTGGAAGATAGTTGACAGGACATGGAATGACGTAAATTCTAAGGGACCTAAACAATTTATTTGATCAGTATGATTAGGGAATCCAATATGAAAGCTGAAAGCTCCCACCTTTCCTACCCACACACTAAAGAGGTGCTTAGTCCCAGATTTAGCATTTTCTGTTTTTTGTTTTATCTTTCGATTTTCTTTGAAGTGTTTATTATCACTGCCTTGCATTAAGTATGTATTACTTATGTTTATGTTCATATTCTATTGGCAACACCTCACTACTCACTGTTGATTGACAGCCTTGCCCCCATTGTGGCAGGTTGCCGTACTAACTATAAGGATTTCAATCTACTATTACGACATAAGTCCAGAAATATTATTTGGGGAAGACGCTAAGCTTGCTATTCTTTGAAATGCAGCACCCACAGATATCTCAATATACATACTTTACAAACTGATAATCTTTGATGAATACTTCCACAATGTTAGGAGTCTCAACATCCCTGTAAAGAAACACCATTTGTACAGAGATGTAAAAACACACAAATCTGGCGTTATATGCCTGCAAGAGACACATTTCAAATTGGGTCTGCAGCCTTCGCTTCTACAACAAGACTATTCTCAATAATTTTATGCCACCTCATGTTCTAAGACCAAAGGTAGCTCTATCTTTGTCAGTAAAAATGTTGCTTTTGAATTACATTCCCAAGAGTTCAACACAGATGGTCAATATGAAATTTTAATTGACTCATTTAATAACATTACATACACTATAGCAAATATCTATTCACCGAATGTGGGCCAGCACACCTTTCTGCACAAAATTATCCACAAAAATATACACACATGGCTTCTCCATCTTGGCTTTATTTTTGTTAAATTATTCATGACACAGTGTAATATGTCATGTGTTGTTATTCATCTGAGGTTGTATTTACCTAATTTTAAGATCTGCTAAGGAACAGATTATTGTTATGTCTTGACATATAAAATCATATCTTTTAAAGAGTGTGTACTTTCTTTTTCCCATGACTGTAAATCTTACCCCAAACTCTCTAAGGTTTACAGGAGTAGAACTGAAAGATAGCGCATTAATAAATCATCATTGGCACATTAAAACAATATAGTAAGTAGCACAAGCTGAAAACATATGAATTGGAGAAAAAGAACTGTCACTATGACTGTAGGGCAGTAGGCACATCTAAAACAGAAATGAGATATAATGGACTAGCCTGCCATAGTAAAATCATGGAATGAGAAAAGCATAATGCCAATGTACTGTGGAGAGAAATCACTAGAAATCAGGGGATTACAAATGTGGAAAAAGCACTAATAATAAGTCAGAAGAAAAAAAAAATACTTGGACAAAAAGAAATATACAAAAATAAAGATTAACAAACAGGAAAATGAAGTTCGTGTAATGTCCCTGCAAGCTGGGTCATCTCACCTTCCAAGGACAGAGACTCAAGACCCTGGGAGTATGTAAAATGCCACATCAACTAGCTCCCTCAATAACCAAGGGATCCTGTATCTATAAATGTTTGTTGCCAAAACATAAATAAAAATAATAAGACAGTTATGCAAGCACCAGCGCTTAACATGCAATGTATAGATAGAATTGTCTTTTGAGTACACAGCTGGTAAAATGATGGTCGGGAACAGGAGAAGAGTCCCCCAGTAATGCTCTTTACTTCAGCACACTCACGAGGACCTCCAAGTCTCTCTGTGCTTCTCAAGTGCAAGTCCACCTGCCCAATGGGCATCAGGTAAGCCATGGTGGGCTCCATTCCCAGTATCTACTGGCCCCCTACAATCTCCACAGCACAGATGTAATCCACTCCAGGGCACCATCAGGGTCCTTACCGGGTACTTCTTCACGGCAGCAATACTATTTCAGCTGGGTCCCAGACAAACTAAGACTATTCAATCAAGTGCCCCAGTCCTTCTAGTAATGGCACTTGCAGCATACCATGAGCCCTCATCCAAGTTTCCTCCAAGTCAGGATGGCACAACCATGTTGTGACCCGTCTGGGGGTCACAACATGGTGCACAAAGGGGACACAGCAGTGGGGCACATATCCAAAGAAAGGAGAATACAGATCGGAAAGAAAGATGAAAATGGTATGGAAAGCATAGACAACCACATGGCAGAGAGTACAGTGTGCTATTTGTGGCCATTCTAGGCCCTGTCATGGTTATTTAGGGTAACAAAACACTCATAAGCCCTAATCTGCTATGAAAAATACATCACATCATATTACCATGCCATAGAATGGCCAGATTTAATGTATAAAATAGTCAGAGGAAAAAACGGAGGTCAAGAGTAAAAGAAAACAGGACAATTGATAAACAAGCCAAAAGGTTAGAAACACAGAAAGTAGAGAAATGGTTATACAAGCCAAAGTCAGGAACAAGGGATCCAAATACAATATAAGCATACTCTTTGGTATTAAAATAGCACAACAGGGCAACTTGCTCCAAGAAGCACTGGATTTACATAGCAAGGGCACTTAAACTATTCAATGGTGTCACTTTGGAGTGCCTGAAGACCTGAATTCAGGTACATTTTAGGTAGATTTGCACCGACAGAATCGGAGCTCAGAGTCACGCTATTCTGACATTGGCGCAACTGTATACAAATAAATACACATGCATAGCGTGCAGCCTCTGTCCAGCCACTAAATCGGGGAGATAGAGCTCTGGAAGGTAAGCATTACAGGCCTGTTTAAAGTACGGTGAGTAACCATTCGCCCCTATCTAACACCAGATGCAGCCAGGGTGTTGGTCCATGCCACTATCATCTCTCATCTTGACTGCTGCAATCCACTTCTTAATGGTCTTGTACTTTCCCAGCTGGCCTCATTACAGTCTATAATGAATGCAGAACCGAGGCTCATCTTCCTGTCTTCGCGCACCTCCCATGCCTACCCCCTCTATCAGTCCTTACACTGGCTTCCCGTAAGATATAAGGCTTAATTTAAAACTCTCATGCTTGCTTACAAATTGCTGCACAACGCTGTTCCTACCTACCTACCTACCCTCATTTATACACAAGTGTTTCCTGTCCAGGCCCCTACGCTCTGCTTAATATCTGTGTCTACTCTCTTTTTTTACTTACACCTCTGATGCCCACCTCCAAGACTTTTCTAGGGCTGCACCATCCCTGTGGAACTCCCTTCCCTGATCCATTAGACGCTCAATTAAAACTCACATCAGGAAAGCACATCAATTAAACTGTTAATAGCTTTCCCTCCCCGCACCTTGGTAACCCACCCTGCTTATTCTCTTGCAACTGTGTCATCCAACAAACAAACCTTTCAGCCTTCACTAGGTCTATTCTAGTAACCTACTCTTTTCACATACATGAAATACATACTACCCTTACCTCCTGTGTCATTTCACCTCACTCTCTCTTGAATGTAAGCTCGTTAGAGCAAGGGCCCTCAATACTCTGTTACTGTGCGTCCAGCATGTCCTGTTGCAATTACATCTGTTAGTCCACATATTGCACAGCGCAATAGGAATACGGAATTTGTTGGTGCTTTATAAATAATTATAATAAGCCCTGATATTTTTACAAGGCAGCAAACGAAATTTGATTTGTAAAGTTGTTGGATTAATTGCGGTTACACATAATTTAGGATCGTACTCCATAACTGCTGTCAAGAAACAGTTTATCTGCTAATTCGATTAATATCTCACAAAGAATGAAACCATACACTAAAGTAGACCTGAATAGCTTTATTTAAAATGCCATATTACTCTGGAGGGATATGTAATATTAGAATCAAAATCTTTCTTTTTAGTATATACCATAATAATAAATCTGGCCTGTTGACATGGATAATGGCAGCAGCCAAATCCTCTGTGGGGTCTCCTACTGTGAAAGATATAAATTGCTAGAATAATATATCTTGCCCGTTGTGAAAGCTATAGATTCCATATTGTCAGTAGGCATTACCTAAAGAAGTTTGCAAAGTTTTCACTTTACTTTATATTGTGCCTTAAAAGGGTTATTAACTAAAGTGAGAATTCAAAGTGAGTTCAAAGAGAATTTTAGATTTAAGACAAGAGTAGCCAAACTGAAAGCATACGTGATTCAAGAGGATTCTTCCAGTTTGGCTATTTTAACCTCAAATCTGAAATTCACTTAGAATTCTCCTTTAATTCTTACTTTAGTGAATAACCCTGTCAGGGTTAATAAGCAATTTGTTGTAAAAGGACACTCTAAGCAACCAAACATGTTAATCTAGTGGTTTTGGATGATAGATTATTTCTGGATTCTTTTCCTTTACTCTGATTATGTAACAAGTTTCTGAGAAACTGCAATCTTTACTTTTGTCTGAGAACATACCTGTAATAGGAGAAATTGCTCCTTAAATGGATGCTGTAGATGCCTTTAGCTTGTTGAAATGCTTTATGTGTGAAGAGTGTGTCCTTTTTTTACAAAAAGTACAGATTTCAATAGAAATTAGCATTTTTACAAATTAACCTTGTTAAACCTCCATGGCTGTCAAATAGACAAGCGGTCCTGATACTTCCTGGTTTGGCTAGCTCAGAGGGGTTATACTAAAGAGGGAGCAATTGCTCAGAGCACCTGAGAGGAATTCACAGTGCCAGTTCCCATCTCCGTGTTAGCAAGCACAAATCATGCAACACAAATCTGTTGAGCTGGTTTACAATGCAATGGGGCACCAATGGAACACAACTGTAATTACTTTTACGAGGAGTAGGGCAGATGGACACACCAAGTCACGGTCACTTACATTAGTGGAAGGTAGTGATGCAAATGTGGTGGTGATATAAAATAAAACAAAGTAATACAAAATATGGTGCACAAAATAATTTGGAGCATACATTTTTACATACAAGTAGATATCTGCCAACAATAAAAAATTGTATGTATAGTTAATACATTGCTAAACACAAATACAAACACCAATCAAGCCATAAGGCTTGCTTTTCCCACAGAAATCTCACTTTAATAATGTTCTCACTACTGCAAGGGATTCTGGTTGGGCATATGCAAATGAGCTCAACAAAGAACCACATTTTTGCAACAGCTTTGAAACACAACTCAGGAAGAGGAGCAAAGTCAGTGGACCACTCGCAGACAGCTCCTGATGAGAGCTCCTTAGGGGAGCTGAAATGTTGATGTATTTCTCAGAATAAAGAAGATGTCGTATTGAAAATCCTTGGAGTGCCAGTATTTTTTCATTTTATATATATATATATATATATATATATATACACACACACTATGCAACCGGGCTTACAGAAAATCATGGAGTCCGGCGATTGACTCCATGCAGTGTAGCAGCAGGGCTTGTAAAGTAAGTAAAGTAAATAAAGTAAGCTGCCTGCTGCTGCCCTGCTTGCTGCTTGTATCCTTGATGGGCCCCCCTTAAAGGTGGAACTCCAGGGCCCGGTTGCAGTTGTGACCTTTACGATCCTGGTAGTTCTGACACTGAAGGCATAACAGATCATAATGGGCTACTTGGGGAGATTCTTTGATCCACTGCCCATTCTCAAAGCTTCCTGGGGATAGTTTATCAAATAATTAGTCCAGGCTTGGTACAAAATGCATATTGGCCATACACCAAACACAAAGAAACATTAAAAAAAAAAAAAAACTATCACAATGGACAGTTTTGATAAACCTGAGTTTATTTTGTACAAAAAAAAAATGAATTTATTATTAATACCTGTATGTTTGCATAAAATATTTTGTTAAAAAACACGTTTTTTTTTTATGAATGCAAAACATGGTCATTTAGTATGTATAACATATTGAGTAACGTAGTCAACAGGAAAATTAACATATCAGAATTTAAACAGTTTGAGAGAGACAGACAAACAAATGGTTCTTGCTCATGGGTTTTTTTCACTTTGGGTGGAGAAACAATCATCCCTTGAACCTATAAAAAAATATATAAATTATTATTTTTAATAGGTTGTTTGATTCAGCTTTTATTTATTTTTTTATATGCACAACATATAAACATTTTTTACTAACAAAATAGGTTGCATGCATCAAACTCATCAATCTTGGGACTTTCATCTCATGGACATCTTGAAATCTTTACACATGAATGTATTTTTCCGCAACAGTTCTTGCAAAACACTGTGAGTGAATTACACAAAGTCCCCATACAGCTCAAATTTCTCAAAAATAAATATTTTTTGTGCATAAGCTTCTGTTCCCAATGGGATTTAACATAGAAAGTAAGAAATTAAAAACAAAAAAACAAAAAAAAACTAAAATTACAAATCTAGGTTTTTTGCATGTGTATATACAGAAAGTACACACATCTTTTCTGTATCTCTTTTTGGATGAGTTATATAAGCCATCCTTGCTAGAAAGAATTTTCAGGGTTATTCTCTAAAGTGAAAATTCCATTTGCAGAATAGGTGAACTGGAAAAACTCCATGTGGACATAAAACCAAGCAAGTACTAGTAAGATGGCGAGATAGATGAGTTGTTCAGTTGCTTCAGGATTCCATTCCTGCAGCCCAAAAAAAGTGATGGAATGGAGAGGAAGCTGGTTTTTTTTGGGGGGGTGGGGGGGGGGCAGAGGGGGAATCAAGAAATGGAAAAAACATGACTGATGGTTAGGGGAAAGCCACTAAATGTTGATTTTATGCACAGATCAAATGAGAAGTGACCAACAGAGAAAGAAAAGAAGTAGCAGAAAAAATATATATATAAATATGTAAGTGTAGATTTTGTTACTTCTCCTCCTTTTTTCACTCTTTTGGTTACTTCTTTTGACTTGACTTGTGGGTCAAATGGTGTAAAAATGTGCCTATCAGTGTACTGCAAAAAATATACTTATATATAAATTTATATCTTTATATATTTTCAAACCATTTTTATTTTTCCAAATTCTCTTTCCCAAAATAATTCTGTGAACAAAAGTTGCCTGAACCGACACACTGTATAGACAAAACCCAAATTGTATGAGACTATTTTTTTTTTTTTTTATAAATAAATCAATTTAGACAAACCAAACTGGCACAGCCTACTTACAAGGAACAATCTTTATTGCATGATTCATATCCCATATCTGTGTATTAGTAACATATTTTAAATAGACACACATGAAGGCACCTATATAACAAATCACATGTCCAAAGACAAATTAAAGGGACACTATAGTCACCAGAATAACTATTGCTTATTGTATTTGTATTGGTGAGTATAAACACTCCCTTCCGGCCTTTTGCAGTAAACACTGTCTTTTCAGAGAAAAGGCTGTGTTTATAATACAGCCTAGGTATACCTCCACTGTCCACCCCTCAGATGGATATTAGAGGTCCTTCCTAGGGCAGTGCTGTACACTGCTCAGTGTCTACACCATCTGTATGGAGACACTAAATGTTACTCATAGACATGCATTGATTCAATGCATCTCTATGAGGAGATAGTGATTGACCAGGCTGTCCTTGACTTGTGCCAGCTCTGCGCCTGATCTGCCTCCTTGACAGTCTCATCCAATCCTATGGGAAAGCATTGTGATTGGCTCAGACCACCACTTCTGATTATGTCAGCCAAGCAGGCAGATCAGGGGCCGAGCCAGCAGCAGCAGACTTGCTTAAAAGTAAGATTTTACTATATTTAGGGGGGAAAGGGTGTGGGCTGGAGGCTAGATGGTGTTTTTAACACTAAAGGGTCAAATATATATGTTTGTGTTCCTGACTCTAGAGTGTTCCTTTAATCACAGCAAAAGAAAGCATATGCATACAGTGATATTCACTAAAGTAAGAATTCAAGGTGAATTCAAAGTGAATTTCACATTTAATGTAAAAAAATCAAACTGGAAATGCTATGCTTTCAGTTCAGCTACCCTGACCTTACATTTGAAATTTATTGTGATTTCACTTTGAATCCTCACTTTAGAAGAAAAAACAAAAAACAGAAAGTATTAACTTTAAAATTAATCTGTGGGAAAATGGGTTAATCACCCCAATGTTCCAGCAGTAGCAAGCCTTCCTCAATTGATAAAGCCATATTTTGGTATACTGGTAAGTGACCTTTCCAGGTCCACACGTGCATATTTTGGATCTGTTTTATATTCTATAATGGGATCTAATATAATAGTATCCTATTATATATTAGTTATACTGCTGGTAATATGATACACAATAAATTCACAAAGAAAAAAAAAAGATATTGCAGTCCTCCAATAAGTGATCTAATTTTATATTCTATCACTCAATAAATGACCTTTCACTTGATATACTTAAATAGAAATATAAAATCGTGAAAGGATGACATTTGAACTCACGGTGATAAAACACTTTATCACGTTAGGAGAAAGACGCAATATTGATCTGAGACTCTTAGACAGATGTTACAATCACAAATTGCTGAACAGAAATCATCCTATCATTTTTTTCCTGAAAAAAAATAGTCTGAAACCTGTGCATGCAATAAAGGGTTAAATGTTTTCCTCAACTTCACAATAGGTCCCTTATCATGTGTCAGTTAAATCGGTTTATATATCTTACAGTCTAATAACTTATCATGTTTGTTAGTTTCTACCACGCTGAGAAAAAAATTGCTGTAGTGGTAATGGTGCCAGAAGTACCCTGGCCCTATTCCAGTATCATTTGTCAAAATGGGCATCTGTGCCTCTAGTCCATGCTTTTACTGAGCTAAGGGCATCTTCTGAGTGCTTTCAGGCATTTGGAGTGCTCCTGTTTTAGCAATGTTTGACAGGTCAGGGATGGGGCATATTTTTAAGGAGCATTAAATCGATATCTATATATTTGCTAAAATGTTTGCTATCATAACGTATATATAAAATTTTCTGCTCTTAAATTTAAGCTGACTCATGTGTCCTATGACATGTGTGATTCTAGGGCGCTTCTTACACCAAATGAGCAAGGGAATAGATAGGACAAAGTCACTTGCATAAATCAATCATGTGATTTGCTGTTAAGATACAAATATGAATATTATAATAACCTACCATCCATTCATGGCCTTCATACTTAGAACACCTAACATTAATTTGCATTTTTCGTACACGGTCATTAAATGTGTGTCCTTTCTTTTGGGACCACTGGAAGGTGTTCATTGCATCTGTGAAAGTGAGGTTGTTGTATTTTTTGGGACTCTTGATAATAAAAGGCCAAGACCTACAAAAAAGTAAAGTATGACTGTAACTGTTATATAGAATTAACCTTGTTTTGGTATGCAAAGGGTAAATCAATACACGTATTAGTACCAGCAATGCAATGTAATTATGGATTTATTAGTCATGAGGCTCTACTGTCCAATTAAAGGAACACACTCTAGGTTAAATATATATATATATATATATATATTTTTTTTTTTTTTACTTTAACCTTAGTTTGTTCCTTTATGCAAATAGATTCAGAGCCCCCTCCATCTTTCAAATTAGGAAAATATAAGTTCACCTGTAATACAGCATTAATACAGTTTGCTCTTGACAGCCCCCTGCTTAATCTGAGATCACCAGTTGTGATTATCCCACTCCAATCAAATGCTTCTCGTAGAAAAGCACTTGGGACCTATGGTACATTTAAAGCAATCATGGTGCTTCTCTATGAGAAGCATTCGCATCATTAAGCCTCATTATACTGAGTGTAATAACGTCACATGTGAATACCTATCTGTATGACAGCAACTAGAGGTGTGGTCTCTGGCAAAGGTAAACATTGACAGCAAAGAAAAAAACGCTGGAGAGACCCCAGAGAGCTTGCTTATTGGATCTCTCTTATTAGTTGCAAAGCTTGTAAATAACATTTTACTTTAAGTGCTACAGGGGAGACGAGCACAGCACATTCCTCTCTGCTAGGACACAGAGGACACAGGAAGGATTATTTTACTGGTATATATCACCTAATGTGATAGTGCTTATGCTAGGAAGTATGTTTTTCAGAACCTATGAAACCACCATGCTATTTAGTGAATATCAAATGGTGCCACAGTTTCAGTGTTTTCCTATGGAGCCCTCAAACTTTCTAAGGAATCCTTTATCAACTGGAATCACAGCACAGTTACACTAATTAGTAAATAACAATATCGGCAACAATGTACTAAAATGTAAAAAAAATATATATATATGTTGGACAGTGGAAACCAACACATACACTTGCCTCCCACACACACACAACTACAAACAACGTCCAAGAAACACAAACAATACTACGAGCAGCCAGAGGAACATAACACCACAGCTTCACATCCACAAGTATAACACTCTCCACAACTTCCATCACACACACAGACAGAGCATGGGGAATGATAGGAAGACACTAAAAAAAGAGATTGTCAGAAATAAGGAAAACAAAATACACACAAAGTTGGAAACTAGAATGGCAAAGGTGATGGGAAGAAGACATATACATGATGGGATAACAAGCTGGATATTTGTCTAGAGCGGTAAAAGAAATTGAACTACTGGTCCTGCTAGTCTTTCATTTGAGCTATTTATAGGACTTCAAGCATTTACTTACGTCACTGGTGTATATATCTCTTTCACACCAATAAAATGAAGCTGTTCTGTAATTTCTGGTATGCTTTCACATCTGGCAAGATTAATTCTTGGATAATACATTAAGTAGGACAGACACATTTCATCTCTGGTGCTCAGTCCACCCTGGAGTAAAAGTATAATAAAGGGCTCTATTTATTAGAAGATTAACATATTCATAAATTAAAAGTAATAATTATACTTCATCAGATAAGAAAAATGTCTCTTACCCATGTCATTGTAGATCGTCCTTTGGTGGTATACTGACATTCAGTAATTAAATTGTCTCCCTGAAATGACAATTAAAATATTGATTGGCATTTTGAAAGGGTTATTTATATGTACAGCTCAGCAGCATAATAAAAATATATAGATCAATATCTCTCTACAGTTTAGTGATGAATTCAACTCTCAAAGCCTTTTTTTTCTGATCACTGTGTAGCTTTCTCAATATGTGGGGTTCTGCAGAGGAGCTAGATTTCAGGAACCTGAGGAATCCCAGTTTTTGTTAAACCACTTGAAGATTGTTAGACCAAAAAACAGAAGACGACACTCTTCTACTCACAGCACTATAACTGCAACAATGAGTTTTATCAAGATGCAAAATATGTCGCTTTAAGTATCAGATGGAGGGTGTGCAATCAGGAACGTGTCAAACATTTCGAGTGACCACTTTCCATCTTAGAGTACTGAGAAATGCTATTTATACATCTTCAGTTGTTTCCTGACCTGTCCTACTTCAACAAATCTAGCATTGTTATGCATTTACAGTATCTTAAACATGCACTAATGAGTGTAATGATATAAATCGACATTCACTCACTTATTATATGTGTATGCATGCAGGGAATTTTGTTCATCAACATATTGAAAAAGATGATGTACCAGTGATAGTAAAATAACACAACTTATTATGTAAAAGGAGTAGAAAAGAAACATATTCTAACAGGTAAAATTGTCCTTTCTTCCTCCAAATACTGGAACTCCTGAAAGTTAAAGTCAAATTCATTGTCATAGGCCAGCAATCGCTGTTCTTCTCCTTTCCTGAAGTGACGTGCTTTAATAGCCCTTCCCGCCAGGTGCGCATGTAGCAAAACAGCAAATACATGGATGCCACTTGGCTTCTCGTTATTCAATGCCTAAGGAGATTCAAATACAATAATAGTGTCATTGCCACAATAACATATAAATACTTATGCTGCACATGATTCTAAACAGATTGCTCTGCGATGTAACTTTGGACATGCGTGATCTGCCATGGACATGCTGAAATATTCAAATATAAACATTCAATTTTTTCATCCTTAACATCTTTATTTCAAGGTAAACAAATTTAAAAAAAAAACAAGAAAAAAAGAAAGAAAAGTAAAGAAAATGTTTACTTTCTAGGAGAGTCAAATATTTTCATCAGCTTTTTCATTTTTTTTTAACTTTATTTAACTGGACAGTGATGGTGCGGTCCTTTTTGGCTGGGGACACAGAGATTTGGCTCCTTAGCCCCTTCTTTTATGTGTGCTTTATTTCAAGTTATGCTTTTATTATAACTCATTCACTGAATTCATTTAGAACATCGAGAGATGAACTCTTGTGCAAAAACTAGACTAAACTAGACCATTATGTATTTAAATTATTCAAAACTATACTGGCTGTACAAGATTTATAGTATATAAAAAGTGTGTGGCCATAAAGAGAGTATACACACCTCTTCCAGGCATTCCATAGTGCAGTGTCCTTCAGAGCTGAATGCTGGCATACCTGGTGGAATCATGTGATAGAGGCTGACCCAAATGCCCATCTCCAAAACGCCAGCATCATATTTTCTTACATGTGGAGTATAATACAAACGTATTCCTGAATTATCTGTTAGACCTATAAAGCGAAATATTTATTGCTTTATCTATACAGATATTACATATCATAGCAAATCATGTTCAAGCAAATGTAGAATTAATAACGAAAATGCAAATTGTTGGTTATCTAAAGTGAATTTTGAATGTAAGACCACATGTTGTTGAATTGGAAAAAATAAAAATGAATAGTTCATCTTGCAAGTATAACATCTAAAAAGGAACATACAGTAAGTGGTCCAGATGAAGAGGAGGCACACTATGACAGGTATGATATGGGTCAAGTAAGGACTTTATGATGAATATGCAAAGAATGAAGCATATCAAAGAGAGATTGGTGATAGTTAATGTCAGTGTAACAAAGGTATCACAGAAAACTAGGAACCGTGAGTCACCTTTGGATTTGTCAGACAGTTGGTGGTCAGAAACCAAAGCTTTAGCATTAGGACTACATATCTGTATTCCCTATTTAGTTCAGGGATCCTCACCTGTTAAAAAAATAAAGAAAATAAAACAAATAAAAACAAATTACTCACTTTTTCCCCAGCACCGAGTCTCCCGTGGCGCTGTGCCTCCTCCTCTTGACTCCAGATGATGGTCCAATTCAACGTGCACTGTGGATCTTAGGCACATGCACGGAACTGATCATGATGAGCTAAGATTCTGCCATAGAGAATCATTGAATACAATACATACTTGGCATGCACTCGTGACATCAGGGTATGGTATGAGAGCTAGGAAGTAACAGTCCCGGCTCTCATATCTAGAGGACTTGGAGGCAGGGATTAACGCTGCATTTCCAAGACTTCAAATTATTTAAATAAAGGGTTTTGGGGGGTAGGGCAGGGTGGGGCAGAACTGCCAGCACTATAACAACTTCAATAAGATGAAGTTGTTATAGTGTCACACTGCTCCTTTAAGGTATTTTCAACACCAGCAGAGTAGCTTGAAAAATGGGCATATACATGAATGTTCTTTAATTTCATGGAAATGTTTTAGAATTGTCATGTTATTTGGAAAATATAGAGATCCAGAAAACCTTTTTCATTATAAGAGCATATTTTTAAACTCCGGAGATTAATCTGTTGCACAAATCTGCTGCTGTTCCCTACAGACACCTCGTAAAACAAAGAAACATTGAAATGTTCCCATCATTTCTAAGTGCCTAGAGGTGTTTTTTCTAAAATTCTGACTGATCAATCACTTGCACCCAAAGCTTGTTTATGTTACTTCGCAAGTAACATTTTTTTCACTTGAGGCTTTCAGCTTGTGCCTACCATGAATCCATATGACTGCATCCTAAATCATGATAAACGCCACCTAAAACCAGCAACAAAGCACTTCTGATATTCTAACTATTGCATTTATGTTCTACTTGTGCATTTGTAAAAGCTATAAAAAGAAACTATTTAATTCATTGAGTTAATGTTGGTGTGAGCAATAAATTTAATTGTTTAGTGTTCCCTAGGTCTTTGGTTCTAATTTAAAAAACATGCAAGCATTAAAGCAGAATTCAAAAGTGCTAGAATTAATTAATCAGATTTTAAGTACTAAAAGATGTATTTCACTCTCAGACATATCTAATAATCAATACAGTTATAGTTATAACACATCATCCCACAATAAGCACATGTGGATTTCATGGGTGTCTGCACTATAGAGCACGAGGAGGCAAGTGCTGGCCCAATAATATTTGCCTTTGCCTTAATTTAAATTGTGCCTTAGAGTGACAGTGCCTGTTAGAGTTGGACTTTTGTTCTGTTACGAGCTGCAGTTCGTCTGAACTTGGGCAGATGGAGTGAGTTTACGAATTTCCAAACACAAGGCTGAAATGTATCCAAATCACAAACCACTTTATTTGCGCAATGGATGAGGATGTTTTCAGATTCGCGATCTGGCACTCCACTGGAGGCGCAAAAAAAAAGATGATTAATGATGACACTAAATGTGGATTTTATTCACAGATCAAGTGAGAAGTGACCAACAGAGGGAAAAAAAACTATATTTAAATATTGATTGTATTTTTCACTGCTCATCTTTACCTCTGTTAGTTACTTATTTTCACTTGATCTGTGATCAAAAGTGGTTATGGTGCCAGGCACACTCTTACCTTAAGGGGTTAAACAATGCTCGAACAGTTAAACCACAAAAGTTGCCTTCTGCGCTGATCTCAAGGTTGCCCAGGCGGCATCCAGCTTCTGAATATGAGTTACAGGAAGTGCGGAGTGTCATCTGGCAAGGATGTGACTGATTGGCTAGAGCGGACAGCTGATAATCTGAGCCATGGGTAGGCAACCTTCGGCATTTCAGATGTTTTGGACTGCATCTTCCATAAAGCTATTACTGCCATAATGCTGGCAAAGCATCAAGGGAAATGTAGTCCAAAACATCTGGAGTGCCGAAGGTTGCCTACCCCTAAATTTCTAAGCCAATCAGTAGTACCTCATTCATAAAAAAAGGTATGCAAAGCCAATCACTAGTTCCCCATTTATACCCTAAAAAGAGATATTCAATTCTATGTATTTAAAAATAATACAGGCTATAGTGTCTCAAGTTATTTTTTAATTTTATTTTTTTAAATAGTACCAAAAAACGATTTCATTCCACATTGCAGACCCTAACAAAGTCTGCAACACACACACACATATATATATATATATATATACATATATTATATATATATATAATTTTTTTGTCAATCTTTCTTTTATTGAGGCATTACTACAGAAAAAAGAGATGGAGTTATAACAAATGATCACAGAACAACATTGCAATAAAATGCACAATGACAGTGACAGACTCTTTTTTGTTGGTGTTTTTCAATTAAACAAGCATAACAAGCACGTCTAAACATCAGTGCTATTAGGCGTATAGGGTAGGCTAGACATGTAGATAAGTAACATGGTTAGTGTGAGTTGTACTAGGAGAACAGAACTGCATATCCAACAGGCTTAAAGTATACATGAAGGGCATAGTGCCCAATACGAATTTATAGAAACATAGAAACATAGAATGTGACGGCAGATAAGAACCATTCGGCCCATCTAGTCTGCCCAATTTTCTAAATACTTTCATTAGTCCCTAGTCTTATCTTATAGTTAGGATAGCCTTATGCCTATCCCACGCATGCTTAAACTCCTTTACTCTACCACTTCAGCTGGAAGGCTATTCCATGCATCCACTACCCTCTATTAGTAAAGTAATACTTATTTTTAAACCTTTGTCCCTCTAATTTAAGAATATGTCCTCTTGTTGTGGTAGTTTTTCTTCTTTTAAATATAGTCTCCTCCTTTTCGTGATAGTGTCCTCAGAATGATAATATTACCCCTGGTGCCAATTATATTAAAGAAAAAAACTGAGACATAAGTTATACTATTTAAACCTATAGTGGGTAGAGAGTAGCACGCGGTTAAATTTGGCTTTGCCTTGCATGGGCCTAGGAGCCTAAGCATGATGGGTGACCATATGCCACAGAGGGCATCTTGCCTATGCTCACTGGCCAGTGTAGCCCACCCCTGTGAACAAACGCTACCAATGAGCCAGGGGAACAGTATCCCTTTTTGTGCATTTTGGAGCTCCCGAATATGGCCGACCGCTACCTCTGATCCAAGCTATCCAGGGATGTAAAAACTATGGGGGTTCCTCTATGAGAAATATGCATTGTTTAATGTTTTGTATAATTTGTCCTTTTTTTGTCATGGTGACATGCCATTTTAAGGACATTTTGTGGGTGTGTTGTTGGGAGTGTCAGGGGCATGTTTTCTGTATGCTTGACTTGTATAAAAGCTGGCCCTTGAGTCTGAATTAAACACATTGATTTACGCCTATGTAAAGTCTAGGCTACCACCATCACTACTGCGCTTGAGACTTGGGAGATTCTGCACGGATGTACTCAGCTAGCGTATTGGGATCCGTTAAGATAAAGGATACCATATAATCTCTGAAATGTTTATCCCCTGTTATTTCTGTGAAAAATGAATGAATAAACTACATGATGATATCAAAAAAGTATAACTTCAGCTGTGACACTTGCAAATGTTTCAGACAAGAGATCTGCTTCAGACAAGCTAGTTTTAGATATACCCCTAATGGAAAATACTTTTTTTTATTAAAGGACCACTATAGGCACCCAGACCACTTCAGCTCAATGAAGTGGTCTGGGTGACAGATACAGCTAGGATTAACCCGGCCTGCTGTAAACATAGCAGTTTCAGAGAAACTGCTATGTTTACGTATGGGTTAATCCAGCCTCTAGTGGCTGTCTCATTGACAGCTGCTAGAGGGCTTCCACGCTTCTCACTGTGATTTTCATAGTGAGAAGACACCAGCGTCCATAGGAAAGCATTGAGAAATGCTTTCCTATGGACTGACTGAATGCGCGAACGGCTCTTGCCACGCATGCGCATTCAGCCAATGACGTTGGAAGATGGAGGAGAGTCCCCAGCACCGAGGAAGCCCGGCGCTGGAGAAAGGTAAGCGTTTAAGCCCTTCCTGCCCCTAGAGCCCGGCGGGAGTGGAACCCTGAGGGTGGGGGGGACCTATTAACACTATAGTGCCAGGAAAACTAGTTTGTTTTCCTGGCACTATAGTGGTCCTTTAAGCAGTAGAGTGTCCCTTTAATAAGTTCATATACACATGGCTCAAAATTTTCAGTGGCTTGCAGTGGCAAGAAACTTTTAAGGGCTGGCTAATAGCACAATATCTCAAGTTGTATGCCTTTAATTTCAAAGTTTTTTGTTTATTTATTCAAGCAAATAAGTAGCAGAGGCTTAATAGTATATATATTTCTGTTTTAGATGAGTAGCCTAGCAGTTATTACAGATAACTAATACATTATTGAATGATTTTAACATTGTGTGATAACCGTAAAAGTGCAGAAGGCAATAATAAAATTCAGTTATGTTCATGATATATATATATATATATATAAATTACTTACCTTCTTGATGTGATGGGTTATCATAATGAATTTCCATAAGAACATATTTAGGGTCTGTTGACAATCCAATTGATAAACCAACATGAGGTGGATATATAAATCCCTAGAATAAACAATATATGATATTATACAGAGTTCTCTAGAACTATGATTAATTTCTCGGTGCTGACAGTTTGGTGGCCTTCCATTTAGTTAAAAGAGGCGAAGGAAACACTTTTTTTTTTTTATCTGATACGCATGCATTTAATTAGCATGTTGTTATGTGGCAAAATATTATGCATCCTTAAGATTGTGTAATGTAATTACTATGCAAGAATGATTGTTGATGATATTGTGTTTGATTTCCCTATGACTTTCTGTAAGGATGTAAGTGAAAATTTATGACAAGACATCCTGCAGTTAGACAATTATGAAGTAAACTGTTTCCTCTGTCCACTTTGTATGATTTTAACTTACAGTCAAATATATTGTGTTTTAAGGACTGGGTGACTCACGGCCTAATGGTACACAAAGCACCCCTCTCTCAACATTTGCCACACAGCAAGAGCCTGCTCTGCAGATTCAGGCACAGATTCAGGCACTGCAGGTGTCACCTCAGCACCGGAATCAATACAGAGCTGCAAAGAGTGGCAGCAAACCACTGAACAACAGGGATCTAAATAAAACTAAAATGTGCCATGTGTGTGTGTAAATATATGTGTGAATATAAATGTGATTGTATGTGTGTATGTATGAATGTGTAACCAGGAGGATGCTGTGTTGTTAAGGGATGGGTTCACAAGGGGGTTTGTAATTCCGTGTCGGCTTCGGGAGGGGGTTCATAGTCTGCGGAATCTGCGGACTTCCCAGAGGTGGTGCAGGAGAAGCTATTTAAGGAGGTTTAGTTAGGGAAGATGACTATTTAAGGAGGTTCAGTTAGGGAGAATGACAGGGCCGTTCATAGAGCCCACGTTTAGCAATTTGCGGGTTTCACCGTTGGGGGTTGTGTCGAAAAAGAAGCCCGGCAGGCTTATTCATAATTTATCATATCCACATGGAGCTTCGGTGATTGATGATGTTCAGTACCTTTCTGGAGTAGGTAGTCAAACACAAGGTGTGCCATAGATTCATGGTCCATTACATAGATGATTTTGTTTGTGTTCGGCCGGCGGGTTTGGGGGTGTGCCGAACAGGGTTAGGAACTTTGGAATGGGTCATGAATGTCTCTGGAATACCGCTGGTGGGTGACAAGACAGTGGGGCTGACTATTTGCTTGTCCTTCCTGGGCTTGGAGATAGATTCGGTCCATGGGGAATGTCGATTGTCCTTAGGACAAGTTGAGGGCCTTACAGCAGGCGGTTGCGGAGGTTACTTTGCAGGTGCTTCAGTGTTTGGTGGGTCAAATCAACTTTGAGGGCCGGGTGATCTAGGTAGATTCCTCTCCAGGACGTCACAGCGTCACTTCATTTGGTTGTCGGCATCCATGAAAGCCGATCTGGATGTGTGGCAGGTCTTTCTAAGGGACTTTAATGGGCGGGTATATTTCCGTGAGCCCACAGCATCTTCTCCGCACTTGGAATTATTTATGGATGCGTCGGGGAGTACCGGGTTTGGGGCTTATTTCGCGGGCATTGGTGTGCTGAACCATGGACGGATAAGTGGAAGGTCAGCCCACTCATTTGCAACTTGGCATTTCTTTAATTCTTTCCTTTAGTAGTGGCACTGGCCTTGTCGGGGCGACAGCTGATGGACAAGAAGGTTATCTTCTCCACCGACAACATGTTGGTGGTTGAGACTATTAATGGTTAATCTGCTTCTCTATCCCTGTTATTCGGCTCCTTCGCCACATTATTCTCTCTTGCATGCAATTTAATGTTGTGTTTCGGGCACGTCACGTGCTTGGGTTGTTAAATGTGGTGGCTGATTCGCTCTCTCGTTTTAGTGGGAAAGGTTTCGGGCAGTGGCTCCGGGCGCTCAGAAGGAGGGGGTGCCTTTTCAAGCACAAGTGTGGCAGCTCGCGACCGCTTGCTTGGCGGACACATAAAGGGGTTGTTGGTGAAGTCCACATGGGTGGCCTACGTCAAGGTTTGGCAAGAATGGGATGCTGCAATGGTGTGTGCGAGAGATCAGGACTCAGCTGCAGCTCAGTTCAACACATTGTTATGGTTCATTTGCAGGTTGTTTGCTTCGGGAGCATCTCCATCTGCCATAGGGCGCAACATGACAGCCTTGGCATTTTTATTTAAGCTTAATGGATGGGAGGAGTTAACCAAACAGCTGCAGTTCGTCGTCAAGGCATACAGCTGGGCTTTCTGTGCTTGATGGTGCAGATTAAGTGGTTTGGTTTTAGTTGGCAAGGGGTGTGCTTAGAACTATTCAAGAGGATTAGTGAGGGTAAGGTGCCTAACATTGTTTTGTTTCATGCCGGGGGGAATGATTTAAGTTTGGTGTCACAGAGGGCTTTGATCACCGGGATAAAGAAGGAGGTGGATAGGTTGGGGCAGTTGGTCCCTGACGTGATGGTTATATGGTCGGAGATGGTACCACGATTGCAATGGCTCCACACTAGGGACCACCAGGCACTGGCAAAAAGTAGGGGGAAGGTGAATAAAATCATGGTGACTTATGTTAGGCGCTTTGGGGGGTGGTTGTAAGGCACAGGGAGTTGGAAACTCAGTTGGCGAGTTATTACAGGCAAGATGGGGTGCATTTGTCAGAGGTGGGTATGGATTTCTTATTGTTAGGGTTTCAGGAAGGTTTGCAAAGAACGTTGTTTTTGGTGGGGGCGCTCAGGTAGCTCAATGTGTCGAGCTCTGAGCTATGGTGGGGGATGGATAAAGATGTTGGGGAGTAGGTGGTTTGTCCTGATGTAAATTAGTTTGGTTCGCTAAGAACAGTTAGGTTTGGAAGAGTATTTGTAGGTTCAAGCTCGTCGGTAGTTTTGAACCTGGTGTGTGTAGGGTGTATCTCGCTATTCCCCCTAGATGAAAGAAAGCTGGAAATCATGTCCTTGGTGGCAATGGTTATGTCATGCCCTCGGTGGCAATGGTTATGTATATATGTTAATTATATGTTATAATGTAGTTTTACTTATTGTGTTGTGGGTCATTGTCTGGAGTAGTATGGTTAATGGAGTTTGTGGGGGATTTGTTATGTTAATATGTGACAATTACCAATTATTAACTTTATTTATATATTATTAAAGCTGTGATATTTTTCCCAAATAAATGTGTCCAAGTATTTGTTGGGGGTTATTTGGGATTCTTACGCATATGCCGGAAAGGCGACTATGCATATGTCATGCAGGACTTATCTTAAGCTGCAGCAACTCTCCAGAAAGCACTTCCCAATGCTGTCAGACTTTCCTCCGTCTTTAAACCACTCAGCTCAGTAACTTACACATTCTACTTACCCAATAAATGCCCTCATCCCACACTATAGTAACATCATGCTACTAAGCGTCTACTTATTCATTAAGTTAGTTTGACTTGACCTATGTTTCATAAAACCATGCTGATTTTTGCTAATAATGTTCTTCCCAATGAATTGCTTAATGTTATCCCTTAATAATCCTTCAAATACTTTCCCATTTGAGTCATCCAATTATATTTTTTCTGCATGTTTTTTTCAGCAGTCATTTGCATATCTCTTGCCATGGGACCCTCCTTCATATATATTAAGGAAAAATAGTTATTTAAAATGTGCATTTTTTATTTCAAAACATTTCATTCCTTGTCTTCTTCCTTATAAATGTATAAGTTAAGGAGCTCAATTCACTCCAGACATTATTAGGACCAAGAGCCTTGGAATCTGCATTAAGATGATTATGCTTAAATATATTTTATGACCATGAGCATACACTATTTGCCAAGTAATGCTTCTTCTTTAATACTGTTGGTCCCCCTATTTCACATTTGCATTTCTTCAAGTTTTTTGTAGTTAGTGAGCAAACAGTTCTTCACCACTTCACCATTCTTAAAGGATCACTATAGGGTCAGGAACACAAACATGTATTCCTAAACCTATAGTGGTAAACCCACCATTTATGTGGCTGGCCCCCCTTCTCCCCCCACTCCCACACACACACACACACACCCCCCCATCTCCCTCTAAAAAGGTAGTGTTTACATGAAAATGCCTTAAGGGAGCTATTATACTCACCAGGACAACTACATTAAGCTGTAGCTGTTCTGGTGACTATAGTGTCCCTTTAACTGTTAATTGTTCCCTCAAGATTTCAGAACCACTCCAATGATCAGAATAGAAGCATAAAGGATAAATTGTCTCTGTTACACTGGCTATTAATTATGCTGTAGTAAGTGGGCTTTCATGTTCTTCGATGAGCAAAAATCCAAATGCAAAAGAAACACAAAATGAAACATGGGCATTGCATAGCTATGACCTAATAGATAAAAATCTAATCAACAACAAAAAAAGTTCTCCTTACATACATAAAAACAAGGTGAGCTTGCAACGATTGTGCCTCACAGTCACCCATTTACGATAAACAGTGATATGAAAAGTCCTCATGTCACCCTAAGGGCTGGTGCTCTTTTTTAGCTGATCTGCAGCTGGTGCAGTCTCCGTCTTCATGGCCCTTTTATAAGGTCAGACATCTCACACTCTCACCCTTTATATTTTGTACTTTTACAAACGTGTAGAAATTAGGTATCTCTTGCTGCTAAAATCAAGCTTTTTTTGCAGTGAGATTAAAAGCATTTACTGTTGTATGTATCAAGAGATAGAATGAAAAATAAAAATTAAACAGTCCAAGCTCCAGAAAAGAAGAAATATATAATTGGCTGACAACTGTCATCATAATGTAACATGTATCTTTATTAACCACAATAACAAAAAAAATCTCTGGTGTGAATACCTCATACAAACATAATTCAAGAATAAATTCATATTTACATAATGTATACTATTACAAGGGTTCTGCTAGTGCCTCCTACGCACACATCCACCACATCTAAGGCAAGGAGCCATACTCTACAGCTGAGAACAAAATCCAAAGCGACAATATCTGCCAGAATTTTTAGGATGTTTCTTGAATTTCAGCAATCATATACACCTCATAAACCAAGATCTTCTAGGAAGGATATGGAAAATGTTTGATTAGAATTCTTTACTACCTTTGTTGCACCGCTAACACGAAAGAACTGAAATCTGTTAAATCAGTGAAAAGGCTTTAATAACACATCATATATAAACCTAACCTATCTCCCCCAATACATCTACAATCTTGTTTAGTCCTTATTTGGACCATATCCAGAGGCAAACTCAGGGGCAAGAATGTTTGAGTTTTAATTCTACTAATAATGTGAGTAAGTCTTATTTCATAATTAGTGACAATTATCTTTAAATATATGATATTTGGCTCCTACTTAGCATTGTTATTATGAAATATTATGTGATGGATATATGTAACTTTCCTTATTAGTACTAACAAATTATTTCTTGTTATATGCTATTTTAAATGCTAGAATATATATAAATATATATATATATATAAATCAATAAGATGGAGTACTCAAACAGGACTTCAACATGGTGTATTTATTGAGACGAAAAGTTTACAACATGTGGATCTTGAAAAAGACCCTTAGGGGTCAAAATGTCGATCAGGATTATTTGCACTATGTTGTAAACTTTTCATTGAAGTCCTTTTTGAGTGCTCCATCTTATCGATTTATCTATATTTTGGACGTCGGAAGCACCAAAGGCAGTTGTATTAGGAATACCTCAGGGGTGAGTGCCTGAATTACCTCTCTTATATATATATATATATACACACACACACACACACACACACACACACACACACACTTAATTTTACAGGACTTCTTGTACTTCTTGTATTTATTTTTCTGTTTGCTTTGTATGTAGACATGTTTCCTGGTGAGAAGAGTCAATAGGTTTCTAGACACTTACCTCTCCACCAATGGCCCATGCATAAAGAACAGTTTCACATGTAAGAAAGATATCGGGCATGTTAGCATGGTAGCATTCATGTCCAGAATCCAGGACTGCATCACTGGCATTTCTGTCACATTCATATAGTAAAATATGATGCACAAGATTCTCGTGGCCCTTTTGTATCAGTGGTTCAACCTAATAAAATGATATATAAAAAATAAAATATGAAAAATATTTTTTAATTACATTTTTTATTCCAGACGGTAATTAGTCATTTATATTAACTGCACTATTATGATAAGAATATATGTATTTTTTGAGCAGTTGTACACCTGTTCACCTACTGAGGGATTGCAAAGTACCATAAACACCTGGGGCTTGAGCACCAAGTAAAACCTAATAATCCTACACTGTTCGTGACCTCTCTCTACTATGTTTCCTCTTCTCTACCATGAGCAGTGAGCTGCTTATGCTCTCTGGGATCTTACTGAAAGCATTGCCAGAAACAAGCACAATTCAGGAAGGTATTTAATGTGTTCATACCATGTTACCTAGGGGTGTGCAGCAGTTCTGTTCTCCAGCACCCCTTCCCGGCAGTTACCTGGGCAGCATAATGCCCTCCCCCAGGAAGGTATTTCATCCCAGTTTTAATAAAGCAGAACAAATAACAGTGGCTATATCCAAGAAAATGGAAAAGAAAATTCTACAATAAAAACTATGTTTGTCTTCCATTGTGCATTTAGTTCTATATTATGTTATAATTAAACCGTAACATTCAAATATATGTGTAAATTTGACACACAAGATGTTTCCTTTGTATGTTCAGAGGTCTGACTGGCAAATTGAAACTTTCTTGTATACAAGGTCTGCATCCCACTGAAAGTACAGCAGTGTTCATTCCTAACATATCCTGCTCAGCCTTTACAATGTCAAGAGCCAAGGTAGTTATTGTGAAATAGCTCATTTTATTAAAACTATCCTTGAAAACATAAGTCTCCTCTTCCTTCACCATGTAACAAAGATAAACAATTTGACACAGTCATTTTTTGTAGTGAGATTTAGAGGCCCTTATTCTGTGTAGTGGACATCACATCCAGGGTTGTACACTAAAGTAAGAATTCAAGGTGAATTCAAGGTGAATGTGATAATAGGTTATAATAGGTGAATGTAGCCAAATTGGAAGAATTGTCAGTTATGGTTTAAGTTCTGCTACTCTGGCCTTATATTTGAATTTTGCTTTGAATTCACTTTGAATTCTTAATTTAGTAAATAACTATGACAGTGTTGTTAGAGCTGCAAAGTTGGTAGGTATGTTTTCCTAGGAGTGATAAGTATGTGGCCTGGTCACAGCTCCCACTTGGGACTTTGGAAAAGGTCCTTGGTGGGAGAGCAACATAATTAATGGAAAGAATGTCCTACCTTTATTGGTTCTAAGGACTACAAAGTAAACATAAAATTAAAAACAGTTAATAGGGAGAAACAAAGTACTACTTTGGATGTCTAATAGCACCAGGGTCCCACGGCAGAAACACCTTAGGTGTCAAAAAATCAGCTTCGGAAGCATTGTTTAGCACATCCTTGGCGTATATAAAAAAAAAAACAGTATATCCGGAGCTAGAAAAATAGGGAAAGGGGTGGAGGGGTTAAACCCCAGTAGCCAAAGCCCAAAAACCTAAAAGAGTCTGTCCCTATAGTACCTCAGCACCATGGACTAACCACTAGTGCCTACCTGAACCATTCTCCCTGCCTAGAACTGAAATTAAAGTAAAATGAGTGCATACTAAAACAAAGTTCTACCAAGTATAGTGAAAAAACAACAAAAAGCTTGATGCGCGTTTTGGCGTGTCAGCACACCGTCGTCATGAGCAGTTGGAACTAATCCACCAGCCCTCCACACTTTTTTGGGCTCCTGGATTAGCTCCTGTTTAGTTATTTATTTCTTGATTACATATAAAAATAGTATGTCCAGTAACAGCTATAAAGAGTGTGGGTGCTGGGACTTAACCTGTATTTTCAGCTTTACATCTCATTTGCAGAGTAAATACTTCTCATATGCAAGCACCTCCAAAATGGCAGCACCTGCCTGCGTATGTTTTAACAATCTCAGATTCAGATTAAAATTTTAGATTTAATTATTAAATGTTTTAGCTTCTTCAGCTGAGTCCTATTTAGTTACAATTTAGCTCAAATGTGACCAATGTAGTGATCAAGAATCAGCACATACATCAATGACTTCAGGGTGTTTTAAAAAAAAAAAACTTTATTTTTGGTGCAGTAGAATTTACAAACATACAAACAGGCCCGTGGTGCCACAACAGCAGGCACAGGTGTATCAATGCAGACATGGTCATGACAATATTCAGTTGCACATTTTATTTTTTTTATAAGACAGGATGTGTACAAATGTTCGTTGCGAATAGAATGAGTTTATCGGCATTTGTGATATGCATTATTAATGAGTACAAAAGTACCAAACATGAGCTTTGCCGTTAAACTAGTAACATGCTTAATAACATAGGCTAAACGTGTGAGATGAACTGAGATAACACACATATAGGCTGTGTTAGAGATTGTGGGTATCGTACTGTAAAGCTTAGGTGCCTAACTGCTTAGATTGTACCCCTGGGTTGAGAAGCAGGGTAGTTGAGGTATGCAGGAATGAGCTTGGTCTAGGCACTCATGAGTTACATTTCTAGTTTAGTATAAAACCGTAGGTTCAGGTGTGGCTGGCTAGAAAGGGTTAATAGCGTGCTGGGCTCAGTAGGTTGAGTACGCTTAGGGCGCTTTCTCAGTGCACATTTCAGGGTCACAGAAGAGATCCCGTGAGGCTATTCTCGCCAGGTATACTAAGTGCCCCTAGAACATTTCAATCTAAAAACATGTATGCGGGCCCGCCGGGGGCTTCATCGGTTTTGGCGCCATTTTTGGGCTCTATCTGCAGGAGGGAGTTTGCGTCTGCGTTGGGAGTGTGTCGGTACCTTAAGTGAGAGTTTAGCTGGTCTGTACACCTCCGCTTGTTGCTCCTTAGCTGCCATTTTCCTCCAGAACGTAGCTAGTATTGCATATAGCTTGGCCATGAGGTCAGGTTTTGCTGTGTTTTGAGCGCACGTGGCGGTGGCCATTTTGCTAGGCCGTGTCTCGTCTCTCTGCTCACCCGCCTCTCTCTTGGGGGTCTCTGAGCTTGTGTGTCTTTTCGGAGTTGGACCGGGATAACCCCCACCGGTCCGGATGTGGGAGCAGGGTGTCCATGGGTCTGCACCTCCGGTTTGTTGACTGGGAGAGCGGCCGTCTCTCCCCATCTCCGTCACTTGCAGGCCACAACTAGACATCTTGGGCTCCTGATCTCCAGAGTGCTAGGCTAAAGTGTCAGGCTTATCAACAGGTTCTATATTCAGGTAGTTTGTCCCGGTTTCTTGTTTATCTCGGTTTTAGCGAGTTTTTGTGGATAATCAGGATGGTGAGTGAAATTAAAGTGGAACTTACATATTTAGTTCAAGATAACAGTAAATAATTTAACTTATACTGTAACTCCTGTAAAGAAAGGAGTCAGGACTGGATAAAAAAGTTATAACTAAAAGTTGAATCATTGTCTTTTATGCCCAGGCACACACACACACACACAATGTCAGATACAAAAACAAAGACATTCACTACCAGACACATATGCACATGCACGCACACACGCTCCCAGACACATAGATACACACTGCCAGACATAGATGCATACTGCTAGACACACCCACACACAGATATTGATAAATAATGTGTTTAATGGGGATTGGGCTGTAACAGTGTGATGGCTCTGTTCATTCCCACATGGCATTTTTAGATGACCGGGAAAAAGAGATTTAACATCATATCTTCCGACTGTAATAGGAGTCATGAAGGCAGTCAGGTATGGGGCCTGCTTGGTCACAGATTCAAATGTATGCTGGTTAGAGTAGATATTTAGATCTCCATACACATACTGTATCTCATTACAGTTCCCTATTGTGGATCTCCGTATTTTGTCAAGCACCTTACATCAACATGAACTTGCAAGTACTTGTTTGCTAAACATTTGCCACTGAGTCAGTTTATTTCCTGAAAACAGCAGTGCTTGGATCCATCCAGTAGAGCAAAATACAATGAGGGATATTTAATAGACATGAACCATATTAACATATAATGTGCAATGGATTCTCTTATATGCATAATATTTATAGATGCCTCCTAGTCTGCACACGTGTTACAGCTATGCCCTTTTCACTTCTTGTGTCCATCACTTTAGTTTGTCTTTCGCTTATTTGCTGTTATGTATCCCCATTGTATAATTGGAAACAGATGCTAAATATCTTGACGTTATATAATTCCTAATAGTAATAATATATGAATGAATAAAGGAAATGTTACGTTGCTATGAAAAAAACCCAATATGTACATGTGCATGTAAGATGATATTTAATAAAGAGGTGCCATATTAAGTATTGCATAGATGTATTATATGACCATTGTAACTATTCAAAGTATGTCCTTTTTGTAAGCTATAATTATAAAGGAACTTTTGAAAAGCAATATGACCCTGCCAAGGTTAAAAACCCAAATCCTTTAATGATGTTCTTTGCAAAGGCATCAGCTGCTCCAAATAAAAAGTCTATTTGTTCCAAGGCAATTTATGTCTTTTATAAAACTCTTTCATGCTTACATGTGGATTAATGATGATGATGAAGTCATGGTACTTTAACTTGTTTCATCAGTTTTACTTTTAACACTCTTCATGCTTATGACAACCCTTTGACATCCATAATAATAACTCCCTGTATAACATACAAAGAAGGGTTGTTTAGATATAATTGGATCATAATTATACCAAAGCCAGCATGGTGAGGGGATTATTTTTTTTATTAAGAAATAAATCCTATTTAATAATGATTATAGTATATAGACATTTGTAGTTATTTGTGTCTGACTTTGAAATGACTGGGCCATATACATTCAAATCATTATTTGTTCATGTTCAAGGGACACTTTAAGCACTAAAACAACTTTAGATTAATAAAATAGTTTTGGTGTATAGATCATGCCCCTGTGGTTTCACTCTGCCATTTAGGAGTTAAATCACTTTGTTTATGCAGCCCTAGTCACACCTCCCCTGGTTGTGATTCACACAGAATCATTGCATACTTCCTTAAAAAGAACATTTTGTAGCTTAACTTAAAGTGATTGAACTCCTAAATGGCAGATAATTGAGTAGTCACACTGCAGGGCTATGAACCATACTCCAAAACTGCTTCACTAAAGGAACACTATAATGTCAGGAATACATTCATATATTCCTGACACTAAAGGTCTAAATGTGCTGTTTATGTGACTGCCCTGCTGTCAGCAAGGTAAAAGGTGATTTTATTAAAGACACGGAGGCTCCTATTATGCTGCACTCTTTCTTTAATTCCCTCAGCATAGAAATAAAAAAAATAAAAAAAACAGGTATAAATATCATAATGACAATATCCGCCTAGTAACATGAACATCCAATCAGCAACATTCTTATCCTACAGTAGGCGGAACATCGATGATCACTTCCTCTTTCTTTGCTGCTCCCTCAGTTAAGTAGAACTCTCACGGTTTTCTAACTGTGGGATCTTCTTTATTATGATTATTGTATGTTATGTTTATTGTATTTATGACTTATTAATTGTGGTGACTGGTACCTCTGGGTGCTGTTTTTTTTAATATTATTTTTAGTACCTTGTTTCATTGGTTTATGTCACTGTAATTTCCCTTTAAGAATTGCGGTTTCATTTCCCTATTGGGGTTTATTTCCCCTCTTTATTGTCCCCTGGGAGCTTACAAGTCCTGGGGAGGCTTTTCTCTACCTCTCTAATCTATTTGTTTTGTCTGCCTGTTGTCTGAGCTATCTGGGTCCTTCCCGCTGGGCTGCACAGGCGTGTTCTGTCAGGAGCCTCTCACGGCTATTTTGCAGTTTGGCTGTTTTCTTACTCGGATCAAATCCCGAGTGCACAATTGGCGTCATTCGTTTTTTGTTTGGCCCCAGGTTCGGCAGACTTGTGTTCCCATAGTGTGGTTCGCGCAGGTACTGCATCTGGTTCCCAAACCATATGCTTTCAACTGACCTTTTACCTAGCTGTGGCGGCCATCTTTTTGGTTTCTTCACCTTGCAGTGGCCATTTTTAGAGCGTTTTTTACCCGCTTTTTTTCTCTGGACCGCATCCTCCTCCCACCAGTCAGAGTTGGTGTCCAGGATTAGTAAGTGGCGGACGGTTCCTGGTTTACTGCGCTCCCTCCTCCTTTTATTAAGTGAATTGTGAGTTCTTGCACGTGGCAATTTTATTTCTGTGGGTTACTTAACCCTGTTTTCAAAAGCTTTTATATAATAAATTGTTCTTGCAATTTGCTTCTACATTGTTTTTACTATGCAATCATCTAACAATTTGCCTGGGCCCTCTGGGGCACAAACTCGTCCCCAAGCTCCACCTGGGTTTTCCCACTCTGGTTTCTGGGGATGAACAAATTTCCCAGCATCTAAGGAAATTCAGGCTCTTATGGACACAACTGTCTCTCAATCTGTGTCAAAAGCCCTGGCATCTGCCATGGACATTATGTCCTCATGTATATCAAAATCTTTTACACAGGCTTTGTTGCAGGCCCATTTGTGTCTCTATACGGATGTGGAATTATCTGCCTGAATAAGTAGTTTTATTTGAGTCCGTACAGACAGCAACTAATTTTATATATATATTTAATGTATGTATTAGGCAATTTGTAGAATCCAGGAAGGACAAAAAGATTTTTTTATTCTTTTAGGTCTGCCTTGGGGGGAGTCGGTGTAAATCCGGGCAGTTGGTGTATCTCCAGCAGGCATACCGGGATGATGTAAATGGACCTGGCTGCAGTTCACAGGGAGGTGTGAGGAGTGACAACTCAGGACTCATGGCCACTGGACTTTAGAGTGACATCATAGTTGGCGGCCAACACACTGTAAAGAGCAGAGTGAGCATGGGACAGGCTGCTGCTGGTAATCTGTGCTGTGCTGTGTGTGAGTGTCAGACAATGTGTACTTTGAGTTAATGTGTTTCAGTGTGTATCACTGTGCTGTGTTTTTGTATGGGTCAGTGTGTTTGTGTATGGGTCCACTTTGGACAAGTAGATTTAAAAAAAAAAATCAATACACCTGTATGCATCTATAAAACAGCTTGTGTGTGTGTGTGTGTGTGAGGCAGTGTGTGTATGTATTTGCCAGTGTGTGAGTGTATGTATTAGAACAGGGATAGGCAACCTTTGGCACTGCAGATGTTTTGGACTACACCTCCCATGATGCTTTGACAACATTATGGCTGTAAGAGCATTGTGGGAGATGTAGTCCACAACATCTGGAGTGCCGAAGATTGCCAATCCCTGTATTAGAAAGTATATGTGAGTACAAGGCAGTTTGTATGTGTTGGTGTATGTATGTATTCGGCAGTTTGTGTGCATACATATATGTATATGTATAAGGTACTTTCTGTATGTGTGTGTGTGTATGCATGTTTATATGTATAAGGTAGTTTGTGGGTTTGTGTATGTATAGGCGGTTTGCTAAGAGAGAGTGGAACAATCCACACATATACAGTATTTTAACTTGATGAAGTGCGTTATATGTCTGGAGTTTGTAATTTTCTTGACAGTTTATAATAATGCTGATTTCATACGTTTTATAATTAGGGCAAAATCCCTTCCCTGTCTGTCACACAGCTAGGAAGATTTTCTTTCACTTCCTTTAGCTCCACAGAGCTAACAACAGAGTCAGACATTCTGTACTAGCATGCGCCTACCCAGTGGCGTACACGCGATCCATGAGGCCCTGGTGCGAAAACTGATCTGTGGGCCCCCGGCAGTTACAAGGTGCAGGCCGGGGCCGCAACACATGGCGTCGGGCACCCGGTCGCAGGGCAGCCGGGCCCCCTGTAGTGACGGGCCAGGTCTTAGCCTTTACCCCTGCGATTGCGGTATGTATGCCGCTGCACCTACCTACTCCTTTTCTCAATGAGCTGAACTAGAGCCCAATGGGAAACACAGCAAAGGTCTGATCAAGTGTGCATGCGCACAATTACGGATCCAGCAAAAAGGCTCCTCAATGAGAAGCCTCTGATTGGAAGGCATGCAGGAAGCAGCATATTTTCTTTGTGGGTATATCAACTAAAATGTGGGGGAACAAAATCAGTGTAATGCTTCCTTTTGGCATTTAGTCAATACACTTGTGACACAATGGAAATCTCAAGAGGGGGCGCAAATGGATCTTTGCCTAGGGCGACAGAATTCCTTGCAGCGGTCCTGATGTGTAGCCCCCGTTTCTAGTTTTGGAGTTTGGACGTCCATTGAGAAAATGTGTCAGAATGTAAGGCTTTTTCAACTACAAGTATGTAATAACTTTTCTGATAGTTAATAGTTTCAGAAATACATAATAAATAAATTATATGCAAAAATATTAGAGTAAAAAAAAATATTGACAATTGCAGTTAAATTTCAGCTATTTATACGTGAAAATATTCTGCTTATGTTCTGACATATTTTAGAGATGAATAGAACATATTAAGAAAATAAGTGTTTCCTTACTGGCAATGACTCATAGATTATGCATTCTTTATAGCTGTTCAAACAAAGAACACTATTTCAGCTAATGAAACCAACCAGATGCCACTTGTTCAGACTCTGTTTAATGCACGTCTCTGTGAGTTTACATGCCGTTTCAGTTACCTCAGAGACACATACAATATTGCATATTATGAAGAATGCAGATGAAAAGATTAAAGTGGACCTGTCACTTACAAATGCCTAAACTGTCTATATTTTGTATATTTGTTGCAATGTAAACTATTTTTATTAGAAATATTACACTTTTACTACTTGTTTCTTAAAATGATTAAAGTGGAGCAACATTTGAATGCCACATGCATCTCTCTTAGCAGCAGCACACCCAAGGCTAGTGAATTTTTGCAGTAAAATAACAGCCTGTGAAATAAGATTGGGATTGTTCAGGAATTACTGTATTACTTACTTAAAGCAGTTGCCTTTCATTACACATATCTTAGTTTTGTTGCGAATGAAGGGGATTAGATAGCATATACTATTGATAGTCAAGATCCTCTATAAGGGAACGTGACTGGACTGTGGTAACTTTGCAAAGAAATAAACAGGTTCCAAAATCACTGTGAAACACTTAACACTTTGCAGAGTCTATAGGGAGATTTATTAAAGTGTTCGCCGAAACTTTTAGGTCAACTTTTTCATATGTTGCTTTTTTAGCGGTCATTTTTTAATATATGTAATTTTTCCACCCATGCAATGGATTTCAAAAAAATTCTGAAAAAGAATAGTTGCAACATTTTCCACACAGTTGTAAATTTGGGCATGGAAAAAAATTACTTCTAAAATGTAGCACTGGCAGAACTACCTAAATTGCAGTCGGTGCAGCTTGTGGGGGTCATTGGATGTCCCTCACATTTTGCGACATGGACACCCTATGGGCCTCTCTGATCAGGGGCCCAGCCATGCACCACTGCCCTATACCAAAACAAACTGGCTTCTGTCAGATTGGCAGAGTTCAGGTAACATGCTTCCAGCTAACAGAGTGCCATGCAGTTAGGTCTAGCCTCCAAAGCAGAGAGAAGAGGAGAGAAGAGCATGGACAAGGCTGCCATCAGCTTCAGCAAGCAGCCAGATCTGGACCCCAGGGAATACACCACAGTCCTGCACCCAGATGGCACAGAAGCAGGGGATGGTTAAAATATATAAATTATGACTTTGTGTATGTATTTGTGTGTGTTTCAGTGTGTATGTGTGTAATTATGTGTGTATATCTTTGTATGTGTGTATGTCCATTTCTGTCAGGAGGTGTATGTATCTTTGTGTCTGTCAGTGGCTATGTGTGTTTGTGTCAGTATGTATGCGTCAATGTGTATGTTTTATCTGTGTCAATATTGCACAAAAAATGTATTGCACAAGGGCCAGAGATAATCCGTATACAGTATCTCATTATAAATAATTAAGGCTTAATTTAACATTTTCTACAATAAAGTTAACACAATTAGTATCCGTAATACTTCAATGCATGGAATAAACCAAATGAACACAATATGTGGCTACATGTTCTTAGCAGAATAAGGGTTTAGTCAGCTTACTGGATAGCAATTTTCCCATAAATCTCAATGGAGCAATTACTATTGAGCAAGTAGAGTAAACGATAACTCTGCCAAAATAATCAGCCCATGGTGTCTAGAAAAAATCCAGAAGAAAAATTACAAAAGCTACAGGTACTGAATGTGAAACCACAAAAACAAAAATAAAATGTACAGATGTTCATAAAACCAATTGGCAAAAATTCAATTAGACCTCTTGAGGGTACTGTGTACTGAGATGATATGAAAAGGGTTCTCTTTATAAAAGTCTATGACCACTTCCCATGATAACTGAGAAAATGGACACAAATCTGAGTGTTGGCCCTAATGATGCATTTATATGACAAAAAAAATCCATTGTTTTATTGTTTTTCCTGTCTCTAAATGCAATGCTAATGTTGGACCGATCTCCTCTGAAACCATCTTCTGGGGTCAAATCGGTTTCCTCTCCATGGTGCAAGACAAATGATTTTATAAATAACAAGAGCACTAAGACGTTATTTTATTTAATGTCGTAAATCTTTTTGGTATGTCTATTATTATAACATCTAGAAGTGAATAATATGTGCAATATCCTTTAGGATTTGGTTCTTTAAAAAAAGAACACAATCACAATAGGCAGGGTAGAATTTATTGAAAACATGTTGTGATAATGATTTATTAAAGGACAACAATTAGGAATGCAACACATTTTTGTCATGTATTTCGAACTAGTAGTGTGTAATCATTTGGCGAAAGAGATATTGTAATTTTTTTTATAAGTCTTTAGTAGTGATGTCGCGAACCCGAAATTTTCGGTTCGCGAACGGCGAACGCGAACTTCCGCAAATGTTCGCGAACCGGCGAACCGCCCGAAACGCCATTGACTTCAATGGGGAGGCGAATTTTAAAAACACACAGGGACTCTTTCTGGCCACAATAGGGATGGAAAAGTTGTTTCAAGGGGACTAACACCTGGACTGTGGCATGCCGGAAGGGGATCCATGGCAAAACTCCCATGGAAAATTACACAGTTGATACAGAGTCTGGTTTTAATCCATAAAGGGCAGAAATCACCTAACATTCTTAAATCACAATCAATATGGATTGACACCTGACATATGACATATTGACACCTTGACATATGGATTGACACCTGTCCTCAGAGCCCCTGATGCACACGGACACAGAGCAGAATAGAGACTGGTCCCCCCACATAGGGTCACTTGGCAGATATGGATTGACACCTGTCCTAAGGATCCCTGATACACACTGACACAGAGCAGAATAGGGACTGTTCCCCCTACATCGGGTCACTTGGCAGATATGGATTGACACCTTGTTACAACCTGCTATTTGTAACGGGCCCTTTAAATGGCAAATTGCCCTGTTTCCCTGGGTTGTGGAGAAGCCTCTTTGCCAGCCTCCTCCCGCATGACTATGGCCCCCGGGAGATTGTGAAAATGTATGCACTTTTATTTGGTGTGTATGGCCCTTTAAGACTGTCGGTGGGCATATTGGGGCTTATGGACTCTTTATGTGACTGGTGCTGGCCCTTTAAACACCTTTTGGGACATCAGGAAGATTGGGACACTGCGCCTTTAAGGCCGTGTCCCCAGACTTGTTGGGGACACGGCCCCTTTAAGACGGTGTCCCCTGTGTCCCCAGACCTGGTGCAAACCCTTTGTGCCTGCCTTGCTATTTCCCACTTGGTTCAGTAAATGGGAAATTATTTCAGCTGCAGAGACTAAGTCCCATTCGGCGATGGGACTTAGTCTTTTTTTCAGCCGTTTTTTTCAGCCTTATTTCAGCTGCAGAGACTAAGTCCCATTCGGCGATGGGACTTAGTCTTTTTTTCAGCCGTTTTTTTCAGCCTTATTTCAGCTGCAGAGACTAAGTCCCATTCGGCGATGGGACTTAGTCTCTTTTTCAGCCGTTTTTTTCAGCCTTATTTCAGCTGCAGAGACTAAGTCCCATTCGCGATGGGACTTAGTCGTTTTTTCAGCC
>OW240913.1:197433968-197448797 GCA_933207985.1 Pelobates cultripes
GCATCTGTGTGTCATGGATGCTGCGTCTGTGTGTCATGGATGCTGCGTCTGTAGTTGTGTCATGGATGTAGTGTGTATTGTATGCATAGAATATATCGTCTGTATGTGTAGTGTGTATAGTGGATGCAGTGTGTGTAGTGGAGGCAGTGTGTCTAGTGAATGCAGTGTCTGTGGATGTAGTGTATGTGTATGTAGTAGTGTCTATGTATGTAGTAGTGTCTGTGTAGAGTTGAATAAATGCTGGAGGGGGTGAGCAGTTTAAATTAACCTGGAGTTATCCTCCCTTCCTCCGTCTTACCTTTTGCCTTGAATGGCGGAACAGTGTGTACTAGGAAGGTGACAGTAAAGGGCAAACAGAGAGTAGGAAGGTAACAGTATAGTAGGGCAGTGTGTAGGAAAGGGACAGTGGGGGGCAGTGTGTAGGAAGGCTGTGGGGGCAGAGTGTGGTGGTGACAGTGTGGGGGGCAGGGTGTGAGAGTGACAGTGGTGGGAGGCAGGATGTGAGTGTGACAGTGGTGGGAGGCAGTATGTGATGCTTACAATGACAGTGTGGGGGTGACAGTGGTGGCGGGCAGGGTGTAAGGGTGACAGTGGTGGGAGGCAGTATGTGAGGGTGACAATGACAGCGGTGGGGGTGCCAGTCGTGGCGGGCAGGGTGTAAGGGTGACAGTGGTGGGAGGCAATATGCAAGGGTGACAATGACAGTGGTGGGGGAAGGATGTGAGTATGGCAGTAATGGATATGAGGATGAGTGTGGGGGTGACAGTGTAGGGGGAAGGATGTGAGGGTGACATTGGTTGGTAGCAGGATGTGAGGGTGACAGTGTGGGGTTGACAGTGGTGGATGGAAGTGTGTGGAGGTGACAGTGAGGGCAGGATGTGAGGGCGACAGTGTCAGCGTGACAGTGGGTGGGCAGGGTGTGAAGGTGACAGTGTCAGGGTGAAAGTGGGGGGGCAGGGTGTGAGGGTGACAGTGTCAGGGTGACAGTGGGGGGAAGAGTGTGAGGATGACAGTGTCAGGGTGACAGGGGGCAGGGTGTGGGGGTGACAGTGACAGGGTGACACTGGGGGGCATGGTGGGAGGGTGACAGTTAAAGGTTGACAGTTGGAGGTAGGGTGTGAGGGTGACAGTGTGACAGTGGGGGCATGGTGTTAGGGTGGCAGTGGGGGTGACAGTGGTGAGGGGCAGGGTGCGAGGGTGACACTCTGGGGGGGTGAGGTGTGGAGGGTGACAGGCTGTGAGGAGGCTGGTTATGTACCTTTTTTTTCATAAAACACCCCAAAAGATACATAATATTAATAGGAATCACCACACATTTTATAGATCCCACGAATACAGCTGAATCATCACTGAGGTAAAGTTTGGACCAACCGCACTCGTGGCGCCTACCCAAATTAGTTCCATAAGGAAAGTGGTAGCGGACGGTCACTTTTGGGAGTTCCTAAATGAATAAAATGCTGAATGGTTCCCCTGGCTCATAGGTAACGATTGTTCGTCTTGTTCATGCGTATACAGCGCTCTCCGGCTTGTCAGGAACAGAAGCAGGCATTTGGGAGACAAGGTTGCCACTGTTTTCCAGAGCATGTGTCTTTCGGTTATATGAACAGCGTCCACCCAGAGAGAGCACTTAACTTTGTGGTTACTTTTAACATAATGAGCCTGGGGTTGGTCTGCATTTAGTAGATAGAACTATTGAACCAAAGGTAAAATAACTTGGGCTTAGGAAAATTGGAGAGTTTGTCACAAGTGGATAATGATTCTAACTTGGAAAGCCCTTCTGCCACGTCAAGGCAAACCTCTCAGGTGGTCCTATACTGACCTTTCACCTTGCTTCCTTGAGCTTCTGACAAAGATATCTCCAATGAGACAGAGAGGGGTATTTTTTATATACACCCCTACATACTTATTAACCCTTAATAGGGAGCACATGAGATGGGCGGCAGCATTGTAACATAGCTGTGTGATACAAAAAGTGAATACAAATAAAAAAGTCCAGTAATCAAACTCCCATCACTCTTGGACGTCAGCAATGACCATAGTACACATCAGCCCCAATATATACAGTAAAAACCAAAGAAAAAAAAGTTACCTGCGCTCTCTCCTAAATTCCTATGTATATTTAAACAAATATATTCCTATTTTAACCATAAAATTGAAATTCTCTTTGAATTCACTTTGAATTCTCACTTTAGTGAACAGCCCTGTGAGTGTAAGTTAGAACTGAAATGTACTTAAATCAACAGACCACTGCAGCTATTGTATGACAACCCTGATCATATGCAGTAAAATAGAAATCGTTTTGCCTCTCTATTTTATTTTACCTCTATTATGTTTAGGAAATATCTGATCACCACAGCCAACTGAAGGTTCTTACTTCTACAAGGTTGTTGCTAAAGTGAGAATTGTGGGCAATCCAAAGTTATTTCAAAGTGAATTCCAATTTAAAGGTCAAAATAGCTAAACTGAAAAAAAAAATCCACTTGATGAACTTGAATTCAGCTATTTTAGTCTAACATGGTAATTCACTCAAGTGAGAATTTAAGGGGATTTTAAACAAAGTTGTATTCTTAATGCTAGAGTGCCCTCTGGTAATACGGAGTGCTGTCGAGGTGAGAGCGGCACATGTGCTTACAGTCCCTAATACAATCCCTATGAGGGGCATTGAATTGGACTTTCTTCCTGAAGGCACTCGGAGGAAGCCGTGGCAGAGCCAATGAGGACACAGCGTTGGAGACAACGTGAGTAAAAGTATTTATTTTTGTTTTATTCTGTTGGTTTTTTTTTCATTATAAGACAGGTGGTGCCTGAAAGTAAATAGGTACATTGATACTGTAGTGTTAGAAATACAGATCTGTATTTCTAACGCTACAGTGTCCATGAATAATATCAACTATAACCGTTATATATTTGTTGCAGTATTAAGCTGGATCACAAAAAAGCAGTGATAACAAAATGAACACAATGCTCTATTTTTCTGAAGCCTTGCTAACAGCTGCAAACAGACATTCCAATTCCTAATTCTCCATACACAGCTTGCTGGCTTTCAGAATGCTCTCTGCCAACACCACAAAATCCTATCAATTTGTGTTACTAAACTTGGTTATGATAAGATAATCAATGTGTAATACTTTATTCTGTAGGACAATGAAAATGTTTGCAATGATACAGGTTTTTGTAGTGTATTACAGTTATAGGCAGCGGCAGCTGGTAAAGTTTAAAGATGGGGGTGCAACACTCCACAGTGGTAATATGGAGGCAAGAAGTACCCGACATGGTAAGAAGTAACATTAATTACAGATTGAAACTATCAGTCTTTAGAGTCACAGCTGCCTTCCAAAATTCCCACTTAGGTGGGGTACTTTTGTTTCAGGACCCTGTCCCACTTCCTATTTAGTTCCCTGGTTTCCAGCTATATTGGGACACCATCCCCAAAAAGCATAGCGTAAGTGCTCAGGGCACTAGGACTCTGCAGAAAGCACTAAAAGGCTGACCTGCAATTTCCTCAGATTGACCTGCACCATTGACATCACTGACCCACAGCATTTCCCCCCTCTTCATTAACACTGATGTCGGGAGGTATACTGTAGTGTGGAGCTTCACAACTTTGCAACTGGCCACAGCATGGGTGTCTCATGTCACATAGTAACTGAGCTCTTTAAAGAAGATGATGGGCACAGGGTAGCTAAAACTATTAGTGACAGAAAGCACAGTGCTGCCTATGAGAAATGTCAGCAACAACATTAACACCACATGCCTAATATCATGTAGTCCCCCCTTGTGCTGCCAAACCGCTCTGATGCATCCTCTGAATGTGTTCTGTGGTATCTGGCACCAAGATATTAGCAGCAGATCCTTTAAGTCTTGCAAGTTGTGAAGTGGGGCCTCTATAGATACAATTTTTTGCTCCAGCACATCCTACAGATGCAGAATCAGGTTGATATCTGTGGATTTTGGAGGCCAAAGCAACACATTGAACTCTTTGTCATGTTCTTCAAACCATTTTTGAACAGTTTAGCAGTGTGGCAGGGTGCATTATTCTGCTGAAAGATGTCACTGCCATCAGGGAAAACAATTGCCATGAAGGAGTACACATGTTCTGCAACAATCTCAAAGTAGGTGGTATGTATCAGAGTAACATCCACATGAATGCCAAGGTTTCCCAGCAGAACACTGGCCAGAGTATAACACTGCCTCCAACAGCCTGTATTCATCTCATAGTGCACCCTGCTGCCATCTCATTCCTAGGTAAACTATGCATATGCCATCCACTTGATCTAAAAGAAAACATGATTCATCAGACCAGGCAATCTTCCTCAATTACTCCATGGTCCAGTTGTAATGCTATAATGATTGGGCACCCATGACTCCGGTTCACAGGTTGACCTTTTTTGGACCACTTTTGGTAGGCACTAACCACTGCTTACTGGGAACACCCCCCAAGACTTGCAATTTTTGGAGATGCTCTGTCCCAGCCATCACTATTTAACCCTTGTCATAGTCATTCAGATCTTTTCGCTTGTCCATTTTTCTTGCTTCCAACACACGAAATTCAAGAACTGACTGCCTAATATATCCCACCCTTTGACAGGTGACATTGTTGTAAATTAATCAATGTTATTACCTTCACCTGTCAGTGATTTTATTATTGTGGATTTTATTGAGGAGAAACAGGGTTTAATTTATCATGAACTATTCATACATGAAACATAATTTATTATGAATAAAATAAAAAAAAACTGTGAGAAATTAAGATTTAAAAAAAAAAAAATTTCAGTTCCACCTGACATTTTAGCTGTAAATGTCATAATACTGTTAGCTTTTACTGCAACAAAATGCACATATTTGTATTCAGCAACGTCTCATGAGTACAACAGTACCCCCCTTGAGCAGGTTTCATGATGTTTTGGAAAGTTACAGGGTCAAATATAGCACATTCCACTTTTCTGTTTTTTTCACATTGAAATTTGCCAGATTAGTAATGTTACCATTGAGACCGTGTGGTAGCCCAGGAATAAGAATTACCCCCATGCTGGCATACCATTTGCAAAAGTAGACAACCCAAGGTATTGCAAGTGGGGTATGTCCAAACACTGGCCAAAGGTAGCATATATATTTGTTTTTGTGTGAAAAAGCAAAAAACTAATATTTGGCCAGTGTTTGTGACTAAGTGGCTACTAAAAAAGGCTGGACATACCCCACTTGCAATACCTTGGGCTCCCTACTTTTGCAAATGGTACGCCATCTTGGGGATAATTCTCATTCCTGGGCTACCATACGCTCTCAAAGGCAACATTACCCAACTGGTAAATTTCAATGTGAAAAAAATGAAATGCAAGCCTTATATTTGACTCTCTAACTTTCCAAAACACCATAAAAACTATACATGGGGGGTACTTTTATACTTGGGAGACTTCACTGAACACAGACATTAGTGTTTCAAAACAGTAAAACGTATTACAACAATAATATCGTCAGTAAAAGTGCTGTTCGTGTGTGAAAGATGCAAAAAACTTAAATTTTACTAAAAATATCATAATTGTAATAGAATTTACCATTTTGAAACACTAATATTTGTGTTTATATATTTAAATTCTATGTGTATACTTATGTGATTATTAATGTAATGACACAATAACATTGTGGTTATTTGTATTTTATTTATAGATAGATATACAGTGCCTTGCAAAAGTATTCACCCCCCTTGACTTTTTACCTGTTTTGTTACATTACAGCCTTCAATGTTTTATTAATCTGAATTTTATGTGATAGATCAGAACATAATAGTCTAAGTTGGTGAAGTGAAATGAGAAAAATATATACATAAAACTATATTTTAGAAAAAGAAAACAGAAAATTGGCATGTGCGTATGTATTCACTCCCTTTATTATGAAGCCCATAAAAAGCTCTGGTGCAACCAATTACCCAGAAGCTGCAACACCTAAGCAAAAGGCACCACTAACCAAACACTGCCACGAAGATCAAGAAACAATGTTGTTGAGAAGTACAAGTCAGGGTTAGGTTATAAAAAAAATATCCAAATCTTTGATGATCCCCAGGAGCACCATCAAATCTATCATAACCAAATCGAAAGAACATGGCACAACAGCAAACCTGCCAAGAGACGGATGCCCACCGAAACTCACGGACCGGGCAAGGAGGGCATTAATCAGAGAGGCAGCACAGAGACCTAAGGTAAACTGGAAGAGCTGTAGAGTTCCACAGCAGAGACTGGAGTATCTGTACATAGCACGACAATAAGCCGTACGCTCCACAGAGTTGGGCCAGAAGAAAGCCATTACTTTCAGCAAAAAACAAAATGGCACGTTCTGAGTTTGTGAAAAGGCATGTGGGAGACTCCCAAAATGTATGGAGGAAGGTGCTCTGGTCTGATGAGACTAAAATTAAACTTTTCGTCCATCAAAGAAAATGCTATGTCTTGCGCAAACCTAACACATCACATCACCCAAAGAACACCATCCCCACAGTAGCAGTGTGGTGGTGGCAGCATCATGCTGTGGGGATGTTTTTCAGCAGCCGGGACTGGGAAACTGGTCAGAATTGAGGGAAAGATGGATGGTGCTAAATACAGGGATACTCTTGAGCAAAACCTGTACCACTGTGTGCGTGATTTGAGGCTAGGACGGAGGTTCACCTTCCAGCAGGACAATGACCCCAAACACACTGCTAAAGCAACACTTGAGTGGTTTAAGGGGAAACATGTAAATGTGTTTGAATGGCCTAGTCAAAGCCCAGACCTTATAGAAAATCTAATAGAAAATCTGTGGTCAGACTTAAAGATTGCTGTTCACAAGCGCAAACCATCGAACTTGAAGGAGCTGGATCAGTTTTGCAAGGAGGACTGGGCAAAAATCCCAGTGGTAAGATGTTGAAAGCTCATAGAGACTTTTCCAAAGCAACTTGGAGCTGTGATTGCCGCAAAAGGTGGCTCTACAAAGTATTCACTTTAGGGGGGTGAATAGTTATGCACATTGACTTTTTCTGTTATTTTGTCCTATTTGATGTTTGCATCACAATAATAAAAAAAAAAAAATCTTCAAAGTTGTGGGCATGTTCTGTAAATTAAATGATGCAAATCCTCATACAATCCATATTAATTCCAGGTTGTGAGGCAACAAAACACGAAAAATGCCAAGAGTGGTGAATACTTTTGAAAGGCACTGTATATAGAATGTCATTCTAAGTGTATTTTTTTTGTAAATATTTTAGTGAGACATTTTCAGGTTAACATATTGCATCTAGTCTGTGAGCAGTGCGAAACACGCAGGTTTCAGTTATTTGAAGTGGTGTTTGGCAACTTGAGATACGTAGATCTCCAAAGAACTAGTAGTAGATAGACTCGCAGGCCTCTAGACGTAGTAAATACCAGAATGATAATATTTTAATTCAGGTTCGTAAATCACCTTTAACCAGGACCTGGTGCATGGTAATGGCAGTTTGCCGATTGAGTTAACTGTGTTCAGGTGAGTTGTAGTTGCTCGCTCTTCTGTAGGCTTAGTTTTTTATTTTAGTTTCTACTGTTGTCATGTCTTTGCGTGTTTTAACTACAGTTCCGTCTATTGTGTGGTTAGTCAATATCGGGTCTGGAATAAGGGTAGAGGGGGAGGAGGGAGGGAATCAGAGGGGGAGTGTTTTGCAAACCTCAGCGGTCCTCACCTCGTCTATATGTTTCCTGTCCCCTTTTCAGGGTGCTGGTTGTCATGTGCGTGATATAGTGAGAGGGTTATCTTTTTCCTCTGTGTGTTTTCGGGTGGAGTTTGGTCTCCAGGGGCAGTGTCACTTGGCTGGTATCCCTTTCATTCTCCTCTGTTGTCTTTAGTCAGTGTTATTTCAGTTCAGCTAAGTAAGAGATTGTGTGTTATCTCTTACCGGTGTGGCTCTTCCCCTCCCTGTTTTCTGTTACTTCTGTCCCCGGGTGTTTAGGATTGTGCTTGTTACTCTAATGTTCTTATGTCTCAGGGGGTCTAGGGTAGGCCACTTGGGCACCTGTCTTACCAGCACGAGCTCTGAGGCAGGTCGGGGGTGTGAGAGGGCCGAGAGAGGGTATTGTGTTGCTCGAGTGTGCCTTGTTTCCTTACATGTTCTGCCTCCTGTCCCCTTGTGTCCGTGTGTGTGTCAGGTATATGTACCATGCCCCCCCCCCAGAGTTCTGTATGTTTGGTGCTTCGTCCTAATAGGTATTTCGCTTCCACTGTGTGGATCTCTTCTACTCTCTGTAGCCATTGCGCGATTGTCGTTGGGTGTTTTTTTACACATCACTGGAATCAGGGATTTAGCTGCATTGAGTAGGTGTCTCAGAATGGATTTCTTGTATTGTGCGATTGATTGTTCTGTGAATTGGATTAGTGCGGTTTCGATGCTGAGTTCCGGCATTTCGCCCAGGACATTTCGCCCAGTGCAGTGTTATTTTAGTACATTCCCACCATATGTGTCGTACGGTTCCCATCTGAGTTTCGCATCTCCAGCATGTGTCAGGAGTCTCCGGGAAAATTCTGTGTAGTAACGAGGGAGTGCAGTACCAGTGGGAGATCAGCTTGAAATTGACTTCTTGGTGTCTTGAACTAATCAAGCTCTTATGCTGTAGTATGAGTATTTGTTCACATTGAGCATCTGTGTATGTTCTGTCTGTGAGGTCCTCCCACTGTCTCTTGAAAGCTACATTTCTAATCCATTCTCCTTGTGGCGGAAACAGCCCCGCCACTTGTGCCCGGAGAGGACTGCTTGCCAGCCTCTTGCCATGTGATTATGGTCCCTGGGAGGTTTGGCCCTTGAAATAACAGATTTGGGCATATTGTATTTTATTATGCTGCTGCTGGCCTTTTAAGAACCATCTGGGGATATACTGTGGAGTTACTGGGTGGCCACCATTTCATGTATCAGAGGCACATGGTGAGAACAATGGATGAAGCACATGGTGAGAACAATGGATGGCGGCCATTTTAACTCACGGACACTGTTTGGACTTTTCTACACGGTGCCATCTCGCCGGTATTTGGTGCACAGAGACATCGTGCAGTGGTTTTGGACTATACAACAGGGGACACATTATACAGTTATTGTTTTTCATATAGCCTGTATATGTTCTGCGGAATCTGCATTAAACTGTATCTTCCAAACTACTGAACGGATCTGGGTGAATTTTGGATATGTTGTTCACCATTTTTATGGGGTTATTGCATGTTTTGGGCTCCCTGTGATATGTTTTATAATACTGTATTTCTCTGCATGTGATAATTATATTACCCATTGTGTTCAGTAATCATATCACAGGCAGAGGGGAGGATTTTGTGTGGGAGTGTCTGTGTGCATTGTAAGGATTGATTGGTTGTATTTCAAAACCCTGTGGGCAGTACTATGTTTGTGGATTGTGTATAAAAGAGGTTGTATGTGCCAGTACAGTCAGTTCTGCTTGACCTCAAAACTAAGTGTTGTCTCGTTATTGGGGGAATTGGATTGTATGCTGATTGCCAGGAGTGTAAGCTGATTGTATGCTTTTCCTGTTCAGCTGTTTACAGCATTTATATGCTTGAGAGCATTCTTATGCTTCTCCGGTTCGGTAGTTGTGATGTCTGCTGCAGTGTTTGGAGTCCTCAGAAAGCGCTAGGAGCATCCTTCAACGGAGGTACCCAGTCGGGGTGCCAGGTGATCCGTTACACTCCTATTATAATCCATTGGTAGAGTGTGGATACTCTCCCATCTGCTTCTGGTTCGTTCATGCATAGGTTTTCGAACCACGTAATATCTCTATGTACCGCCGTTCTGTTTGGTAGATTATAGTAAAAATGTTGTATAGTTCAGTGTATAAGTTTCCGTTGGGTTACGTGGTATCCATATTCCCAGGTATCTCATCTGGTCACACCAGTTTCTAAAGGGGAAGGTTTGTTTGATTTGGTCCCAGTCGGATGTCGGGGTCGAAATCTGCAGTATTTCGCATTTCGTGTGGTTTAGTTTGAGCGCCGAGGTGCGGCCGTAGTGTTCTAAGTGTATTTTGTTACCAATATATATATATCAATAACAAAATACAGTTAGAATGAAATTACATATAAATATATATATATATATATATATATATATGTATATAAATATATATATATATATATATGTATATATATATATATATATATATAATTTATTTTCATTTAAAACATTTTTTTTATATTTTTTATTATTTTATTTAGTAATTATACGTATATATATATATATATATATATATATATATATATAATACACAAGATCCAGCGCACTCACCTATCCACTAAACAGCAACTTCAATGTTGAAAGATTGTATTTTTTTTTTTTTAAACACTTAATCTAGGCAAAAATAATGGGGGTTACATTATATGATCATACATTGCATAAGCCTGCCACAACGTCCCTTGTTTTATATATATATATATATATATATATATATATATATATATATATATATATATATATATATATATATATATAGGAGTCTAGCCAACTCCTTGGTTTTGCACCCCTCCCTGTCACAGGTGCCTCATCCCAGGGCCCTATTTAGCCTTGTACTGCAGAGAGCCACAGATGGAATTTTTCCCCAAGTAAGTGGGTTAATCTCATAAGAGCAGCCAAAGATGGGGTACATTGACATTGTGGCAGGCTTATGCAATGTATAATCATATAATGTAACTAATATAAAATGTGTATATATATATATATATATATATATATATATATATATATATATATATATGTAAATTTAATTTATTTTAAACATCTTTAATTATTATTTTTTATACTTCTCACCAGCAGGGGGACTGTCTGACAGTCTAGGCAGTCCCCCTGCTGGCAGATCCACAGCCAGCTATAGGGGGCCATATTTGCCGTGGGAGGACTGCCTGGACCGTCAGACAGTCCTCCCAAAGAGGTAAGTTCACCGGAGCTCCTGGGGGCTTAAGCTGTTATAGCATTCTATGTCACCGCAACGGCTGTAAAACACATTAGAATGGGGACAGCATAGAATGCAGTAATGGTGTTAAGGGGTTAAAGTGAGTGCAGCCATCTGTTGACATTGATTGCATATTGCCATTATTGTGCAGGTTGTTTATAATGTGTTTGTATATTGCTAATTGTTTTGTGTGCGCTCCTGTCCTGCTGATTCTTGTTAATAACTAAGTGTATTTGGCTATGGAGCCTGTATAGTGCCCTCTGTTGGTAGCAACAGCTATATGCACTACCTGAATAGCAAAGCTTGTTAATTTACATATTCAGTTAATTTGCATATTGCTAATTTTGCAGGCAGGAGAGATATTTTGGGTTGGTTACTGACTTCTCCACCCCTTTGTAGATATGTTATTGTGTTATTACTTTAACAGTGCCCATTTCCCATTATATCTTTACTGCAAGCCTCTACAATTTTACTCGACTCAACCCACCCTCCATAGCATGATCCTCCAGCTGTTTAAAATTCTCTCTCATTTACCTCTTCATTGCCTCTGTACTCTACCAATCGCTGCAACTCTCTGTTTACTTATTAAGCCATTACTTCCAAATTTCCCCTGCTACCTCTTGTCTCAAATCCCCATGGTATCCTTTAGATTGTAAGCTCATGGGCTATCTAGCTATGCACTTTGTATAAAAGAGCTTAAATGGGTAGATCTCAGCTTACAGGCAAGGCCCTCTCTACCTTTTGTATCTGTCTGTGTATATTGTATGTTCTCCACTAATTGTACAGTGCTGCGGAATCTGTTGGCGCTTTATAAATACTACTACTAATAATAATAGGCTAGAAATGAAAAATAAAAAAAATGGAGCCTCTCCTTTAAATGGGGGATAAACCCAGTGGGAATAGATAGAAAGAAAAAGAGGAGATGGAGAGCGTAACCTAAACTAATAACAAAAATTCTATATTGGAATAAGACAATAATATGTGAAAAGAAAGAGTGACAAAAACATACACACACATAAGTAAAAGAATATATATATGTAATAGTATATATAGATGAATATAGGCTGTGGTCAGCTGACACTTATATCCGGATCAATGGACACAGGTGGTTCAAAAGTGTCAATAGGAAAGATGAGTATAGATGTCTACTCGGCATAGGAGTGCGCAGCCTATTGCATTAGGGTGCGCATGCTAAAGCACAAGCACACGCCGCGTATAGATATATGTATGTATATATACAAATATACACACACACTGCGGTGTGTGTGTGTGCGCTGTGTGAGGGTGCTGTTAGTGTGATGTGTGTGTGTGTGTGTGAGGGTGCAGGTAGTGTGCTATGTGGGTGAGGGTGTTTGTGTGTGCACGCTTGTGAGGGTGCTGTTAATGCACTGTGTGTGAGGGTGCTGTTTGTGTATGTGTGTGCATTTGTGAGGGTGCTGTTAATGTACTGTGTGTGAGGGTACTGGTAGTGTGCTGTGTGTGTGTTTGTTAGGGTCCTGTGTGGGTGCTGTATGTGTGTAGGTGTTGTGTATGTCTGTGGGTGCTGGATGTGTGTTGGTGCTGTGTATGTGTGTCGGTGCTGTATGTGATGTCTGTGGGTGCTGTGTATGTCTGTAGGTGCTGTATGTGTGTAGGTGCTGTATGTGTGTGGGTACATTACTTGATATCCCCCCTCCCTTCTTACTTTATGTAGGGAGGGGGGATTCTTGTTCCTTGCTGCCTTCCCTGGTGGTCCAGTGGAGGTGGGGGCAGATTACTTAATATCACCCTTTTCACCTTAGGTAGGGAGGGGGGATCCTTCCTAGCTGCCTTCCCTGGTGGTCCAGTGGTGAGTGAACTCTAGCCTGCGGGGCTAGAGTTCACTCTTGCGAGATTTGAGCGTTGCTGTGGCAGCGCACAGATCTCGCAAGAGGAACCCGGTGGAGCTGCCGGCAATAGCTCCCCGGGTCCTCTCCTGCCTCCCTCCTTGCATGTGGGTCGTAGGGGAGGGAGGCTGAGAGCAGAGCCGGTGCTCGGATAGCGCCGGCTCTGCATGAGCCGACAGGGGAGATCCTGAGATCTCCCCTGCCGGTCTCACTCCACAGGCGTGCCGCGGGTATTAGGGTGTACCCAGGCACACCCCGTGTGCACGCCTATGCTACTCGGATATCTAAAGGATAAATATTGTTCCATAATTTATTAGGTCAGTGATGATTGTGATCGCAACAGCAGTTCTATACAGATGATGGTTAGGAGGGAAAATTTCCTCTGATAAATATCTGTCAGTTACTGGCTAATACAGCAATTTACCTCAAGTATAATGCTAGCGGTAATTAAGTCTATGATTATGATAATTGTCCCAAAAGTACTGCGCAGAGGATAACTAAAGATGAACGTTTAACTGCTGAATAAGTAGATCAGTTACTAACTGATATGACAGCATGCCCGAATTCTGTGCTGAAGAGGTTGATCATCAAATTGATATACATAGCAAAACACTTATATATGTGGGGAGGCTAACGGATCCCTTGTTATTCGTAGCAACCCAAGTATCAGATCCTTTTTACAAATCGCTACACAGTGCTACACAGTGTATAGTGGTGTTTTACTACAAATAGGTTTAGGAACAATACACCCTGTTACAAATTCTATTTAAGTGTCACAAAGATTAAATATTTTGTTTTTCAGTTTAACTCATGGATGGAATTGTGTCTCAGGGCCAGTGGCGTCTCTAGGATTCATTTTTTCGGGGGCACATGGAGGGCCAGTGACAAAAGTAGGGGGGCACATTTAACCCTGCCCTCGTCGCAGTTTGACCCCGCCCCTGTTGCATGTTAAGCCACGCCCCCGACACAATGTGTTTTGTTTTTTTAATAATACCTGGTGGAGAATTCATTATTTTCCACCAGTGATTATTAAAAAAACAAACACATTATCCTTGATACAGTGTCATAGTTGCAAACATTTGAAAAAAAAATTCCAAGGACACTTTGCAGCAAAGCTATAAATTACTGTCTGGGTATAATATCCCTGGACAGTCAGTGCTCTCTGTATAATACAGGGTTGTGTGTATAATAAATTGGGACACTCAGTGCTGCTATAGTGCTGCTCTCTGTATAATACAGGTCTGTTGTGTATAATATCCCAAGACAGAGAGCAGCACTATACAGGAAGCACTGACTATCCCGGGATATTTTATACACACAGATCTGTATTATACAGATAGCTGAGCATATACCCCAATCTCTAGACTACTAGTACCTGTCAACAGCAGCTCCCAGACGCGTGTAACAGGGCTAAAGTGTGCGGCAGCTGCCACAGATTATTCAGCTGTAAAGTGCACTCGCTGGCAGAGCCAAACTGGGAATCCAAAGCAGCCCTGGAAAAAAAATGTATGCCATTCCTACAAGTCTAAATATATATATATATAGTACAGTAAGCACACAAGCTCACTGACATGCGCAAATAGGCTTACTGACAGACAAAACTCTCTGACTCACACACAAGCTTACTACAGACACTTGTATAAACAGAAGGCTCACTACAAAGAAGTTCAGGGACACACAGACAAGCTCACTAACACACACATGCTCACTAAATAGAAGCTCACTGACACACACAAGCAGTACCATTTTAACAGAGTTAAGGGCCCTTGGGCAAAGCAATGCTTTGGGGCCCTTCCTACACAACAACTCACAGGAATTTTAATTATTGATAGACTGTGGAGTCCATACACACACACACACACACAGACTGCTGAGTCCATACACACACACACACACACACAGAGATTGCTGAGTCCATACACACACACACACACACACGCATACTGCTGAGTCCATACACACACACACAGACTCTGCTGAGTCCATACACACACACACAGACTCTGCTGAGTTCATACACACACACACACACACAC